>FR997808.1:16372989-16972989 GCA_905475355.2 Clostera curtula | reverse complement strand
AATATTTATATCCCACTCAAATGCACTTCGCTTATCATATTAATGTTTACTAAAGCCATTAATTCCTTACTGTAAATATTTTATAGCACGGTTCACTACAGCCTCATGCACTATAAATACCTATAGATATATCTTTTACCCGTCTACGTTTTCTCTCCGTGCACTAATTGTCGCATGAAATGATAATATGAGTAATTAATTCAAAATAGACTGTCCGTCATCCTATCGATGTGCAGGTTAAGCCACGTCTGGATCTGCTGCATTTTGGATGGGCGTCCATCATGACAATAATTAGTGTGTAATATCCTCTATGCTTCGGGGGGCACGTAAGGCCGTCGGTCCCGGCTGCTATTCTACCATCTTTAGCAGTCTTTTCTTTCTTTTATATAAAACTAAACCCCTGCACTAGGTATAACCTGTTTCACGGTTCAGTTTACAAACATGAAATTCACGAACACAAATGACACCCAGACTCGGGGCAAGTGCTTGTTTTAGACTAAGACACTTGCCTGACCCTGGAATCGAACCCGTTGATCCAAAGGCGGCACATGTAAATCCTAGACAGTACTCAGTAGCATGAAAACTGACAGCTGGTCTAACCATATAATTACGGGTGGCTCCACTAGATGGATCGCGAAGGGAGCCAAAACATGTTCGACGAGTGCCGACCTTAATGAAAGAATCTCGGCCCATAAATGATCTACACCCGAGTAGGGCCTTTTCCAATGTGACGTAGAGAAGTTAAGGCAGATTTACATTGAGTCAGTAACTAACGTCAGTGCACTGCCGAGTCAGTGCTGACCTGAAAATGCCATCGTGTAAATTGATTTAAAAAAATACCCTCGTCTACTGACGGAATACTGACTGCGTGTAAATGACTGACTGCGGAATACTGACTCGTATGAGTCAGTTTTCGGCGCCAGCACTGGCGACTGCTACTGACCCTGTGTAAATCTGCCATTACTGTGCTATGCTGGCCAGTCGGGTTCGAGGATATCATATCATGTGTTCCTCCCTTTGCGCTAGAGTTGTCTATGCAGAGTGTAATCAAAACGCTATGGCCAACACAAAAGGATTGTCAGTGTTAGTCACATAGATGCTACCTGCAATTTTTTTGAAAATCAGGGCCATTTTTTTCATGAACTGTTAGTCACCTCTTAAACTGTTAGTCATTTATAGGCTGAGTACTAGTAGTAGAGCTTACTGAATGCACAAGGTTTCTGTATCAACAAAGTCCTATGTAAACAACCCGCATTTGTACCTCAAGGTAAACATTGAAAGTTATTATAAAGCTGCAGACTTTGTTTGTTTGTAGTTTGTTTTCGTGTTTGTTTGTTTGAACGCGCTAATCTCAGTAACTAATGGTCCGATTTCAAAAAATCTTTCGGTATTGGATAGTCCATTTATCGAGGAAGGTTATAAGCTATATTTTATTTTCAAAAGAATTAGGGATCCGTATGAAAATTGCGATTATGTAACCCAAGGTGTAAAATCGAAAACCTACTTATGCGTGCGCTGCAAAAACTATTGAAAATAGAACAAAACCATGTAATATGAGTTTGTAGGTCATATTAAGATCTACAGAAGCGAGAGCACTTAACTAACTATCATAGTTTAGTCACAATTTTATGTTCATAAAAAGTATTACATCGCCTGAAGAAAGAAACTACGTTAAATGTGTAGCGTAATATTAATCCTTAACAATCTCTTAGTAACATAGGCTACGCGCGAAGCAGAGATAAGCACAGGTTCGAAGCCCACCCAGTTTATTGGCTATAGAGTTTCTGTTACATACTGTATATACTTTGGAAAACTCATATGTAATGAGTTGCTAAGGAATCACTAATGAAAACTACAGTATTATGTTAATGATGAGATCAGTAGTTAGTTACCTACGAAAGGCGTTAGACGTAGTTTTACTAGGTTTATATGTCTCAACCTAAATACCTACAGACATAATAAATAACTAATTTTAGTTTTATATCTTACGAACTACCATCGTTTCTAACAGCTTAGTACCTATTAACATTACTTTAAATAAAACACTCACCAGACACTTCCCAACCCGGCTGTACCTAGCTCCACCATCTTCGACTCTGTACACGTAAATGAAATTGTCCCTGGAGCCAATCGCCACCATTTTGTTGTCCGGGGAGTATTGGATAGTCTGGATTGGTTCGGCCCTGTTAATAAAAAAAATAACTTTACGTATTCGAACGGATAAGTTTTCTAAATCTCAACTTGTAATATCTAGTTTGTTATCAGTTATGAATGATAGTCCGTGTGGTTCGAATACATTGTGTTACCACCCCATTCCATCCTGAGTGCGTCGTAAGAGCCGACAAAAGGAAATTGATACGGTCGGTAAAGTGGTAAGTGAAGGAAAAGTTGATACTAAACCCTTCTGCCAAAGCCAACCCGTATGGCCAGCGCAGCACAGTAGGCTAATGACCCTCCTCATAACTGGGGAGGTGGCCTGACTCAACAGTGGGTCATCTAGGGACTAAATAGTACAAAGTTACTTGCCGGACCCCGGAATCGAGACAACGCCGTGAAGACATTTTTTCTCTTTCTGCCAATCTCAAGCTAAAATGCCGTTAACAGAGATGCCAATTTTCACATTTGATCAATTTCTTAGTCAGTAGCAAATTGTCTATTAATATGTCTAATTCATATGTTCCTCTGGTTAGGTATGGTGTTAAAATTATGATAAAAAAATAAGTTACGCGTACCTACTGCTAATTTATACCTAGACATTATTAAAGCAGTTAACGGCATTACACTCGGGAGTAGGCGTTATTTGCATCAGTTAACTAATTAACATTGTGTGCGCTGCGGTTATAGTGGGTATTCGTGTGTACCGGCATAACTGTAATACCAAAAAGGAAGTAGCTCATTGAAAAGTCTTACCCATCCTGATGCTGCGAGAGTTGTTCCCGCGACTGTGGGTCGAAGACCAGCCACTTGCCGGTGAGGCAGCCCACGGCGATCACGCCGCCATCTTGCGACCACGCGCAACACTGGGCCCTCTCCTGCAATAGACAACAAAACCAGGCTTACCGTTTGTCAGGGTGGATATCGATTTGCACCCCATTTTATCCTGAGAGTGTTGCAAGAGCAAGAGTAGTTGAAATTGAACCCTGTGTCCACTACTCTGGTCAGCGTCATATAGTAGAACCCTCTATGATTGGAGGAGGACGGACACAGCAGCAAAAAATACCAAAGAAAACTGACAATTGGTCTTTCCAAATGAGTACAGGTATACCAAAAGTCAGATCACGAAGGGTAGACACAGTTTCCATACAAATAGGTCTTCCTATAATATAGTGTCGATATTATAGGAAGATTTATTCCGTGTCGTGACGAATTTAGAATACATAGTGTCACCGTTCCATCCTCAGGGTATCCTAAGAGCCGACAAAAGGAAATGACAAGGCTGATAACCTAGCCGCAAGAGAAGGAAAACTTGATACGGAACCCTGTGCCAACCCGTCTGGCCAGCGTGACTCAGTAGGCTAATGACCCTCCCTGAGATGAGAGGAGGCCCGACTCAGCAGTGGGTCATTTGTGGGCTGAGTAGTAGGGGTGTTTTGGTGATTCTACCTCAAGGAGTAGTCATTAAAGTTAATATAAGTGCAATACCTCAATATCCTTGCTCCAGACAGTGGCATGACTTAGGGCATCCCACAGCTGGAGAAGGCGGTCCCAGCCTGCAGATACGAACTGCGGAAGAGTCGGGTGGGTCGCCAGCCCCCACACTTCGTCAACATGACCTGAAAGTTCAAAATATAAATCACTTAGATAGCTTCTTCAACGTGTAAGGGATGATCATCCAGCCAGACGAGGTGGTATCTCTGGCAGGGGGCCGCGGCGCCTATCCGGCCGATAACTGTAATCGGGGATTTCTTAACCGTGCGAATTGCTTTGAAAACTTCGCTATCGCGGTGTAGGACTTTTTGGTAATTCTCGCATTTGTAGGCGATATTTCTTGATGTTGATGTTAAATTGTGTAACGTATCTAGCATGCTGGTCGGTACAAACATTTGCAAAACAAGCAGAAGAAGAAAGTAGAAACTAGATAGAAGATACTACATAGATAGAGACTAATAGAAATTAGTAGCAAGAAAAATAACACTACACCGCCCAAATGCGTGTGTTTGATTGGCGACTTACCGAGCACGGCTGGGGAGAATCCCAGTTCCAAATCCCCATGCAGGATGCAGTTCCTGGTGGTTCCCACAAATAACTGTTGGCCCTTGCCTTCAGCCACTACACGCACCCCGCCGTAGTGGCCCTCGATCTGCGCAAAAATCACCACCATTAGCGCAGCTCACAAACGTAAGTAACTTAATTCTGCAATGCACCAATATGCAACCTTATATAAAAACGACTGTTAGTTTTTAAAAAGTACACAGTGTCACCAACCCGTACCATCCCGAGGGTGCGTAAGGGGCGACTAAGGGAATGCAAAAGGCAGATCACGTAGCTGCGAGAGATGGAGGACTTAATACAAACCCTGTGACAGATATACAACACAAATGATGACAGGGCACGGTGGGTTCTCTGAATACTTGAACAGATTCAAGTGTAAGGAGAATCCATCGTGCACCTGCGACCAAAATACTAGTGAATCGGTCCCACACCTGATACTAAGTTGTCCGGTGTACGGGACTGAAAGATATAACCTCAAAATGGAAATAAATATAGAACTAAGCCTAGACAACATTAAAAATGTAATGACAAGTAAATATAGAGAAAAATTTTTAGAATTCTGTAAAATGATAACAATGAGGGTGAACAAGAAGAATGCCACAACATACAGCAGATAGAATACAAAGATGAAGAGAATATGAAGATACTTAGATAAAATGCAAAGATGAATAGAATACATAGAACGAATATAAAGATGGACAGAATACGAAGATAGATAGAATACAAAGATGAATAGAATACATAGAACGAATATAAAGATCGATAGAAAACATAGATAGAATATATAGATAGTTAGAAAATAATAATATAATAGTGTTAAAAATTAAAGAAAGAATACTAAAGTCTCAGCTTATGGCCGAGGAATAAGAATAAAAAATAAAAAAAAAAAAAAAATACAAACCCTGTGCCATCCCGTCTTGCCAGCCACGCGCAGTAGGCTAATTTCCCTCCATAAATTTGGAGGAGGTTCGACTCAGTAGTGGGCCACTGATGGGCTGAAACGACGACGACGATGACATTCCACCGTAGAGTTGGGCCTCTTCCAAATACATAAATGAGCTTTGGCCTACTGTGCCTGTGGTGTACGACACCCTCAAGAAAAAATGCGTAGGTGACATCATGGAACTAGTACTTACGATATTTTCCACGCCAGCTGCGTTCATATCAGCGTCGAACATGACGATGCGTCCGTCCTTGCCTCCCCCAGTGACAATGTTCCCCTCCTTGAGGCAGCAAACGCTGAATACGGACCCCTCGTGGACCCCCCGGACCAGCTTGGCAATGGTGTTGGTCCCCCGACCCCACACTATTATGTTGCCGTTCGAGTCACCTGATAGAACGTCCCCTGGAAATAAGAAACAAATAGATTGGTTAAAATTTACTGAGCCACTCCCGCCAGTCCGCCTATAACCATGGTTGGTGCAATATTTTCGCGATGTAGATTTTCAGATGATAAAACATATTTCCCTGTACTAGTTATGACCCGTATCATTCACGACCACAATGTTGCTGGTGTGAACTAAGTGAAGTAAGGTTGTATGGTTTGGATTACAATTATTTCAGATCAATTCTAGGGTCAGAATGTATCTTTGAAGCCTCCGCACACGCGCCGGGTCTAGTATTCATTTGTCTCCAAGACCCGTTTACGACCGTCACCGCGATAGCGAAATTTCAAGAGCAATTCGTACTGTTAAGATTTCCCCGACTACACCTATCGGGGGATAGGCGCAGCGACCCCTAGCCAGACAAACCACCTCGTCTGGCTTGATTATCATCCCTTTGCGCCTAAAACATAAATTGGGTACATTTTTAGTACATAGGATTACAACTCACCATTGTGATTGAAACTAAGGCAGGTGACGTATTTGGGCTTGTCCCTAGTCTCGAAGATACCGAGCCTCTTATACAGCATGTTGGTCTGGTCCAGGGTCCAAAACGCGATGTGGCTTTTTCCGCAGGTCACGATTTGGTTGCGATCCAGCGGGTGGAATTCTACTGCCACTACCGTGTCTACAGAACACTGGAAAAGGTAGAAAGTAGGACGTTGGTACAGGAAATCTATCCAAACAGCCCAAAAGTTATCGTCCTATATGGAAAAACCTATCATCAACCCAGTAAAACAGTGACGGTTCCAGATTCCATTAGCTACGAATGATCGAGCTCTTATGACCTTACCGAGGGGCAGGAACACAACACCACCGAAGGATCGTGTTCTATCTAACAGCCACAGAAGTCCACTGCTGAATATAGGCATCCTCCATAGATTTCCACAACGCACGATCTCTTGCAGACCGCATCCACCGACTCCCAGCGACCTTCACAAGGTCGTCCGTCCACCTAGACGGGGGTCTTCCCACGCCTCGCTTTCCCATACGCGGACGCCACTCCAAGACTTTTAAGGTAGTGATTTGGCTGCTATTAGCTGTCTAAAAAATGGAGGCAAGGTGCCCCAGTCAGGCAGCTCCCGTAATCACCATTTCATCCAATAAATGACCCACTACTTTGTCGGTCCTACTAAGTTACCATGCAAGGGAAATTAGCCTTCCTTGCAACGCTGGCAAGACGGATTGGCACAGGGTTTGGATCAAGCTTTCCTTCTCACAGGGTTTGGATCAAGGTTTCCTTCTCACAGGGTTTGGATCAAGCTTTCCTTCTCACAGGGTTTGGATCAAGCTTTCCTTCTCACAGGGTTTGGATCAAGCTTTCCTTCTCACAGGGTTTGGATCAAGGTTTCCTTCTCACAGTGTTTGGATCAAGCTTTCCTTCTCACAGGGTTTGGATCAAGCTTTCCTTCTCACAGGGTTTGGATCAAGTTTTCCTTCTCACAGGGTTTGGATCAAGCTTTCCTTCTCACAGGGTTTGGATCAAGCTTTCCTTCTCACAGGGTTTGGATCAAGGTTTCCTTCTCACAGTGTTTGGATCAAGCTTTCCTTCTCACAGGGTTTGGATCAAGCTTTCCTTCTCACAGGGTTTGGATCAAGCTTTCCTTCTCACAGGGTTTGGATCAAGCTTTCCTTCTCACAGGGTTTGGATCAAGCTTTCCTTCTCACAGGGTTTGGATCAAGGTTTCCTTCTCACAGTGTTTGGATCAAGGTTTCCTTCTCACAGGGTTTGGATCAAGCTTTCCTTCTCACAGGGTTTGGATCAAGCTTTCCTTCTCACAGGGTTTGGATCAAGCTTTCCTTCTCACAGGGTTTGGATCAAGCTTTCCTTCTCACAGGGTTTGGATCAAGGTTTCCTTCTCACAGTGTTTGGATCAAGCTTTCCTTCTCACAGGGTTTGGATCAAGCTTTCCTTCTCACAGGGTTTGGATCAAGCTTTCCTTCTCACAGGGTTTGGATCAAGCTTTCCTTCTCACAGGGTTTGGATCAAGCTTTCCTTCTCACAGGGTTTGGATCAAGCTTTCCTTCTCACAGGGTTTGGATCAAGGTTTCCTTCTCACAGTGTTTGGATCAAGCTTTCCTTCTCACAGGGTTTGGATCAAGCTTTCCTTCTCACAGGGTTTGGATCAAGCTTTCCTTCTCACAGGGTTTGGATCAAGCTTTCCTTCTCACAGGGTTTGGATCAAGCTTTCCTTCTCACAGGGTTTGGATCAAGGTTTCCTTCTCACAGTGTTTGGATCAAGCTTTCCTTCTCACAGGGTTTGGATCAAGCTTTCCTTCTCACAGGGTTTGGATCAAGCTTTCCTTCTCACAGGGTTTGGATCAAGCTTTCCTTCTCACAGGGTTTGGATCAAGCTTTCCTTCTCACAGGGTTTGGATCACGGTTTCCTTCTCACAGTGTTTGGATCAAGCTTTCCTTCTCACAGGGTTTGGATCAAGCTTTCCTTCTCACAGGGTTTGGATCAAGCTTTCCTTCTCACAGGGTTTGGATCAAGCTTTCCTTCTCACAGGGTTTGGATCAAGCTTTCCTTCTCACAGGGTTTGGATCAAGCTTTCCTTCTCACAGGGTTTGGATCAAGCTTTCCTTCTCACAGGGTTTGGATCAAGCTTTCCTTCTCACAGGGTTTGGATCAAGCTTTCCTTCTCACAGGGTTTGGATCAAGCTTTCCTTCTCACAGGGTTTGGATCAAGCTTTCCTTCTCACAGGGTTTGGATCAAGCTTTCCTTCTCTTAGGGCTAGGTGGTCTGCCTATTGCGTTCCTTTAGTCGGCTCTTACCTATACCCACATGATGGTGTGGGTTGGTGACATTGTGTATTCTAAATCCGTCACCACACGGACATTGCATTACCTCTCTTAATATAGCATACCTTAGTCTCAGCCAGACAGTGTCCCTTCTCAGGCCTCTGCCACTCCCAAACAGATATGGTATGGTCGGGCCCATCGTCCACACAGGCCAAGAGAGTGCCCCCATCAGCTCGGGAGAACGACAGACAAGCAGCTGATCGCTCCAACTGGCCAGCTCCAAGGACTGCGAGCGTCGCCAGAGACACTGAGTTCCAGACGCGCACGTGTGCCTGTGAAGGTTTCCGTTTATTATATAAAACCTCTATCACAAAAACAGTGAACTAACTTTTTTTTTATTAAAATTTATAAAGGAGAATTTATTAAATATTATTATTTTATGAGAAATAGTATATTAAATGACATGAGGCAAATTTAAATGCCACATGTTATTTTTAAATATTCAAACTTCCTAACCTTCAAACAAATTAACATAAATAACGTTGAAAAACTTCGTGACGCAAAACGTTGCACATCTACGTGACGCTACATTGAGTTTCATCCGTAAAAAATACCCCTCATGCGTCTAACCTACTTCAAAACAAAATTAAAAACTATGAAGTGAAAAATAACCAACAAACAATAATTTGAGTCCAGGTGCCAACTTACGAGTTTAATATACGCTGTACTTTACGTCCCTACGGAGCAAGTACATCAGATGTCATATTATCATGGTCACTGGTATAACATCCAGCTTCACCAGACGTTGCTTAACCTTTAACCCTACTATATCTTCAAGTCCAATATACGAAAAGACTTACCCGAGCGTCCAGTCGATCGTGCCCCGCGCATTGCCCACTCGCCACTATCAGCTTGTTGGGATGCACTGCTATGCACTTGACGTCATCCGTGTGCCCCGTGTAGTGCCTCTGACACTGTTCTTCTACGTTGAACAGGACCACCACGCCGGCTACGAAATACACGATCTCGCCGGTAGGGAGCAAGTAGAGATTGCTCCGACAGTCTTTGCCTCTAAAGTAAAAAAAGGTTTGATATTTTTTTAAGAAAGGGTTCATTCTACTAGAAACATGGCGACAGAATTGAACATCGAATACTTTTTTTTCAATTAGGCATAAAAAAAATCATTAAATTAATTAAAAAAATCATTACACACACTACCATGTATTTGGCACATACACTCATATATGTTATTTTGTTTATTGTTAAAGTCTGTGGTCAAATTAAGATTAGAACTATAATTTAAATGAATTATGGTCGAATTTCTACCGCTAGCGCTAGCGAACACTACTAGCAATAGAAAAATCTACGACAAATGTGTTCCAAACCACCCCAACACAATAAACATGTTAGGAACTCATAAAATACCAACTATTGAGTTGGGCCTCACCAATATCATTTAGCATACTGGGAAAAAAAACCCAGTTCCTTCTTTCCACTTCCCTTCTCTTGTGACTAGATTTTCAGCATTGTAGGATAGGATGTGGCTATGACACTATGTTTTCTAAATCGGTCGCCACGTACTACATACTGATTAAAATGGGGACGAAAATTCCAAGTTTTATCGTTTTTTTTACTTTATCGATAAAATCTATATGTATGTATAAATTACCCACTCAAGTCGGTCGTTTCCGAAATGTCATCAGATTTCCGACATCATTCATTGAGGCAAATAAGGTTAATTTTAAATGTATACCGTAATTAGTGCTTACTCAGATAAGTGGTCAAATAGATTAATCCAAAGTAGGCCGGCAAAGCCAAGGTTGCACCGCTTCACTGGGCAGTGTAACGAGCTATGAGTCACTAAGCCAGGGAAGGAAACCCGCTCCATTGACCAACAATTGACTAATTACCAGAGGCAAGTTCAACAGATCCTTTTCCACTCCTAAAATAGTCTTCGTAAGTTGTGTAACAAAAACCCTATTAATTTATTTACATATTAAAACTTTATGCACATGAAGTGTACAAAGACGGATGTGCCATGGGCATTCTCTACCAGTCAACCTACGAGTATAAGGATCTGACCACGACAGAGGTAGGATGCCGACTCCAATTTAAATGTTTGGAGTCTTAAAAAAAATAAAAAAATAAACCTACGAGTATAAATGGTGCAGGAACCAAAAGGTACGTGCACAGTAAACATACGTTTTGACAACAACTGTTTCTTTTGCTATAGGTATAGCTGCGGGTCCGTCACCACACGGATTTAGAATAAACAATGTCACCAACCTACACTATCCTGAGGGTGTCGTAAGAAGCAGATCACCTAGCCGTATGAGAAGGAAATCTTGATACAAACCCTAAGCCAACTCGTCTTGCCAGCGTGGCACAGTAGGCTAATTTCCCTCCACGAACTTGGAGGAGGCCCGACTCTGTTGTGGGTCATTTATGGGCTGAAACGATATGGCTACTTCTTTCTCGGCTTTTCCCAATTTGTGTTGCGTCTAATACTGTGATCGAAATCGTAAAACTTGATACGAAATCTAGACAAATTCCTCACTATGCAATTGTAGGAGGCCTAACTCAGTGGATATTTATGGTCTGAAATTCATGATCATCATCTCATTCTTGAAGTTGTAGCTTTCATACATGGAAACCCCCTAGTGGTTGTAAAAATTCAATTATATTATTATAGCGTGCGTTATTAACCTTCTAAATTACGTTGCGTGTGTCTTAACTAGTTCAGTATATACGTGTATACAGTAAATATGAATATACTTCCGCGTTCATTGACTTGATCTGATAAAGAAAACGTTATGTGAGAAGTGACCTAAACTGTCGGCTATTGAGGTTTTTGTAGGGTTGGGTCAGTACTCAGTATGAGTCAGATACCTACATGTGTCACCTCGATTGGTTCGAAAGAAAATGAAAGTGGGTATCTTACTATTGCAAGATTATTTCAAGCTGTACGGAAAATACGGATTTAGAATGAAGTATAGGTGTCGCATGTAATTAAAACAAAGAGACTCGCATGAAATGATTTGGTCGCCGGACAAACGAATACTAAACGCTAAATAAAAACCCGAACAGAACCATCAAGAAATTCCCTGCAATAAGCAAAGATGATGAAAACCTAAGAAATAATTACAAAGAGACTCGTTTTAAACACTTCAGATTGAAATATGGTTACTACTAGGTACTACACTTCACGCATAACGAAGAAGTCCATTGTAAAATATATAATATTTTTTCTTAATATATTGTTTATAGAAATGTATGTGTCTCTCTCATTCGTCAAGATCAAAACAAAATGGAAAGAACTCCTCTCCCGGCTTACCGCATCGCCCTCATTTCCAAAAAGTACATCTTTTTGTTACTCATTAGTCATCATCAGTTCAGCCAAAAGACGTCCACTGCTGGACATAGGCCTCCCCCAAGGATTTCCACAAAGGCCGGTCCTGGGCCGCCCGCATCCACTGCTTTCCAGCGACCTTAACCAGGTCGTCGGTCCACCGTGTGGGAGGCCTACCAGCACTGCGCCTTCCGGAACGCGGTCGCCACTCGAGGACTTTTCTGCCCCATCGGATGTCGGTCCTGCGAGCTATGTGCCCTGCCCACTGCCACTTAAGTTTGGCAATCCGGTGGGCTATGTCGGTGACCCTGGTTTTCCTGCGTATCTCCTCATTTCTGATTCGATCTCGCAGGGAAACTCCGAGCATAGCCCTCTCCATTGCCCTTTGGGTGACTTTGAGCCTTCTGATGGAGCGACCACGTCTCTGTTCCATATGTCATCACTGGCAACACACATTGGTTGAAGACTTTTGTCTTCAGACACTGCGGTATTGTGGACGAGAAGATTTTACTACATGTATTCAAATTCAAAAGAAACTTTGGACATATAGGTTATAAGTATTTCCACTTTAAAGTTCATCAATTCATCATTCGATTTCGAATATCATCAATTGTGATGAAACAGAGAGACAATTGAATTCACGATGAATATAAAGATGTGGTCATATTACTGAGTCAGCCCTTCCAAAATTGATGGAGAGAAATGAGCCTACTGTACCACGCTGGCAAGACGGGTTAACACAGGGTGTTTCTTAAGTTCTCCTTCTGTACGTGGTCCGCCTCTTTCCTTCCTTTAGTCGCCTATTAGACACCCTCATTGTGCTCATGGATTGATATCATTGTGCCTTCTAAAGCCTTTACCGCAGGGGTAAACAATGTACTTCCTAAAAACCGGTTGCAAATATACCGCGAAGAAAGTCAATTTAAATAAGACAACGGAGAGGCTTGGGTGCTCAAGCAGTGACTGCTAACCTTGGCTTAGTCATTAAACTTGCGAAGTATTGCAAACAAAGACTCATTTTCCGCTAGACAATTCGAGTAACGCACGCATGAAACAGAATTTGGGCAATCCAATTAGAAAAATATTCAGAAATGCTGCTCCTTCTTGGCCTGTTGCCAAGGATTTCAGAATAGTATGTCCACTTCTTCCATTCTCTTATCCCAGCTGTCATCGCGTCATTAACTCCCTTTTCATTTATGTCATATCAAAATACGACACATTGCTGAGTAGGAACTCCTTTCATCTCAGGCAGTGTAATGCTGTGTCCCCAGCAGGCAGAGTGTTAGCAGCCGACTGAGTTGGCGGCGTATCGGTTTAGTACGCCCTTCCATTTAAGTATTTGAAATAGAGTGTCCACAGTTTGCTAGTTTTAGCTCACTTTACGCAGTTTGCAGCGTTACGTGCGCCGACTCACAGCAAAACCGGTTGCGACGCACAAAAATCGATCTGAGTATGCAGCTAACTCAAATTTCAGTTCGTTATAAATTTGCTTCTCACTTAGTCGGCTGCAAACTGTTTGCCTACTGGGGGCACAGCCTAAAGCCTGACCCACGCTGTCCAGACGGATTCGGTTTCAAGTTTTCCTGCTCTTCCGGCTACACTCTTACGACACCTTCAGGATGGAATGGGTTGGTGACACTATTCGTTTGGCGCAGTGGTTGAGCGATCGACTGCTGCGCAGCATGTCGCGGGTTCGATTCCCGCACGGAAGAAAAGTATTTGTTCCGGGTCAAATGTTCGTACTAATTTTAGAACTGCACTTGAGGCACAGCTATGGTTCGGGTATAATTTCAAACTTGTTTCACATGTTACACTTTCGTATAACTTTACAAAAAAAAATATAAGTAGTTAATCATCCATCTCTTAACATAACACAAGCCTTAAGTTACTTAGCTGGGGACGAGATGGCGTTGTGTGAAATGTCCAAGGATATTTATTTATTTATTTGTTGGCATTCTAAATTCGTTACCACGCGGTCTATTTACAATATGTAAATAACATAGCTCTCTATTGCGTATTGGCCCTCTGGTTAATAGAGTCCTATGACATTATAGGGTTTCTTGTGTTTATTGCATTATGACTGTTGTCTGCCACGCTCTTTCCTTGATGCACTAGTACGATAGTACGCATTGCTAGACGCATTTAATGCAGACCAATTTAACCCCTATTACAAATGAAGCCCCAGAAGATCAGAATACTACTTTCATATCATAGCATATCTTTTCCTGTAGACATCTCTACTCATGTTTGATAAAAACCCTATACCCTGCTGGTAAAGATACTGTGTGCAATTTTGCAGGTACAATTAAGGATTATTTTTGATGTGACGGTGACGAAACTGTCATAACTTGAGAAATAAGCACAAAGAACTGAAAAAACACATTGCTTGTTGGTCAGTTTTCACTGAACCTCTTGTGTTGTAGTAAAATTTTGGTTCACAAAAACGTCGATTGCAACCAACTAAATAAACGTTTAACAAAATAACATTTCAGCTCAACCCGATTAGCGCAATGTACACACAATACGCCAGCCATGAGCCATCGATGACTGTGCCGAGATGAAGCACAATTATAGAATTGCTTCTTTTGATTTCAAAGGCAAAGTCAAATCATTTATTTTGCATAGGACACAATGGATACTTACAAATTGTCAACATATTAATAAAATCGAAACAAAGTAATATAGTCTACCACCAGTTCGGAACGCGCCCACTGCTGAGAAGAACTTTCAAGAAACTCAGAGGGCTTGTCATTATTTTCTTTTTTAATACTTTGCGGTCCTATTTAGAATTTAATATTATATATTGCCCAACAAATTCCATATAAAAACTGTTCTATTGGATCTGAAAAGCTTCAACTGGAACGTGAATATTAAAACAATACAACTTTATTAAAATAAACTAAAACTTCCTTGGTCTAGTAAGCCGACCAACCCCAAACAGCAGCACCTGTTCACAAGTATAACGCATGTGACAGCCATCGATCTCCCAACCATATTAAAGGGAAGTAAGTAAGATTGGATTAGCGCTCTAATTTCGGATGGCTAATAGGGTATAACAGGAACTATCAGTGCAATAATATCAGCACGTAAATGAAAACCTACTGAGTCGGAGATGGTTCAATTTGATGAAGGGTAATAAGCCACGCGGCCCGACAGTATATCGTAGGGTTCCTGCGTGTCTAGTGGCTTGCAAGGATAGTTCAGAAATCCAAATAATTTATTTTGCTTGCACGATGGACATTTACTCTTACGCTCATACTTATAACTTTGAATTAAGGTGGATGTTCCAGGGTAGCCCGCGAAATTCAAATTTTCTTATGTTTTTTGCAATTTGCAGGGCTGTGCTAGGTTGTATGATGATGATCATTTGATTCGCGGCTGTAAGACGAATGTAGTTACAGAGTTATAATCATCAAACTCATCAATACAACCCTCCAAGCTCATAAAGGTGCAAGAATAACTTTGACGTTGAAAAAGTTTTTCTTGCACCTTTATGAGCTTGGAGAGCTGTATTGATGATTTTGATGATTATAATTATATAACTACATACGTCTTACAGCCGCGAATAACATTTTAATCAACATACACCCTAGCACTGACCTGCAAATTGCAAAAAACGTAAGAAAATTTGAATTTCGCGGGCTACCCTGGAACATCCACCTTAAACAACATTCGACCGTTTACTAGCGATGATAAACTGTAAGTCATCACCAAATAGGTCCTTATTTGACCAAACGATAACAGTTTATCACTCTTGAGTAGCTGGATTAAATAGACCAGGTTAAATCTAATTCGGTACGGGTGGGAGTGATAATAGCTGCTGGATAGGACAAAGCGAATTGTTAAATTGGACAATAAATTTCAATTAATTGAATGTCGCGTGTGTCGGTTTAGAGGACTTTTGAAGGAAACCGTTTCTGTATACGTTCCTTAGAGTCTGACTTGGATGGACCTGCCATTCAAACTCAAAAGGAACTTTATTTACGTAGGTTTTATCACAACTATTTTAAACCTCGCTCGTCCTATAAAGCTCTTAAAATCCCATAAACGTCAACATATATGCATCTACGCTATTAAAAATATAGTGTCGCTAACCAGGGATGAGTCTTGGGACTCGATATGGACAGCTATGCAAGGTCCTATGAAAGGCCTCTAAAAGGTTCACTTGATTCCTTTAAGAGACCAAGTAGACGCAAAATTACTAAAAACTAAATAATACGGTATCGGATCGAATTCCAATAAATAAACTATGAGGTTTCATTAGCCAGAGATATCGATTGTTCGAAGGTCACAAATAATAGTGATAGCGGCACATTATTTATTGTACCAGCTAATCCACTTTAGTTTTTTCGTGCTTACATATTAATAATTGACATACGCACCCTTTCAGGGTTGGGCAAATGGAATTTATCTTTACACCGATTCATTATATGTAAGGTCTCTTGCCTTTGGACAGGTTTTTTTTTCATATCTAACACTACTACTCAGCCCACTACTGAGTCGGGCCTCCTCCAATTACAAGGAGGGTAATTAGCCTACTGTGCCACGCTAGCCAGACGGGTTGGCACAGGGCTTTGTTTCAAGTTTTCCTTCTTTTGCGGCTAGCTTTTCGGCCTTGTTATTTAGTTTTGTCGGCTCTTACGACACGCCCAGGCTGGAAAGGGGTGGTGACAATATGTATTCGAAATCCGTCACTACACGGAGTATAATAATTCTTCATATAATTGGTACTTTGAAATTGATATTTCTTTTTTTGATATGGTTAATAAGAAAATATATCTATTTTAAACTTAATAAAACGTTTTAAAATAGACATAGAACGCTGATACGTCCTCTGATATCCAGATTGTTCTACTTAGGTATACGTTTGTTGAACTAAGTTAAAGAAGGAAACTTGATATTAAACATGTTGTGGGGGACATGACGAAAAAAAACTTCACTAAACCCACTAAATTGCATTTCGTACATCCTTGCCAAGGGTTATGTATCTTGTTCTGTTTCCATTAATTGAAATTTATGAAGCAACTATCTGTACCCTGAGCGCGTTACTACGCCACTAACTAAAATAAATTTGAAGGAAAGACATTACACAATTATTAATTTTTTTTGTTCTGAAACCTTCCTGGTCTCCTGCACAACAATTTTCATGAACACTGTCTAATATATACAATTCTCGTGTCACGGTGTTTGTTATTAAACTCCTCCGAAATGGCTAGACCATTTTTGACGAAATTTTAATTAAATATTTTAAAATTTTTCACGTTTGGTAGGTCTGCGAATCGGACAACATCTATCTATTTTTCCACCCCTGAAAAATATATTTTACTTTATGGATTTTTTTTTTTGGTTTTATATTCTAGGATACAGCATACAAAAACACACACAACCCTAAGTTTTCACCTCTACGATTACCTCCTATTTTTTAAATGGCAATACCACGTATACGGGGTCAGCTAGTTTAACTATATTATTTTTAAGTATATACAGTACCTGATGCAATTGGCATAGTTTACGATTCTTTAAAGGACATACAGATAAACATTCAATTTTATGAATATTAGAAAAGCGTACATTCTTTTCTTGCCCTCTATCCCCACCCTCCTCCTCAAAGGCTGAACCAAGAGGCCTTCATCCGGGAAAATGGCAGTTTATCCTAAGGTTCAGAAGTCTTACCTATATCCATAAGTCCATTCTAACTTCAATTTGCTCTGCGGCGGTGGAGCCACCTTCGCTGGGTCCAGGCCCTCCAGTTCACTGGGCCCGTACAGCACCACAGGCCGCCCTCGAAGGTACATGCGCATGGACCCATCTTCTTCGTTGTACTGACATGTGTGGGTACTGCAACGATGTTCTAATTTTAAATTGGGTTCTAGTAATCTTACCTTTCACAAAAGAGAACGTGATAGTTTTGAGGGTTTTCTAAATAAACAATGCATTTTGATATTACTTCTTCGTATCAGTCATTTACTTTATCGGGTTAAGATTTGTATAGTAAAATAAAAATATTTTATCATCGGCAGTATTGGATACTAATAAGTAAAATTATCATTACAATAACCATAAAGTCGATAACAGTTTAATTAACAAACAAACATTGGTTCTCTGATTAAAATAATTAAACCGGCGCGTGTTTTTAGTCTATTATGCGACTCCATTGGGTATTTGTAGTGGGCACTCCCTTACTGTTTTAAAAATTGGTACTGTCCAAACACTTAATATTGTAGCCTCTCTTTTACCCTATTTTTTAAACATATTAATATTTTTTGGTCTTTGACCAATGAACAAACAAGCTTTCGTTTATTTTAGTTTACTCTATGGTATGCAGTATATTCTAAAAGGCACATAGAAGTCCGTCTTGGTTCTTTCTCCTTTTAACATCTAAAGATTAACACATGAAGTCAGTAGCCTTAAACTAACAGCCAGGTTCAACCATAATTTGTCTCTAGCTAGAGGCACAATGACATAACTTTCAGTAAACTAATTGAAAAAATGGCATGCTATGATATTAACTGCATGGCTTTAAGTACATAAATAATCACGATTTATATCATTAAATTAAAATGGAAATGTTAAGTAAGTAGGTATAAACAATGTTAACATGACAAACAACAGATAGGTACAAGTATCACCAAAGCGTTGATAGTTAGATATGCGAAATAGATAAAATTGCCCATGTTAGTATGATGATTAAGCTGGTTTAGTACAATCAAGAAACAACCAATACACAAGCATTCCGATGTAGTAAAGTTTTTTTCTGCAATTCGTCAATAACATGTTTCCCCTCTTTTTAAACCGTTTAATGTTATTCTTTTTCTAAAAGAACCGAATATACATGTGTCCAAAAATAGCTGTCAATTTGTTGCGCTTTCACGCCTCTACCGCTGTATCGATTTCGACGAAGTATATTACACATTTATACAGTCAGTCGACTTTAATCAATATTCATGACATTTTTAATTGTCCTACCAAATTCCGGGTGTATAAAAACATTAAACAAAAAGCTGACACACATTCTCAAAACTCATCATCATCAAGTCAGTTACAACAAAAGAGTAAAAATATAAGGAGGACAATCACGCATACAGCCAAGCCTTGATTTAAGAAAAACCTTCCCAAGCAACTTACATCGAGGTGAATGGCATTGTTACGCGAAGACGCGTTTAGCATCTGGCCACTTAAAAAAAAAACGCCACCAGCACAGTAAGCCACCAAAACGTCCGATTAGGCGATACAAATAAATCTAAAATAATAAAACAAATCATTATGTATGCTTTTATATATGCAGTTAACGTTAATGGGGGTCATAATAGTCATAATTTTGTCCAATCAGCTAATGACTAAATAATCAGTAATCTAGCTAATGTTTTAGTAAACTCATTTGAGAATGTACATTTAGTGTATATTATGGATTAAACAAAAAGGTGTCCCTTTGCTTAAATACTTAGAAATAATTATAAAACAAAAAAAATAATTAGTCGCGCTCCAAATACGCTCCAGAGCGATAAATAAGAATACGTTAAAAAATACTTGATTTAATTGAATACATTTAATATGAACTGACAAAAACGTCACTATAAATTAATTAATAAAACTCTTTAGTTTCACAATTACCCACCCTTCCTCCATGTCCCGCAAATTCGTACTTTTTTATTGTATGCCCAAAAGGCAAGAGTATCAAACACACGGCCGAAAACTTTAAAACCGGTATTTGTAAACAACTCGCGAACAGCCGGCTGACGAGAACTTCGTTTGCACACTGTGTGAACTGTGAAGTAAGGAATAAGCCGACCATGACGTAGTTGTCAAAGCAATCGGTGTCGGTATCTCTGATAAAAACGTTTCCACTGACAGTGTTGTATGTGACATTAACCCGAGCAGCCAAGGTAAACCGCAATGTACTCTTAAACTAGAGTAATTGTAGCATGTTAAAATTATCGCAATAAGAGTTTTGAGAATGCCCGTATAGAAAGATTTACATGAGTCACATGTTATCTTTATATGCAAAACGGTGACGCTGGTTTTGAGGAAACTGTCAGGTTTGAGGTATAATAATGGACGCAGCGGTCAGGTAAATGTCGAGAAGTACTTCAATTGGCTATATTTCGTAGTTCAGCAGTTAGTGCGGAATCCTCCTCCTTGCGTCGTGTGTCCTCAGTGCTGAGGGTCGTGACCTCTATGGAGTATTTTATTGTGAACAATTCACGCCATGACGCTCTGTCTTCTGCAGCGTGAATTGCGTCACATACAGTGGTGTCAAGTTCGGCGCGTATTTGGTCCGACCATCGCATGGGGAACGGCCCCTCGGTCTTTTTCCTTCCACCTTTCCGGTCAGCAGCAGTTTTTCGATGCTGTTGCTGCTCTTGCGCGCTATGTGGCCAAAGAAGTCGAACTCTACGGAGACATGTGGTGTGAAGTCTGGTCTTGATTTTCAGCGCAGCTAGTATATAATAGATTCATTGGTCCAATGTTCTGTCCAATGAATTCTAAGCATTTTTCTCCAGCACCACATCTCGAAAGTTCTATCCGTGTTCTGTCGGCTTTCCTCATTGTCCATAGTGCGGAATACTGTCGATTAAACTTCTAACTATGGCCGTCGCTAAATTGAGATAGTCGTCGTTTCAGCCTATTAATGACCAACTACTTCCAAATTCATGTGGGAAAATCGCCTACTGTGCCACACTGGCACGGGGTTTGTATCAATTTCTCCTGGTGTGGCTGGGTGATCCCTCTCTTGCGGTCCTTTAGTCGCCTCAGGATGGTATGGGTTGGTGACATTGTGTATTCTAAATCCGTCACCACAGGAATGCCAAACCACAAGACAACAGTAAGCTGAAAATTGGCAGCTTATTTAAAGTTAGCTTAGTTTTTATGTTTGTCGAATAATTACATGTAATCATTTTTATTGTTGTACTAGCGACCCGCCCCGGCTTCGCACGGGTGCAATGATGAACATCTAAATATATTAGTGTTTCTCCACAATATTATACATGTAATATACATATAAACCTTCCTCTTGAATCACTCTATCTATTAAAACAAACCGCTTCAAATACCGTTGCGTAGTTTTAAAGATTTAAGCATACATAGGGACGGACAGACGACAGCGACTTCGTTTTATACTATGTAGTGATGGGAATGAGGAGCCTATCCTAACAAAGATGATTTTTAGTAAAAAGTGATAAATCCGCAGTGGTGGCGGCTTCACTACATAGTATAAAACAAAGTCTCTGTCGTCTGTCCGTCCCTATGTATGCTTAAATCTTTAAAACTACGCAACGGATTTTGACGCGGTTTTTTTTAATAGATAGAGGAATTCAAGAGGAAGGTTTATATGTATAATACATGCATAATTGCACCCGTGCGAAGCCGGGGCGGGTCGCTAGTTAGAATACATAGTGTTATCACCCCGTAATAGAAGGATACGAAACCAGTCTGCGTGGGCCACTAGGCTAATTTCCCTCCTGTAATTAGAAGAGGCCCACATAACAGTGGGACTTCTATGGACTGAGTAGTAGTAGTGACAGATATGATATTAGCTATCTAAAAATAGAGATGGCACGAATATTCTGCTACATTCGGTATTTGGCTTGTTGGGAAGTTTTTTCACTATTAGGCCGAATACTGTAAACCATTTAGCCTGATACGGAAACCAAAACCACGAAAAACAAACCATATTATAACTAGTATGAAGTTATGTATAACGCGCTTTTTCGACGAATGACGACCGCTTTCTAACCTAATTTGGTAACTGCAAGCGTAATGCAGTTCCGAACATGTAATTCGTGAAATATTCTATCATTCGAAAACACTTCTATTGTAGCATCTCCGACAGGGACGGTAGTTAAATAACGGATGTTTTTGCGAACAACCCACGCGCAGACTCATCAATTCGCATTCTCCTCGCCAGGCGACCTGTGACGGGCGTCATGTGGTCATCACCGGTAATCAGATGCGCCATGCGGAGGCGTATTGTACAATAGAGTGGCTTCAATGAACTGGCAGCGCTGATGACATCTATGCGACAATATATGCCTATCATTGTGTGATCCGCCACATCACATCACGGTTCTTTTCAAACATAGACCATATTTTAGCCGTGTGATGACGGGTTTAGAATACATAATGTCACCACCCCAATTTATCCTGAGGGTGTCGTAAGAGCCGACTAAAGGGAATCACATGGCAGAAAACCGTTCCGCAAGACAAAAAACGTGAAATAAAAGTCAGTGCTAACCCGTCTGGCCAGCGGGGCACAGTAGGCTAATTTCCCTTTTTAAGCGACTTCAAAATAAGTAGGTGGTTCTTAATTTTACGGTCTTTTATGTTTTTAACTCGACTGGGTGAACCGATTTTGATTATTCATTTATTTTTTATCCTGTTTAATTTCAATTAGTATCGAAATCAGTTCAGTAGTTATTTTATATTAAACTAGAAATAAGTCAACAAAACCATGTGTCCGAATGCAAGAATCACCTGTCCGAATCATGTCCGAACCATTTGAAGTAAGTGCCTTGGGCATACCTATGTCCTATTTGAGGTCAATGTCAATTTATGTATCATCATCATCATCTTTTCAGCCAAAAGACGTCCACTGCTGGACATAGGCCTCCCTCAAGGATCTCCACAAAGGCCGGTCCTGGGCCGCCCGCATCCACTGCTTTCCGGCGACCTTAACCAGGTCGTCGGTCCACCGTGTGGGAGGCCTACTAGCACTGCGCCTTCCGGAACGCGGTCACCACTCGAGGACGTTTTTGCCCCATCGGGCGTCGGTCCTGCGAGATTTATTTATAATTGTTATTTATTAGTTAGTTTTCGCTTTTAAGTTTTTGAAGACGGTTTAAATTTATGAAGAAGTCTCTTTAGCGACAAGACCCCTCCCCCTTTGTACGAAATAAGCTGTATAGTCAGCATATTCTAAATGTCTAGCATATTCAGCCCTAATCCTTGCTTAAAGAAGATCAAGAATACCCATGTGTAATGAAGATTAGCTATGTCCACATTGTGCATTTTCATCATATTTTCATCTTCAATTTTCATCTTGGAGTTTCTATTCAACTTTTTGTTTGGCGCTTTCAATCATTGAATGAGTTAACGAACACAACGCCAACATAGTCATTTAGTTCAGTTCTAGTTTATGTCAGCTTTAAGAAACATGTGTGACGAGAATACTAAGCCAGTGCCTCTGGTTTAGACAAAGACTTGCCCGACCCCGGAATCGAACCCGGGACCCGTTGATCCAAAGGCGGCACATCTAACCACTGGACTAATAATAAGAATAATGTTCACTTGGTGGAATAGTCCGCCATATTGTTGTTGAACGCTCTATGGCACAGAAATGAATCTGACGCGCTCCGCTTTCAACTATCATCGCGCATGCGTTAGAGGCATGCCATGCCTCACGTGCGCTGTTGACTGCCCTATGACGCATGGCCTTGATGAACGAAAATATGCACAATGTGGACATAGCTTAGAACAATGTTTTGCAATCAGGCATCCGCATCAATGGATATATTTGTAAAGCAAGATTGACCCACAAATACCCTATTGATATTATAATATTAATGTCTAATTCTGAAATACCTCATACAGGCATTATATCAAGAAATCTAGTTATACTACCAGGACAAAGTAAACTAAACATTGGTCCTTATGTCACACGATATTTCGCTGTTAGAACCAATTTCATCTGAAGGCTAATCGCAATCAATTGTGTCTGCGTCACAACCGTCACAGCTACCTACCATTACCATGTCGTCAACTAAAGCTATTGTTTCATAATGAGCAATCACCAAATTGTTTTTAATTACCTATATCATCATTCCAAATGGTTTGACCTGGTTTTTATAACAACGTTTTTTATCTTAGTTTAGGATTTTGTGTCATCCGTTTAGTATTTAATTGTACTAATCTTAAATATCATCGGCTAAATAGTCTCGCTAGAGCTCTTCTCGATGTGGGACTTTTTGGTGATACTCGCATTTATAGGCAATATTTTTTGATGTTGATAGTTTTGATATTTCATGAAAATTGTGTGAAGTATTATAAATATAAAAATAATTATTTTTACTAATTTAGCTATTAGTCACACACATTTATGTTTGTCTGAAATCCTCGTTAGTTTCCTGTCATTGGGACCAGCCGGATTTTGTGGGACTCCGGGGCGCGTAGAAATTGTAAATTGCGCCCCGACCTATCCACTAAAACCGACGGCGATCCTCGACTGCCTGAACCAGGACCACAGGTTCGCTTTCCGATGAGCGAGCATGCTCCGCGACCTTGAGTGCCTTGCCCTGGCTCGTTTCACGGAGATCCAATGGAGAGGTTCTCTCCTAACTAATAATGTGACCTTAAAGCCGAACGTCCACCGCCAGCTAATATAAGTTAGTTTAGCTTGCATAGTTGAGCCAGGTTTTCATACATGTTCGTCCACTGACGGTGAACTAATATGTATGAAAAACTGGCTCAACTATGCAAGCTAAACTAAACTAGCTAATTTTAGCTGGTGGTGGACGTTGGGCTTAAGTATTGTTACCATCAATAAATAAATTGAATTTTAAATCTATCTAAATATCAGTATCATTAAATCAAATGATCATTTTCTTTAATTGCATATCGTAGAGTTTATCAGGGTGGAAAGGAATTTTCACTACGTTTTGTGCGTATTCTGCATAAACGTTCGCTATTTTTTAAAGTCAAGTCTCGTTAGACGACTCTTATTTATATGTTAGATACCTACTTCTCTCTAGATGACTGTTAGATGTCAATTGTATGTACGGTAAAAACGTACATAAATGGATGGCACTGTTATTGTGCTGATAGTGTACACTCCCAATCCTAAATTTAATCACCAATCTATCAATACTCGACCTTGTTAGTACGTCAATAAGATCTATGTTAGCTCCAACAGCTACACCCATAATGCTTTCCATATCAAACCAAACCACTCCATTCCCATCACCAACCGTGGCTGCCACGGTAGACTTACCCATGCTTGAGAATCGATCCATTTTGTGACGGCTTTGAATGTAAGTTTAGCAACGATTTTGTCGTTGTGAATCTACAGAACACAAAGTAACATATTAGACTACACAGAAGAGGAAAAAACGACAAAATATGTGAAAATAAGAGATTCCTGCAAATGGTTGTGGAAGTTGTTTTATTTTGATTGCTGGGAATTTCTATGTAAATAAGAAATTTGTACGAAAAACATTACACCAATTGACGATCAAGATGTTTTTGTGGTCAAAACCAATGGGAATATGTAAAACCTGGGAATTTACTCTTAAAAAAGCTAATATCGTGATATTGTTACACTAATGAAATCTCAGGAAAGTTAAAGAACGGAATTAAATAAAAGTTTTATTAAACGTTTGCTGAGAATTTTATTACATTCAGGGATTTAGAACAAGTTTCCCCGAAACTTGGTGAAAAATCGTAATGGTCACGGGAGTTATTGCTGCAGAGCAGTCTAGAATTAAACAATGTAAAATACATGCGACAAATCCTTTAAAGATTGATAAATTATGATGTATACATTAATAAACGCGAAAACCATCAAAATAATCGACTAGTAAAAAAACTGAAGTTATTAATAATTACCTAGTAGTCTTCGCACAATCTTCAGTAAATATGAACGTTTATGTTTTCTAAATTCGTCAAGCCGAAGACAGGACGCCTAGAGAACTGTGTCCGCAAGTAGACTAGCTTGGGGTGATGATAATGGCGTTTCCTAAAGTTTTATCTTCAAGTGACTTTTTTCAACATTAAAAAGCGAAACTTAATCTTGAAAAAATCAAGTGGAGAAAGTCAATTTGAAATTACTAACTAGTCTATCGACAAATGGGTAGCGCTCTTAAGCAGTAATGACCATTCGGCATCGAAGACAAGGCAAAATTTAGATGAAAAAAAGAATGAGAGAGAGTGTGTTGAAAATTGCTAACAACAGGAACACCGTGGTCTTAAATAGACGGTTCCACATTCGACAAAAAGGTCAAGGAAAGATGTAGCGGCAGTTGGAAATGACTACCGATACCGTATACGATGATGATGAATCAACTGACCTGCTATTGGCCGTGAGCCCCTGAGCGTTGAAGTCCCCAGTGGAGTTCCATCTCTTGGTGAGGTTGGTGGCTGGCGACGCGCTCTGGTTACTGGAGGTCGAGTTGTTGCGAGATCTAATACATATAGCCTAATCACTACGGCACTGGTACAGTGCGATTTGAGACGTGGCTGGACGGAAATACAGTTAAAATTTCCTCGTTGGAAATCTTAGGTCTGTTCCTAAATATAGAATGTTCGTTGCGAATTGTTCATAGATGAAGGTTATGTTACGGTTTTACCTTTTAAAAAATCTAGTGATATCCAGCCACATTTCAAGGGGTTTTGGCGGGGTCAAACTGAATATATTGCAAATATTGCTAGCGGTGATAGCAACACAAATTTTAATAGCGAATATACAGAGAATGATCATAGTTTTCTGGATTACTGGATATGATTTTAGTTATAATAAACTACTTATAATTTTTGAGGTCAATATAAATTTTCAAAATTATTTATCTGGTACAGTAATCTTAATTTTAATACTTAAAATAGCCAGACATGGACATTGTGTCAACAATTAAATATTCAGTTATAAAATTACCAATGTAACCAAATTGCTAAATATATGTCACCACACCAATTTAATAGATGGCGCTCTTTTCTAGTCTATAACTCCATAGCTTCACATTTCAATATAATTTACTCTCTACTCTTATGTTCTCCATAACCACATGCGTTGGGTAAAATTTATTAAGTCTAGAGTTATCTAAATACTTTCTCAATTCAAAGGACAACACACAATAACATATTCCTTACTAACCACTATCACCAACCACTCCCTTGTTCAATTAAATCCAATAACATCTCTAATATTCATTAGTTTAATAGAATGATTATTGATCCTTGTGCGAAATAAGTATCAATCAGGCGATGAGTAAGTTTCTATGCCTGTTTTGTAAGAGATAACTAAAAAGACAATAAGCGGTATAACAGCAGACTCTCTGATCTTTTAGGTAGCAGCTAAGATTATTCTGAGAACTTCCTAAGACAAGACAGTCCTAATTTATTTAACTTTAAAACCGATAAAGCCTGATTTTGTTTTCAAAAAGAGAGTTGAGAGATAGAGGGTTTTAATGCATATTCGTAATTACATACGAAGCTGCCTTAAAAACAATGCGATATAAGTATTTGTAGCTCCATAAGGTACTACGTAAAGCTACTAGTTACGAACCTGTAGGGTTGTGGAGGATGTGGCACGTGATGTGGGGCTGGCGTCGCTCGCGGAGACGGCGACGGAGCTGGTGAGAGAGATGATGAGGAAGCTGGAGAATCGGACTGTAAGGATCCGGTTGACTGGTGCTGTGGGCCACGTCTGAAACAATAGCATACCAGTACGCTTCAATCACCGCACGGAAGAAATATTTGTACGACCTACAAGTATTTGTTCCGGGTCTGGGTGTTTTCTATCTTTAATAAGTATGTATGACTGCCTCGTTGGTCTAGTAGTTAGATGTGCCGCCTTTGGATCAGCGGGTCCCGGGTTCGATTCCCGGGGCGGGCAAGTGTCTTTGTCTAAACCAGAGGCACTGGCTCGGAGTCTGTGTGTTATTTCTATCTATAATATGTATGTAATTACAAAAAAAAATGTATATATGTAGTTTATCATCCATCTCGTTACCATAACACAAGCATTAAGTTGCTTAGCTTGGGACGAGATGGCGTTGTGTGAAATGTCCAAGGATATGTATTTACAAAAAAAAATGTATATAAGTAGTTTATCATCCATCTCGTTACCATAACACAAGCATTAAGTTGCTTACCTGGGGACAAGATGGCGTTGTGTGAAATTTCCAAGGATATTTATTTATATAATTGTTGATTTTCCTCCAAAAGTTAATCTGTTTACAAGGTACGCTTAGCAGTGTGGTGGTGGATTTAAAATACATAATAACAGTAACCCATTCTATCAAGCAGGAGCTGAAGAAATGCAAATGAAAAAAAAACATGTGCAATTATTCCGTGAAGCCTGTGCGACACAGTATGGCTGATTTCCTTTCGTGGGTCTTTTATAGGCTGATGAGTTCAGGTCTAGTTTGAATGGCTGGTTTGTTGGATAAGAACAGGTTTTGTTAAAAATCTTATGGTGGTTATTTGCAATTGCGTAGTTGTCACCAACATGTAAACCCAAAATAACTTAGTATGGAGTTGAACTGCCTCTAAATTTATGGGACGGCTGTACCACATTAAACAGACGTAGTTTTACTCGAGATCCGATAGTTGTAACCCCGGGACGCCACAGTAGAATGCGTTCTTGCGAACCTTTGGCGTCCTAGACGTGAGAGAATATACTTCTGGGGTTTTAGTGAATAGTTGGGTGTTTCGTAGTCCCACATAACCGCTGTCTCCACCACGAGGGAAAGGTTGGCGAAGAGTTTGATATTAAGTTTGTATCCTCTTATGGCTAGGATTTCTTAACAATGTAGTTCTTCGCACTAACCCACCAAATTGGAAACAATAATAAACAGTAAACAATAGTGACGGATTTACAACGTTCGTATGGTGACACATTCTGTCCTGAGAATATCTTGCGACAAGAAGAACGCGAGTCACCTAGCTGCAAGAGAAGAAAAATTTCTTATAAACCCTATGGTAACTAATGTTGATGATGAGTCATGTTGGCATGGGCGTAGCTACCGCTGTATCTGCCGTATGAATTATACGGGCCCCCCGGGCCACGGGGGCCCCCGACACGTGCGTGAGCAAGAATTATTAAAAACTTCCCAATTTTTTTTATTATTTTAAAAATGACAAAAGTAACAAAAGTAATTTCTTTCGATTCTTCTGATTCTTCGATCTTAAATTTTTCTCGCATAGAGCGTGCGTTCCAAAGTTGCTGCGTAGCCATACACCGGTAATTTTATTTTACATTTTTTTTCTTTTGTGTGAAATCTTTACCCTTCTTATGGTACCTAAAGATTTCTCACAAAGCAAATATTTTTTTATACGGGGCCCCACCAAGGCACGCTACGCCCCTGCATGTTGGTGGGTATCTTTGAGACACAATCAATAAACGTTATCAATAAAACAAAATTATAGGCGGTAGATTTTAACTGTTTCTTTGTACTTTTGAAGACAACTGTCATCTAGTCTCTCCCGCGACCACGACTGCTGCAAAGCATTCGAAACGTCGGGAATTAAATAATGTAATACACGCGATAAATCCGTTAAAAAGTGTTTAATTTCAATCTCTGAGACATGTTGGTGTGTTCTAACTTCAACCGTATACTACCCAGCCCACACATGACCCCCTGCTAAGTCTGGTTTCCTCTGTTACATGGAGGGTAATTAGCCTACTGACCCACGCTGATCAAACTGGTTGGCACAGGGTTCTGTATCAAATTTTCCTTCTCTTGTGGCTAAGCTTAAAATTTCCTTTTATCGGCTTTTATGACACTCCAAGGATGCGATGGGGTGACGACACTTTGTATCCTAAATCCGTCACCACATGGTAAACTTCAGCAGTATAAATCGTCCTAACCTTTGTGGCAAGGAAGATGTGCTAGACCCGTAACTGGAGGTCCTTTTCGCAGTTTCCCTGTACGAAGGTTGCCTCAGCCGCAGTTCTCTTGTTGGTGTGCCGGTCGAACCTGGAAAAGAAGAACCGTTCAGTAAATAGACAGGCATGTCCTATGAACAACACACTACCTTTTCTATGTCAATTTCCTTAGAGGTTAGTTAGTCAGCCTCCTGTGTTGCTCTTACGAGTAAATATACAACTGCAGTAAAAACTGATAACCCCAGTCTTCATCGCAAGGTGTTTTAACGAAGAAAGTACTATCCAAATAGCATTTGAGTATCCATTGTTCCTGCCCTTATGGCGTCTTATAACGATTTCAATGTGACTCACGAGACCCAAAAATGAAACAAAGCCTAATTTAAATCCTTTTACGGTCAAGTTGTTTCTTCCTTACGAAAATGGTAACGAAGTGTGGCATAGTATCGTTTTACAAATTGCAGGAGCACTTTCAAAATTTGTGGTACATGCGCTAATTGCTAGTGGTACTACTAATGAGCCTATACACGATCCACTGCTGAGTTGGGCCTCCTCCCACCGCAGGGAGGGTAATAAGCCTACTGTGCCACGCAGGCCAGACGGGTGGATTAGCACAGGGTTTCGTTTTGCCATTTCCTTTTAACGGCTCTTCCCTACCTTTTATCCACCCTCAGGATGGAATGGGGCGGTGACACCATTTAATTTAAATCGGTCACTACACAGGCTAGTTATAACTGATGTAAAATACATGGCCCAAAACTTTTTTTTTATGCTGTTTTCTATCAACGCCCTGCGGTCGAAATTCGAGCTTCGTTAATTTGAATAATAGTTCTGTAAATATACGTATAGTTCTATTGTCATTTTGACCACAAACGTTAACAAGAAACAAAAGAGTATAAATTCGTATATTGGTCAAATACATGGTAGTGTGTGTGATATTTTTTATTGATTTAATATATTTTTATAACGAACTAGCGACCCGCCCCGGCTTCGCACTGGTGCAATGATGAACCTCTAAATTTATCAGTGTTTCTCTACATTATTAGGGATGTATTCTCTCTACATTATTATATATTGAATCACTCTATCTATTAAAGAAAACCGCTTCAAAATCCGTTGCGTAGTTTTAAAGATCTAAGCATACATAGGGACGGACAGACGACAGCGACTTTGTTTTATACTATGTAGTGATAGTGATACTATGAAGTGATTAATAAAAAAAGTAGTGTATTTAGGGAGGGAGTAAAGAAAGCTAACGTGTGGTTAATTTCATTTCATTCTCCTACGTCCGCGCAATTTTCGTAAAAGGGGTACGTTTTTGCTTCACGTATATAAATATATAGGTACTATTTTTTTTTCTGTTTTCGAACAAGATGTTATGATTTCTTAGGTTTTCGATTATCACACATTGAAATTAAACACTTGTTATTGGATTTATCGCGTGTATATTACATTATTTAATTCCCGACGTTTCGAATGCTTAGCAGCAGTGGTGGTCGCGGGAGAGACTAGATGACAGTTGTCTTCAAACTTCAAAGTGCAAAGAAACAGTTAAAATCTACCGCCTATACCACATATCTACCGCCTATACACGCGATAAATCCATTAAAAAGTGTTTAATTTCAAACAAGATGATCTTTAAATACTTGAGTGTTTTTTTTAAATATTTTTTACCATTGCTAAAATGAGCCTCCTTCATTACCAAGATTGCAAATAGGTATATATATTGTTAATACATGAACTCTATACGCGAAGTTTTAGTGAACTTGAAATAGGACATTACGAAGGCAACTGCATGTCTCACCACAGGGTCTCTTGTATGAATTTGAAAGTAAAGGCAATCAGTACCTTCATTACTATGAAACTGAGCTTTAGACGTATTGGTTACGTGTCGGTAAATTTAAAAGTAAAACCGATATGTAAACACGGTTTAAATATCGCGAATTAATTGCGGTTACGACACAGTTAAACAAACGGTAGCAATGCAAATATTGAAACTGCGACGGAAAGTAATTAATTAATTGAATTACATGCTCGAACTAGTTTATTATGAACCACAAAATACAGCCGGCATTGACGACACGAGGCTCAAGCAGATGGAAAGCAATACTACTACAACCCATAAATGACCCACTGCTGAGTCGGGCCTCCGCTCATTAGATGGCGAATAAATTAGCCTATTGCCCCACGCTAGCCAGACGGGTTGAAGAGGGTATCGTATCAAGGTTTCCTTCTCTTGCGGCTAGGTTAGGTTAGGTTACGACACCCTGAGGATGGAATGGGGTGGTGAAATTATGTATTCTTAATCCGCCACCACACGGTCATCATATAGACACCGTAAGCTACAAGGCGGAAGTAATAATATTAAATTCACCAATATATTCTACAAATAGAATAATGCAATATTTCTGCATTAATTGTTTTATCGATTGATTGGATGAGATAAGACTTTTAGTATTTATGAATTTCAAGAAGATGTTATTCAATTCAAATTAACTGTAATTATAATTAATTTGAACTATATGTTATTTAATGCAACTAGGTCTTGTATCGTAAAACATAGTGAAAGGCAGTGTTCGAAAACATAATGTCTAGAAACTATGCATATTATATAATTTACTTATTTTGAATTTCGATAACTGTTGCTAATTTATCTCGAAGTAAGAGTTTTTTACCGATTTAGAATATACTATCGCCAACGCTTTCCAATATGAGAAAGAACATAAGGGTTGTCAAAGATAATCTAGGTCTAACGTTTTTCTCTGTCTAACCTACCACTGTGTCCGTGTGGTGATGGATTTAGAATACGCAGTGTCACCAACCCATATCATCCCGAGGGTGTCGTAAGAGGCGACTAAGGGAACGGAAGAGGCAAATCATTTAGCCGCAAGCGAAGGAAAACTTGATACAAACTCTGTACCAACGCGTCTTGCCAGCGTGGCCCAGAAGGCTAATTTCCTTCCATGAATTTGGGGGAGGCCCGACTCAGTAGTGGGTCAGTAATGGGCTGAAACGAAACGAACCAACCGCTTAAAGAGTGTATGGAATGAGGAATAGATGAAAATGGCGAGTCGTGAATTGATTTTGAACTAGTGAAAAGTATTAATAATATGGGAAGAAGTCGTGTGACTAAAATGTGTGATAGGTTCACATTTCGGGGTGCTTAGTCATAGCTGCGATTGATTTCACGGCTGTCCGTGATTTGTGCAAGCCCATTTGAAATGAATTGGCATTGAATACATTAAAATGTATTCTGTCATTTTAATGTGGACAATTTTAAGAATGTGTGGGATACCTAAAATTAATCCAGACACCTCGAAAATAAAAAAAGAGTTAGTTTAGGTAGGCTCATAGCTGTACTTGTAGCTTTTGAAACATTAATGAGAAGAGCCTAGGGAATACTCGGTAACTAGCTATAAGATTCAAACTAAGAATGAAACAGATTTGGCTGAGCAAATGCAATAGTTTATTAGTGTGCCATATTCTAACATCGACATGCTTAACTGTATTGTTTGAAGCCCATAATTACATACAACCTGAATTATTTATTACTTAACAAGGATCTAATGCAGATTTTGTGAACTGTACATATCACGTATTAGAACGACATAATTGTACAATACTTCTACATTATAGACATTGGTCAAGCAGTCCCACCATACGAGTAAATTGTATGCTTAATCCATGCTTAATCTTACACTAAAATGAGTTTCTTTCTATTCCTTTACCTGTGTATCCTCCATTTCTCTGCCCAGTAGTGGGAGCGGTGGGTGCTCGCCCCTCCAAGGCATTGAGCCTCCGCAAGGCGTCAGCAAGTGTGGACCGAAGACATAGCAGCTCCTCCGCTTGTCGGGCGCACCTCACCTCGAGTTCTGCCACTCGAGCTGCCAGTCCCGCCCCCTCGCCTTCTAGCATTTCATCTGGAATACCACAAAAGAGGACCCAAGTTAATCAGTGACCCATACAGACAGAGACAGTCAGTCAGTCAACTTTAGTCTCATTCTTCAAAAGGGTTTAGCATCCTCAGCGAAGCCCAAGTGGTGGTGACAATAATACTGATTGTCTTATTTAAACTAAACTTTTAATTACCGGGGGAGAAAGAAGTTAAATCAGCAATAGATACAATGGTTGTGTTATGATTATGATTTATGAATCATAATGCTCTGCTTTTTATTTTCGACTTTCAGTAATACAGAGTGTTTAATCCGAGAGAGGAAAAATTTCTACAAAAAATGTATAGAAACAAAAGACATCTATCTGTTCTTTTTTTCTCCGGATAAAAGCGAAGATGTTACTCCGCCATATGTAAACCAGTCCGACAGGCGGGGTTCATAACGACTTCATTAAATCAGGCAGAATTCACATCCGTAATAAATGGTTCGTAGATATGCAATCAATTGCTTTTAAATTCTAATCAAATGGCTTCAACATAACAGATCAGTATTTGCAATAAACATTAATTTAGTTAAAGAACGATTAGCGATTAACTTTCTAATGATATTGCAAATCGTGATGGACTTAAGTTTCTTATGATATTGCGTTGCCAAGGTTATTAATAACATGCCTGTATTGCAGGTTTCGATAGCCGGCATTTCGTCCTCATCAAATTGTGATTTACTTAGCTAATGTAAATATTATTCTTCCTCACTTTTTCTCAATATATTTTTTACTGTGTTCATCTATGTTATTAACTTTGTAACGTGCTTTTTAGACCGGTCACATATAGGTTAAGTTGTCTAATTGAAGATATTGAACTTCATGAACACGTAACCAATTTTAATAAAAATACGTGCCTTTAATCTGCTTATGTAACGTATCAAGAAATTTGCATTGCTTTTATTGAAGACTTTAACTTTGCAATACTGACCGCATTGTGTAGCAATATGTTGCAAGGTTCTGGGTTAAGTACTGAATCGGTTTGCAATTCAGCTCCTTAGTTGACACACTATTGTGTCCCAAACAATGGCTTAAACGAATGTGAACAAGTCTGCAACACCGAAAAGGTCAAATCGAAGGACTTTCGACTTTAGGTCTTTAGAATTTGTGATGATGATACCGCAAATGAAAACATTGTCTGCTGTAATTGTGTAAGATAATGCGACACTAGTAATGATAGTGTTTTCTGAAGGTCTGTTTAACATAGGTGATTTATGTTTGATGCTAGTAAAGCACAAGTGTTTTCGTAATTACATAACTTGTAATGTAGGACTCGGTCGGAGCCTGGTCTAGTTCGTAATGATAAATAATTGTTTCGCTTTCTTTGGACGATGTTGTCTGAATCATTTTGACGTTTACCAATGATTTCTTCGAAGTGGTCAAGAAGACGGTTGGTGACTATTGAATAATGGAAAAAGTATTATGAAAAATGCAAAGCAATTGTAATGACAATTACGAAGTTTATTGTTAAAGCCTAGCCTATTCAGTGCTAGTGACCGAGGACGTTAGTGTAATTATCTGGACTGGTTAGAGAGATAGACTAAGTAAAATACAGTTATTAAAACTTAGTTATCGTTTTCTTTGTGGATCCATAGAGAGATAGACTAAGTAAAATACAGTTATTAAAACTTAGTTATCGTTTTCTTTGTGGATCCATAGACAAGTTTAAATTAACCATATAATGAAGCTACTATAATCAGTAGTTACTGGGCGCAGTAGCTTAATTACTCCGTTAATTTATAACTTTTTACTTCTTATAGAGACATAAATCGAAGGCAGGTAAGTACCATATTTTTATTGCATTATGTTATCGCTAATATCATATTCATCATCTCAACTTATAAATTACCTACCGGCGACGCTAGCCAGACTTTCATTATTATTTTATCTTGGGGTAGTCTGCTTTTTATTTTCTCGTCATTTTGCACGAAGTACTCGGGATGGGATGATGACATCATATATCCTTAATTCGTCGTCACGTACATTTAAAACTGTCCCAATTATCCTTAAAGGTTGTAAATATTATTCAGTTGGACTTACGCCAAGCAGCATAGACGTCGTTCATGGTATCTCCGGGAGAATCGCTAGCTTTGGAGCTCCTGGAGTCTCGATCATGGCTATCCATTGTTATGGCTGACGCTTTGGCACTTTACAAAATAATCGCCTTCATGATTTTTAATGATGTTCTAGGCTATTGATTAATGAGGTAATGTAGTACTTGTCTGTATTTGTTTAGATAATTTCAGGCTACCAGCTATTTTTGCAATGGATATAATATTTTAATTACTTTATATAATCCCTGTTGCAAGTTTTAGTGGGCAGAATCTCCTCACCAATGCAGTGCTTCAGAGTAACTCATAACCACGGTAATAAAGTTTGCGAATAGCCGTGGACAGGCACTTCCTCTTAAAAGCTAGGGAATTGGGATTGTAGGGACAAGACAAGAACTACTGGCTTCAAATGTGCTCATCCCCCTCTAATTAAGCGACATAGTCTATACATAAAGGCGAACCATGGCAAATGAACGAGTGAGCTAAAGAATGCAACGCAGGTGACAGTTACAACACGTTAACAGAGTAGTTACAACACAGTAATGACCGTTGTTAATTGACAAAGAGTCGTCGAGGTGTCAAACAAGAATTGCGAAGATGTGTGTGAGGCGCGCCGCGCCGTGTCGAAATGTGACGCTTATTTTGAATATTGTGGAATCCGGCAGTACCGTTTATTTGGGATGGATACAATATTACGAGTAATTCTGCTTTGCTCAGATGAATTTTGGGTATGTATTTTTTAATAAAGAAGGACGTAGACTAGCGTATACTCCGAATATCAATTGGATCCATGCCCATATCGCTTCTTACCAAAACCAATATAACATCTCCAAAGAAAATTTAAATTAATTAAAAAAAAATAAGCAACAATAAATCTATAAACCTCAAAAAGTACGAGGTGAAATATCAACTTACATAAATTTGAACCGTAATACTTAAGAGGAATGCACTGAAATGTCGTTTTACATAATAACAGAAGTAAATCACGAAACTAGGAAGTTGTCTGCACATGGAAGCTAAAGTTGCAACAGACCGACTGAATATTAATCGTTAATACATGTACAATCTATCACTGACGACATTTTCGTGATACAGCTTGAACTTTAGCATGCGAGTGGAGGTAAGTTTTTTTGCGATTTGAATACCATGTATGTATTAAACCACATTAGTAAATGTCTTTATGTGTAGTGACTGATTTGAATTCTGAGGGTGAATGAATCTGAATCAGTTTCCTAACCGGTTTGAGCAAAGTGGTACTTGGAGGAATATTAGAGGGTAGTCATCAGTAACACAACCCAGTCGTGTTCTGCCCATTCTGACCATTTTATAAGGAGCTTTTGTTCTATTGCCGCTAAATAGATGTCACTTACACCCTAATTACAGCAAATCGAAGACATCAAAAGTCTTTTTTTTAATGAGATGAAATGAGATTTTTTGTAAAGACGTGACTGTGTATAATTTCTAATCTTGCAGTATAACAAGATCCGTAATGGGATATTTAGTAGCTTTCGTAAAATAGTTGTGAAATGGCGATGATGATGCTGAGTTTAAAAGATATTGTACCAAGTCCCAGTCTCGTGTAAGCAGGCAATAACAATTTTGCACAATAAGCGCTTAAAATTCTCACGACTGAGAAAGTTATCGTGAGAACTTAAGACAAAAAACTAAACGATTCGTTACTACCTCCCAAAGAACAATGTACCTTAATCGAAGAGCTTTAAGTTGTTAGTGAGCTGGACAAGTAGCTGTTCAAATTGCTCTATTAAAAGTAACAGTAATGTTTGTTATATGTAAAACTGTATCATTTGCCTAATGGTGTTTGGATTACATAATGTTGATATCAAAATGATAGTACTTATGACATTTTCGTGTTATGCTCACTATTAAAGAAATGTCAAAACTGTTATGTAACGTTCAATAACTTAACAACACTAATTTAAAACGGCGTGACTTTTAGAGGGCCTCGTAATGGCAAAAAGGAATAGATTGTTTTAGAAATAGGATGAACAGGATACCTAAAACTTCTCCCTATCGTATCTTTCCTAACTAAGACACTTTATGATGTGTTTGTAAAAAAACTAATCGTACATATTACCGAGAAGACTGAGTGAATCAAAAATATATATTGATAATGACAATGGTTTTGTAAAAAAAACTCATTTAAGTGGCTGAATATAAGAAAAAAGCAAACAAACTTCCCTTATCGAATATCCCTAAAAATATAACTTCATAGTGGCATGTATTACACAAATCAGAATGTACAATGATGACATTGGTCAGAGCCATAGCTAACAGAAACTTCATAAAGTACAAGAGTAGACGAGCTCTTGAGTGGAGAACGCGACTCGGCAAGCATAGTTACTATAGGACGCGTTTCTGATAGATGGAACGTCGATCTGAAAAAGACCGCGCCCAGTAGTTAGGAGCATCAAGCCTCTGCGGGGACGTTATGTCACCTTAGGAGGCGGTAGGGCGGGTCAGAAATGAAGTTGCTTTAGCTGACCCGTGTCGCAGACGGAGGCCGGGGACGAGAAAGCGACGCTACTCCCCCAAGCTGTCCTAGAGGCCGGTGGTGGATCGAGAGACCAGCCATCGGTAGGAGCCTCATTCACTGAGGGCCTCCCAGTTAGTTACCCGGGACGCGTCGGGGTGCCACAGTAGAATGCGTTCTCGCGAACCTGTGGCTCAAACGTGACAAGGGTATACCTCTGGTTTTAGGGCTCATTAAAGTTAGCCCCCCAAAAAAATGTTTTTTTTTACTATTTTTGATTTTTCTTCTATTAAGTCATTTGTTAATCGTTTGTTTTTATTTGTTAGCTGTTAATAATTGTATGTTCTCCTTTTATTAATTTTTAAAAAAATAATTAGAAATATACCTTCATTAGCCCCCCACTTGCAATTTATAATATTTTTCCGTCAATAATGACTCGTAAATATTTATTTTCGATTGTTCATACCTAAAATACGTTTGTTCTCTTTCGAAATTATTCATTTTTTGTTTAATTTACTATTTTAATTAGCTGAATATATGTATGCAAAATATATGTACTGCGCATGCGTCAACTAAACGCTTAAACTTTCAACGCGGTTTTAGAAAACGATATAAATCCTGAAGGACCATTATTTTTAACAATGATTAAATTCTAATTATATCTACTTAAATCAAAATTACATTAACTAACCAAGTATCGTATTATATTAAAGTAAAATTCTGTGAACTTATCCTGAGTCGTTAAGTTCCCATTCTGTTACACTCGAAATGCTACGATACTTATTGAAGTCAACTTTCAATACTTGAATATACATTTTTATTAATTTATAACTCAGAAAATTAGATATTACATTTATTTTCAATTTTACTCATATATCTATATTTAAAAATAAATAAACGTCTATATTTTTAAAAAAATATACAAGGCTGTTTTCATCTATACTTATAATAAATCTGTAGAGAGGTCAATTCTGTACATGAAATATTTTTACAAAATAACTATCAGCGGGTGATTAGTGATCGATACTGACGCCAAAAATGCAATCAGTAAAATTTTTGTCTGTCTGTCTGTCCGTCTGTCTGTCTGTCTGTCTGTCTGTCTGTATGTTCGTTATAGAAACAAAAACCACTCGACGGATTTCAACAAAACTTGGTACAATTCTTCTTCATACTCCTGGGCAGGTTATAGTATACTTTTCATCACGCTACGATCAATAGGAGCAGAGCAGTGAAGGGAAATGTTGCGAAAACAGGAGAACTTACTCCATTTTTTAAGCTTCCGTCGCGTGTGCAGCCTTAATAGTTAAAGCTACACAGAAATCATGTATGACGGAAATGTTCTCCTTAAAATTATATAAAAAATATTCCACGACAGCATATGTCTATCTTTTATGGTTGACTCACAATAACACGTGTAACTCCCGATAGCTTAGCAGTTCAGAGCTTTCTGATTATATTTGTCTACTCTTACGTTTATAACACTCTCAATCATTCCAAATTAATAAATGTTAACATTATTACCTATTTAATAAAAAAAGAATCATAGAAATCGGTACAGAAACACCAAAGTTATTCATGAAACACGCTAATAAACCATCGCGCGTGATTACTGAATCATGCTATAAGGATTATTTTTGTGTAACCGTCGCATCGGGTCGTCGCGGGAGGTTTAAAAGGGCGGGGGATCCAAACGCGAACTTCATATAATATTTGGATTTGGCTGATGATGCGAGTAGACGTTCCGAGTATTCGCCCTTATTGACAGACAATAATATTTATCAGCGCGACTTTTAGTCTTTACAATAATTTAGTTTATTTAATTTTCTTTTGCAGTTATTTCATAAAATAGGTATTAGTTATTTTGGTGGCGTGTTATATTCGTTCAAATTACAAATTATTAATAGTTAAGTTTTGGTTAATTTATGTTCAGTTTTTTTTTAATAATAATAATAATAAGTAAGTAAAAGCGTAGGTACTTTTATTAATTAAAGGTATAGGTATTATTAATTATGTTATAGGTATTTGGTTTTAAGTGAAGTAGGATAGTTTACCCGGAAGCTTTGCGCTGAAGTATTTTCGTTGTACTTAAGCCTCATGTGAACGTGATCTAAACAATATTACCAATACATTAACTTAATAATACACAAGGAATTACACACTGACGGAGTTGCGGGCACAGCTATCTATATATATAAAACTCTTCCGTTACTGAGTGACTGACAGACAACGCACAGCCGAAACTAATGGCAGTTAGTAGAGAGCTGAAATTTGGCCTGTGTGTTTATTGGGATGAGTAGGCTACCACTAAGAGAGGATTATTGGGAATTCCCTCCCAACGGGGAGAAAACGGGGATAAATTGTTTTTTTCCGGAAGTCATTATTCCACGCGGACGAAGTCGCGGGCAAAAGCTAGTCCATAAATATTTTTGCTCTAAGTCGTTGGTTAAATTGATAGATAAATGACAAACGACTATTGTTTTACTAACACGCAATTTTAGAAGTTTTCGTCATTCAGTTTACAGTACATATCATTATCATCATCAGCCCACATTAGTCCACTGCTAGACATAGGCCTCCCCTAAATAGCGCCATAGCGCCCTGTCTTCAGCTTGACGCATCCAGCTGCTGCCCGCAACCTTTCGCAGATCGTCGCTCCATCTAGCAGAGGGCCGTCCCACACTACGCTTGCCAATTCGCGGTTGTCGGTTCTTCTACATATGTGACCAGCCCACTGCCACTTCAGTCTGCTTATTCTCTGAGCTATGTCGGTGACTTGGGTTCTCTGTGGGATAATCTCATTACGGAGCCTATCTTCCAGAGAAACTCCAAGCATATCAACAAAGAAATAATTTAATTGCCTTGATCGATAAAGTTGTATTAGTTGCTAAAATTAAAAATAATTACTTTAATTTGAATACCTAATTTAAAATATATGTATTTATTATATATTCCTGATCCTTTTCCAAAATTCCGATCTGTAGGGATTTTTATTCAATGTTTGGTTTCCCTATCTTAAAAAAAATTAAAAATCGCTACATTATAACTTGATACTGACAATGCAATATTTGCCACAGAAGAAAAAAAACATCATATTTCAGCTAATTAAAATAATGAATTAAACAAAAACTGAGTAATTTCGAAAGATAACAAACGTATTTTATTTACGAACAATCGAAAATAAATATTTACGAGTCATTATTGACGGAAAAATATTATAAATTGCAAGTGGGGGGCTAACTTGAAGGTATATTTTTAATTATTTTTTTATAAATAATAAATGGAGAACAAACAATTATTCATCATCATCATCATCATCAAAATCAAAACTCATTTAATCAAGTTGGCTCATTAGAGCTCTTTTGACAGGTCAAACAAAAAATAAAATTTAAAATTTACCATTTAAAATTAATTATTTACCATCTACCACCGGTTCGGAATGCACCTCTACAGAGAAGAGCCGGCAAGAAACTCTGTAGTTGCTCTTTTTAGATCGCCATTTGGGTACAAGACTGGTTTTAAGACAGATTTGTGAGAGCAAACTCACGCAATAGTTCCAAAGGGCCAAACATCAGCCAGATATAGTTGACAATAGTAACCTTGTAATGCCCAAGCCAACCGACCCCCAGCAACGGCACCTGTTCACAAGCATGACGCATGCGGCAGCCATCGCCCTCCTCAACCATATTGCAGGGAAGAGAACGACCCGCCGCACGACGCCACCACTGCCATGAGTCTTTAAGTGAGCATGATAACTCGAGCACCAAGGAATTGAACATTTCAAAAGTTATACTAATAACGCGTTAGGATGCTCTCACATACTGTGTATAAATGTCACATAACAAGAACACTATTTCTAATTACTTTGTCATTATTCTAAAAGTATTTAAATAAGAGCATCGGACTAGCAACAACACCGATCAGTTATTCCCAAGCATTTTTGTCTAAGATATAGTCGTTAACTTTATAGTACCCCTTAAAGATTAGCCGACTTTTAATGTGACACTTAAAGTGTTCTAAAGGCAAGTCTTGAATGCCTTTAGGTATTTTATTAAATAATCGAATACCAAGACCTGCAAAAGTTTTGTGAACTTTTTGCAGCCTGTAATAAGGGACTATTATGTGATGTCTATTCCTAGTGGACATTTTATTTTTATTGATATCGCCACTCTTTTCGTAATCGCAGATATTTTTACGAATGTACATTATATTTGTAAATATGTACTGCGATGCGACTGTAAGAATCCCAGTATCCTTAAAAAGTTCTCTTAGTGATTCTCTAGAATTAAGATTATAAATTGCACGCACCTGACGCACCGCTCGCTTTTGTAAAACAAAAATGGTTTCAATATCGGCAGCATTTCCCCACAATAAGATACCATAAGACATAATGCTGTGAAAATAACTGAAATATATTAATCTAGCTGTGTCTACATTAGTAAGTTTTCTAACTTGTCTCACAGCATAAGCCGCAGAGCTCAGTTTAGCTGCGAGACACGTTATATGTGCCCCCCATTGAAGTTTAGGGTCTAAAGTAATGCCTAAGAATTTTGTTGATTCTATCATCATTTCAGCCAAAAGACGTCCACTGCTGGACATAGGACAAACAATTATTAACGGCTAACAAATAATAACAAACGATTAACAAACGACATAATAGAAAAAAAGTCGAAAATAGTAAAAAAAAAACATTTTTTTGGGGGGCTAACTTTAATGAGCCTGGTTTTAGTGAGTCGACCAGTAGTTTCCGGAGACCCACATAAGCCCCAACAAGGTGCAAGGGGCGGCGATATGGATAAAGTATTTCCGAAGCGAAACTATAAAAAACTGTGCATCAAGTGTAAGACAGGGCGACATGGCATTAGATGAGCCATAGATTAGACTGATAATGGTGATGCCTAAATAAATAAAGTACTAGCTACATACAATAGAAATTAACGGTTCTAACCGTAAATGTAGCCGAATATAAAATCAGATAGCATATCACTGAATCATAAATGTCAAAAAGTCATCGCAACTAACGGGAATAATACGGGTTTTAAACAAATCTAGGGTCAAATGCCTCTTTGTCGGGTCATACTCTGAATGTATTATGTTTACAGTAGAATGATCAATGGTTAGATTATTATGTGTGCTGTGTCACTGTTGAATTCTGTATTATTTTCTTATTCCGTAGGAAAATATTGCTTACATAAAGATATTATACAAAAGAGGTACTTTAAAATCGGAACCATTAAACAACAATAATTAGCTAGTAGATTGTTCAACATAACATTTTGCATCTTTTTCGCCAATTTTTACTGGACTATGAGCAAATGTTTAGAAAATCAATGACCTAAAATGTAACTGGCGCCTTCGTGTCTAGCTAGAGATATTTGGCACGTCTATTCGACATACAAATAGTGCTAAAGGAAGTAAACGGAAATACATTTTATGACATCGGCAGGTATTTATGAACATTTAGTACCGTTATTAGGGTGTTGTCAACAATTCCCATGTATGTAGACGACATTTGTGCGAAACATGTAAAACTTTAATTATTTCCTGCACTGAAAAAATCTTTATCAGTGACCAGTAACTGAGGATTAAAAAATAATCCAAGCAACCAAAACATGTAATATTATTTATCAAAAGTTTGACAGCTAAAACTTCAGAAAGCTGATCATTAGAAACCTTACAGGAACGTCATTATCAAATGGACTAATGACAATAAAATGATCGATGAAGAAACTACTACTAAGACAGTAGAAACTGTTTTTAATCATATAGAAAGTCAACACCTGTGAATTACAAAGACTTTTGGCAGATCGTATAAGGAAGAATAATTGCAAAACACATGACGGTCAGCCAATGACAACTAATCCCATGGTCCAAGGCAACGGACGTGACGTCAGCGCCATTACAATTTCTAATGGCACAAGCCAACAGGGATATCTGATTGAAAATCCGAGCGTGCAACTCAAACACGCATGCAAAACGTGCCGTGAATGTTAATGGCAATCGAATTAAGCAAACAGAAATGACAATGTTATTTCTGGAAGTTATTAATTAAATAATTGCAAGTGAAAAGGTAAACGGACAAAGAACACGGATATAGACTACAGTGTCAAAATACCATCCTCAGCGTGTATTTAGAACCGACTAGAGGAAACAGTAAAACTTCAAGGCTCAAAACTAATATAATTTGATACGAAACCTCTATGTAATTGTAGAAACTGCGATTAAGCTGAGCTTTAAGGGCTGAGATAATAAGAGTTAAAGATCTAGTTAGCCTATGATCTATGAGAATGATCTGAAGACTTCCAAACTACATGTTACTGATCTTAATCCTTTGTATCAAGACCGATTAATATTGTGCCGGTATCAAGATACATTATGAAGAAAAAAGTATTCTACAAGACAGACATGTGAGTAATGAATGGGCATTTTGAACCAGAGGACAAAGCCAACGTCACGACACGCTCTGTTGATATTGAAAGCCACTTATCAGAAAACAGGCTTATTTGGAATAATAATGTGACAGTGCTGCGCGGTGGAACTGAAACAGAATTTGATGTTGATGTATGATACAGGATGGAAGCTGGAACAAAAAGCTTTTAAGGGTATCTGGAAATGAGCGAGCGGTTACATCTACATATATTAAGTGTTGACAATTATGAAGACCAGAAACCTTTTTAATAAATTAATATAACAAATATTAAAGGCTGGCTACGAATACTTTATTACAGGATTACATCAAAGATAATTGACCTTGGAATAAATGTGTTTATGGAATCAAATATGACATCACTGGTTTTATATTCAGTGCTTTTTAATGACATAGTTATAAAATTTAATTTTTAGGTTATTTTTTTGTTTCATTCGTGAGTGAGAAGCTGACAAGATAGCCCGTAGCCACAATCAATCAAATATATATTTATTCAAGTTAGTTAATTTGAACTCCTTTGACACTACAAAATACAAATTACCAATGGTTCGGAAGGATTTTGTACAGAGAAGATCCGGCGAGAAATTCTGTAATTGATAGCAAACCAGTTAGTACCAACAAACCTGACTTTGCAAAATTGCAATAGTCTGTTGTAGGTATGTACATATGTGTTGCATTGTCACAATAGGAAGTTATCACGTCATGTTTCATTGCATTTGTCTGTCTGTGATTGTTTTTCATTCAGCCATTGAATGCTATCAAATGACTTCATTCTTACGCAAATAGAATGGACACCAATATTCAAAGAATACCAGTTCTCCAAATCTAAATCTTGTTATGTTGAGATTATAGTACGATATTACTATGATCTCATAAAAACAGGATTAAAACTTGGTGACCTTCAATCCCTGTTCAAGTTTAACCTTTGAATTTGATTTTAACAACTCAATAAATGGTAAAAAATTAAATTGAAATATCTAATCATCGAGATAATGATACCAAAGAAAGCGCCTCCAACTAATCTTTCTAATAATGCACTCTCGTCAAGCTTTGAATGTACTCATAAATTTAGTACAAGACTTGGATCTCCGAAAAATATAATCACGCACAGGCAGTCTTTCTTATCAAGACATTAAAGATGCTCATGTATACTGAGATGATGTCAGGATGGCCGTGGATCACATATTTGTTTTTAGTATTTGCGACTTAGCTACATATTTTGCTTCGATGGTTAGTAGTATATTTTATTATATCCTTAAATGAAACGTTGATTTTAAATTAAAATATTCTTATACCCGCCGCTACTTATACTTCCATAGTAATCATCATTGCTTTCAAAATAACAATATTCTATCTGGGCGATTCATTGCCAAAATACAATATCTACAGTAGAACAAGTTACAAAAAAATACTGAAGATGAAATAGGAGTTGCAAAGAATGTTTTTATAACAAACTGACGGATTGTTGAAATGTAGATAAGACCTTGGCAGTTAAGGAAACTCCATAAATCCGCGTTTAAGGATTGCTAAATTATTCTCGTTGACATACTAGACTGCTTAATCGAGGCCGTACATACAAATTGTAACCTTGAGGCAAACTAGTGAATAATTATAAACGCAAATTCATAGGAAGACACGATATTGTGAAGCTACATAACAATTGAATAACACAATCTAACAAGCCATTGAGAAACTGATTTTCAAGCATCTTTGTACAAAAAGCATAAAAACACACCAGTACACCTACGTAAATAGATTTTTCTAGTGTTAACTTTAGATACACGTAAGGCGCATAAAACATTTGTCACAAAAAACAGTTTTTCTTTAAAGATTAAAGACAACAAAACAATCTTTTCCCAGGTCCAGTCATTGATTTTATCGTGACTAGAAAAGGCAAACCCTTTAACATCATATTGACCGGTCATGGACAAATGGCACACCCACAAATTAGATTAGCTATTGGCAAATGCAAAAAATGGCTTCCCGTACAACTTGTATCTATTCAAATCAAGATTGAGCGTTTAACAAAACAAATGCAGACAAAAACCACGGAGTAATGTTACTGTGACGACGAAACGTAACCTAAAAATTTGTAGCCTTTTGTAGTTCTATTTTTATAACGAACAATCACAGACTATAGCACCGAGTTTCACACATTCACTTGTTTTATTTATTTAATTTATATATAAAAAAGAGGGCCAGGTTGGATGTCGGCAGCCTCAGCACTAACTGAATTTATCAATTGGGGACACACAGCTGATCAAACATAACAGAGTTCTAAATGCAGTGACAGATAAAAGAGGACTTTATGTCAAAGATGGAAAGTAGCAAGTGCACCAAGTAGATAAACGAACCCTGTCACAGTAAGTGTTATAGGTCTACGCGCAGGCGTGAGGTTTCGACATAGACTTTGGGGAAAACATTTCTACCCTGAATCCCAACTTTATTCTCATGATGAAAAGGTGGAATTTGAAATTGAAGGACGCCGCGCATGTCTGTTGTAATAGTAAAGTTGTAAATATCTGAAATACTTGCGTGATTTACAAACAGTAACTAAGGAAATATCAAACAGTTGTGTACATAATCAACGTTTGGCGTTAGACACTTGTGGAAGAAAAAACCTTAATTTGTGGAACAATAGCAATGGAAAATCCAAATGGAACATTCCGTGAAACTAATGGGATTCGACTCATTTAACTAATAACAGCAATAAAGACCCTGTTCGCTTGTGTTTATTCTTAGTGATTACTTCACTTGTAGTATTCATGCTCCGTAGTGAAGGGCTAAATATATACATAGAAACTGCCGTATTTTACAGACCAGTATGAATGTTCCTTTATTTCGCTGCCATTATCACCAGCCTTCCCAAATTTTGATAATTACCAGTCTTTAACTGAACGACTGCCATCTGTACTGCGAGACTCATAAAGTGGGACTACCGGTAATTATATGGTTATTCGATTGTCAGTTTCCACGTTACCGACGTCGATGGCAGTCAATATACGAATATATAAATATGTTTTAAAGACAGCTGTCACCTGTCACTGCTCACCCATACCTTCCGAAGCACATAAGTCAGATGTTAGAACATGATGCCTCAGCCGAATTTTGAATGAGTGAAATTCAACAGTCAGCTGAGCTAAATGATGCTTAACCTGTAGATTAATATCATACCGTACTACGTGGTACTCACACTAGACCTAAAAGTAATAAATTTTAACGTGAATATTGTCAATGGGATTCATTTAAATGTTCAATTTTAAGTACCTAAAGGACCGTTTGGAGTTTGTGGAGCAGAAGCTTGATCAGAAAACCAGTTTTAAAATAGCATAGACGATAGATCAGAAAACTTAATATTAATATTCAGAATAGCTCTAAACTAACAACCATAAGATGGTACCCTAAACAGGTATTCTCGGACAATATGACCACCGATGATGCAATATTGACATCATTGCGCTTGACCTTGGTCAGATGAGCCTCGATAGATGGTTTTGGTGTCCACAAATTATTAGTTTCTGACAATGAGAAGTCTGATTTGGCTTAGCTATCGGGACTATCAGTATATGGTTAGACCGGCTGTCGGAATTCACGCTACTGACTACGGGTAAAGATGGCCCTAGATGTTACAATGGTAGCTGGGACCGACGGCTTTACGTAACCTCCGAAATACGGAGTAGGTCAATTGTTACAAATGATAGACAACAAACCAACATCCAGCTTTTTGCTTAAGCTGCAGGCGTTAAAGTATACTATAACGACTACTACATTAGAAGAAATATATTGTTACAAGCCAATCATTTAAACAATCGTCAGAGATCAAAGTATGGAGTAGGTAGTTTTTATGGCCGATCCTTGTCGCAGTCAGACGTCAATCCATTGTTAAGCACTATCATTATGTTTGACAATGGTGTCTCGGTTGTAAGGCATTATGTTTATCTTTAAATGGAGGCTATGTGAACTTGGCACCCGACTTTTCCAAAATTATGTTTTTTTGTGTTTTTTAGATAGATTTGGGTAAGTAGTAGATAGTAGTAAAAATAGTTTCGTTTGTAGTAATTCCAAAAAAAAAATAAAAAATGTTAAAAAAAATCCATCTCCCGAAATTGAAAAAATCAATTTTTTTTTTACCATTTATATTATTAATCGTATGTAGTGGATTGTAGTAAACTTTTTTTTGTTTGTAGTAAAACAGAAAAAATATGAAAAATATTTTCATTTGAGAGTATTATATCATCACGATCTCGGTAACGAAAAATCGGTTTCCAAAGTAAAATCGATTATAATGAACGTCCAAAACCTCTAAGAAAGGTTCCCAGAGGTTAGTAGTGGACGAATTTTCGTTTGTAGTAAACGTTTTTTATTAAAAAAGTGACTATCTTAAGAAGCACTCGTTTCGGCGTCGTTTACGTGAAATAACTCTTGTTACAAAGGAGATACGGTTACTACAAACCTCCTAATCGACTGAGAAAGGGTCCTAGAGGTTAGTAGTGAACGAATTTTCGATTGTAGTAAACAACTTTTTATAAAAAAGTGACCATCTTAAAAAACACTCGTTTCGGCGTCGTTTACGTGAAATAACTCTAGTTTGAAAAGAGATACGGTTACTACAAACTTCCTAATCGACTGAGAAAGGGTCCTAGAGGTTAGTAGTGAACGAATTTTCGATTGTAGTAAACGACTTTTTATAAAAAAAGTGACCATCTTAGAAAACACCTGTTTTGGCGAGGTTTACGTGAAATTACTCTTGTTACAAAGGAGATACGGTTACTACAAACCTCCTAATCGACTGAGAAAGGGTCCTAGAGGTTAGTAGTGAACGAATTTTCGATTGTAGTAAACAACTTTTTATAAAAAAGTGACCATCTTAAAAAACACTCGTTTCGGCGTCGTTTACGTGAAATAACTCTAGTTTGAAAAGAGATACGGTTACTACAAACCTCCTTATCGACTGAGAAAGGGTCCTAGAGGTTAGTAGTGAACGAATTTTCGATTGTAGTAAACAACTTTTTATAAAAAAGTGACCATCTTAAAAAACACTCGTTTCGGCGTCGTTTACGTGAAATAACTCTAGTTTGAAAAGAGATACGGTTACTACAAACCTCCTTATCGACTGAGAAAGGGTCCTAGAGGTTAGTAGTGAACGAATTTTCGATTGTAGTAAACAACTTTTTATAAAAAAAGTGACCATCTTAAAAAACACTCGTTTCGGCGTCGTTTACGTGAAATAACTCTAGTTTAAATAGAGATAAGGTTACTACAAACCTCCTAATCGACTGAGAAAGGGTCCTAGAGGTTAGTAGTGAACGAATTTTCGATTGTAGTAAACAACTTTTTATAAAAAAAGTGACCATCTTAAAAAACACTCCTTTCGGCGTCGTTTACGTGATATAACTCTTGTTACAAAGGACATACGGTTACTACAATCGTCCTAATCGACTGAGAAAGGCTCCTAGAGGTTAGTAGTGAACGAATTTTCGATTGTAGTAAACAACTTTTTATAAAAAAAGTGACCATCTTAAAAAACACTCGTTTCGGCGTCGTTTACGTGAAATAACTCTAGTTTGAAAAGAGATACGGTTACTACAAACCTCCTAATCGACTGAGAAAGGGTCCTAGAGGTTAGTAGTGAACGAATTTTCGATTGTAGTAAACAACTTTTTATAAAAAAAGTGACCATCTTAAAAAACACTCCTTTCGGCGTCGTTTACGTGATATAACTCTTGTTACAAAGGAGATACGGTTACTACAATCGTCCTAATCGACTGAGAAAGGCTCCTAGAGGTTAGTAGTGAACGAATTTTCGATTGTAGTAAACAACTTTTTATAAAAAAATTGACCATCTTAAAAAACACTCGTTTCGGCGTCGTTTACGTGAAATAACTCTAGTTTGAAAAGAGATACGGTTACTACAAACCTCCTAATCTACTGCGAAAGGGTCCTAGAGGTTAGTAGTGAACGAATTTTCGATTGTAGTAAACAACTTTTTATAAAAAAGTGACCATCTTAGAAAACACTCGTTTTGGCGACGTTTACGTGAAATAACTCTTGTTACAAAAGAGATACGGTTACTACAAACCTTCTAATCGACTGAGAAAGGGTCCTAGAGGTTAGTAGTGAACGAATTTTCGATTGTAGTAGACAACTTTTTATAAAAAAGTGACCATCTTAGAAAACACTCGTTTTGGCGACGTTTACGTGAAATAACTCTTGTTACAAAGGAGATACGGTTACTACAAACCTTCTAATCGACTGAGAAAGGGTCCTAGAGGTTAGTAGTGAACGAATTTTCGATTGTAGTAAACAACTTTTTATAAAAAAGTGACCATCTTAGAAAACACTCGTTTTGGCGACGTTTACGTGAAATAACTCTTGTTACAAAGGAGATACGGTTACTACAAACCTTCTAATCGACTGAGAAAGGGTCCTAGAGGTTAGTAGTGAACGAATTTTCGATTGTAGTAAACAACTTTTTATAAAAAAGTGACCATCTTAGAAAACACTCGTTTTGGCGACGTTTACGTGAAATAACTCTTGTTACAAAGGAGATACGGTTACTACAAACCTTCTAATCGACTGAGAATGGGTCCTAGAGGTTAGTAGTGAACGAATTTTCGATTGTAGTAAACAACTTTTTATAAAAAAGTGACCATCTTAGAAGACTTAGTACGTACTTAGTTAGTACTTAGTGACCACTCGTTTTCTAACAAGAGTTATATCACGTAAACGACGCCGAAAGGAGTGTTTCTTAAGATAGTCACTTTTTTATAAAAAGTCGTTTACTACAATCGACAATTCGTTCACTACTAACCTCTAGGACCCTTTCTCAGTCGATTAGGAGGTTTGTAGTAACCGTATCTCTTTTGTAACAAGAGTTATTTCACGTAAACGTCGCCAAAACGAGTGTTTTCTAAGATGGTCACTTTTTTATAAAAAGTTGTTTACTACAATCGAAAATTCGTTCACTACTAACCTCTAGGACCCATTCTCAGTCGATTAGAAGGTTTGTAGTAACCGTATCTCCTTTGTAACAAGAGTTATTTCACGTAAACGTCGCCAAAACGAGTGTTTTCTAAGATGGTCACTTTTTTATAAAAAGTTGTTTACTACAATCGAAAATTCGTTCACTACTAACCTCTAGGACCCATTCTCAGTCGATTAGAAGGTTTGTAGTAACCGTATCTCCTTTGTAACAAGAGTTATTTCACGTAAACGTCGCCAAAACGAGTGTTTTCTAAGATAGTCACTTTTTTATAAAAAGTTGTTTACTACAATCGAAAATTCGTTCACTACTAACCTCTAGGACCCTTTCGCAGTAGATTAGGAGGTTTGTAGTAACCGTATCTCTATGCAAACTAGTTATTTCACGTAAACCTCGCCAAAACGAGTGTTTTCTAAGATGGTCACTTTTTTATAAAAAATCGTTTACTACAATCAAAAATTCGTTCACTACTAACCTCTAGGACCCTTTCTCAGTCGATAATAAGGTTTGTAGTAACCGTATCTCCTTTGTAACAAGAGTTATTTCACGTAAACGTCGCCAAAACGAGTGTTTTCTAAGATGGTCACATTTTTATAAAAAGTTGTTTACTACAATCGAAAATTCGTTCACTACTAACCTCTAGGACCCATTCTCAGTCGATTAGAAGGTTTGTAGTAACCGTATCTCCTTTGTAACAAGAGTTTTTTCACGTAAACGTCGCCAAAACGAGTGTTTTCTAAGATGGTCACTTTTTTATAAAAAGTTGTTTACTACAATCGAAAATTCGTTCACTACTAACCTCAAGGACCCTTTCTCAGTAGATTAGGAGGTTTGTAGTAACCGTATCTCTATGCAAACTAGAGTTATTTCACGTAAACCTCGCCAAAACGAGTGTTTTCTAAGATGGTCACTTTTTTATAAAAAATCGTTTACTACAATCGAAAATTCGTTCACTACTAACCTCTAGGACCCATTCTCAGTCGATTAGAAGGTTTGTAGTAACCGTATCTCCTTTGTAACAAGAGTTATTTCACGTAAACCTCGCCAAAACGAGTGTTTTCTAAGATGGTAACTTTTTTATAAAAAGTTGTTTACTACAATCGAAAATTCGTTCACTACTAACTTCTAGGACCCTTTCGCAGTAGATTAGGAGGTTTGTAGTAACCGTATCTCTATGCAAACTAGAGTTATTTCACGTAAACCTCGCCAAAACGAGTGTTTTCTAAGATGGTCACTTTTTTATAAAAAATCGTTTACTACAATCAAAAATTCGTTCACTACTAACCTCTAGGACCCTTTCTCAGTCGATAATAAGGTTTGTAGTAACCGTATCTCCTTTGTAACAAGAGTTATTTCACGTAAACGTCGCCAAAACGAGTGTTTTCTAAGATGGTCACATTTTTATAAAAAGTTGTTTACTACAATCGAAAATTCGTTCACTACTAACCTCTAGGACCCATTCTCAGTCGATTAGAAGGTTTGTAGTAACCGTATCTCCTTTGTAACAAGAGTTTTTTCACGTAAACGTCGCCAAAACGAGTGTTTTCTAAGATGGTCACTTTTTTATAAAAAGTTGTTTACTACAATCGAAAATTCGTTCACTACTAACCTCAAGGACCCTTTCTCAGTAGATTAGGAGGTTTGTAGTAACCGTATCTCTATGCAAACTAGAGTTATTTCACGTAAACCTCGCCAAAACGAGTGTTTTCTAAGATGGTCACTTTTTTATAAAAAATCGTTTACTACAATCGAAAATTGGTTCACTACTAACCTCTAGGACCCTTTCTCAGTAGATTAGGAGGTTTGTAGTAACCGTATCTCTATTCAAACTAGAGTTATTTCACGTAAACGACGCCGAAACGAGTGTTTTTTAAGATGGTCACTTTTTTATAAAAAGTTGTTTACTACAATCGAAAATTCGTTCACTACTAACCTCTAGGACCCTTTCTCAGTCGATTAGAACGTTTGTAGTAACCGTATCTCCTTTGTAACAAGAGTTATATCACGTAAACGACGCCGAAAGGAGTGTTTCTTAAGATAGTCACTTTTTTATAAAAAGTCGTTTACTACAATCGAAAATTCGTTCACTACTAACCTCTAGGACCCTTTCTCAGTCGATTAGGAGGTTTGTAGTAACCGTATCTCTTTTCAAACTAGAGTTATTTCACGTAAACGACGCCGAAACGAGTGATTTTTAAGATGGTCACTTTTTTATAAAAAGTTGTTTACTACAATCGAAAATTCGTTCACTACTAACCCCTAGGACCCTTTCTCAGTCGATTAGAAGGTTTGTAGTAACCGTATCTCCGTTGTAACAAGAGTTATATCACGTAAACGACGCCGAAAGGAGTGTTTCTTAAGATAGTCACTTTTTTATAAAAAGTCGTTTACTACAATCGAAAATTCGTTCACTACTAACCCCTAGGACCCTTTCTCAGTCGATTAGAAGGTTTGTAGTAACCGTATCTCCGTTGTAACAAGAGTTATATCACGTAAACGACGCCGAAAGGAGTGTTTCTTAAGATAGTCACTTTTTTATAAAAAGTCGTTTACTACAATCGAAAATTCGTTCACTACTAACCTCTAGGACCCTTTCTCAGTCGATTAGGAGGTTTGTAGTAACCGTATCTCTTTTCAAACTATAGTTATTTCACGTAAACGACGCCGAAACGAGTGTTTTTTAAGATGGTCACTTTTTTATAAAAAGTTGTTTACTACAATCGAAAATTCGTTCACTACTAACCTCTAGGACCCTTTCTCAGTCGACTAGGATGTTTGTAGTAACCGTATCTCTATTCAAACTAGAGTTATATCACGTAAACGACGCCGAAAGGAGTGTTTTTTAAGATGGTCACTTTTTTATAAAAAGTCGTTTACTACAATCGAAAATTCGTTCACTACTAACCTCTAGGACCCTTTCTCAGTCGATTAGAAGGTTTGTAGTAACCGTATCTCCTTTGTAACAAGAGTTATTTCACGTAAACGACGCCGAAACGAGTGTTTTTTAAGATGGTCACTTTTTTAATAAAAAACGTTTACTACAAACGAAAATTCGTCCACTACTAACCTCTGGGAACCTTTCTTAGAGGTTTTGGACGTTCATTATAATCGATTTTACTTTGGAAACCGATTTTTCGTTACCGAGATCGTGATGATATAATACTCTCAAATGAAAATATTTTTCATATTTTTTCTGTTTTACTACAAACAAAAAAAAGTTTACTACAATCCACTACATACGATTAATAATATAAATGGTAAAAAAAAAATTGATTTTTTCAATTTCGGGAGATGGATTTTTTTTAACATTTTTTATTTTTTTTTTGGAATTACTACAAACGAAAATATTTTTACTACTATCTACTACTTTCCCAAATCTATCTAAAAAACACAAAAAAACATAATTTTGGAAAAGTCGGGTGCCAAGTTCACATAGCCTTAAATGGAGCATCTTTAATAATAATAACTGGTTTAGAAATATCGAGAGCTAGCACGCCTTATAATTAAATACATCATAAATCGGTCTCTCTTGTCTCTCTAGTCGTTTCAGCACTGCTAAGGATTTGGACCCCAACGATTGATTCTATTCCAGATTAGGGAGCCCAATGTCTAGATATTCGTGTTACTTAGGCCTTGCACTCCATCCAACAAAATGTTCGGAAGTCGAGTGAACCATGTCGTAACACGTGCCGGAAGATCTGGAGAATTAAACGCAGTATTAACGAGGATTTTCGCTCCTTATTGGTGAATTCTTCCAGTATCGAACCGTTAGTAGGCTTGACTGTAAAACGTATGCATATCCATATCTTAAATGCATCAATATATTTTAGGTTTGCTGCCCTGAACGTCCAGGTTTCCAAAGCGTAAACAAATTTTGAGAAGAGAAGATTACAATAATTTTAGAAATAACAAAGACAGCTTTTGGTACATTAGACGAGCAGCAAAATATAGACCTAAATAATAGTTAATGCCTGAGCTTTAGGTTCTAAAGCTTAACTTAAACTGAGAACCCGGTTCCAACCGATCTTGTCAGCGTGGCATAGTAGCATAGTAGGCATTATCCTTAATGAAGTTGTAGCCGAAAACAGAGGTCATTTGTGGACAGACAGTTTGTCTAAGAAAGCAATATGGAATTTGTGTCCTTAAGACAGGGTCAGGCAACAATGATTGATCTATTTAAACGACTTCAAAATTATTTGTTTCCTATGGTGATCCCATTAACATTTTATCAAAATCGTTTCAGTAACTCGTACAATTCTGTATAGTAGACATGCATTACAAATCTAAAAAATAAGCATTCCTAAGAAAATGATTAACCTCCTTAAACAACATCTTGGGTCAATATAAATTATTTTTATTACTTATTGGTTATTTTTGGCATCAATAGACGCTATACTGTCAGTATATTTTTTTTAGAAAAATCACAATATGTAATTGAACACAGCTTCACAAGATGACAGGTATCAGTCCAACGAAACTTAGTTACTATAACAACAATCTGTTGTGATTCAATGTCACAAGTCAATGATCTACATTACGAGCCCACGTTGTTCAAAATTGTTTTATAAATAACAGCAGCAATCACCATGTGTCCTAATTGCCCGGGCAATAAAGTTGAAAATTTAATAGCAGCTAATGCTAATCATCGTGAAGGCAGTAAAGAATATGTGCTGTAATTAAATTAGCATAGTAAACAATGGCATGGGTTTGACGCCAGAGCAGACGCCACAGAACAACGATGAGAAATTTAGAAGATTAGTTTAAATCATGGAGAATGATGAACATGAATTAATATAAAAGTTGGTAACGAAAATATAAAAAGAATGAATTATTTTGTAGTGGTCCCATATAAACTACATAAATGGGTTCGTAATTTGGCTGTAAACTCGGAAAAGTAACAAAAATCTCTAAACACTAAAATTGTGAGAGATACTGTTATAATTGTTCGGAAGATTATTGTATAATATGCTTCGTGCTGATAAAAAAAACCCGCGTAAAATATACGCGTTTTTTTTTGGCTTCGGTATGTATTGTAGTGCTACAACACTATAGTTTCATTTACCACAAATCAAAATGGTAATGGAACATAATTTTAACATGTTAACAAATTAACATCTCAAAATTGATTAAATGTAAAGAGCGAGAGAATGAATGAATAAATCTAAGCCATTCGCTCGGAAATGAATGTTCAAGAGCCCTTTCTGAAGAAATAAGTGGTGATAATCGATAGCCATTCCATCCTGCAGGTGTCTGAAGAGGCGAATAAAGGAAATACCAAAGCTCAAAACCTAGATGCAAGAGAAGAAAATCTCGAAACAAACCCCAGCGTGGTACAGTGGAGGAGGCCGGACTCAGAAGTGGGTCTTTTTCGGGCCGAGAAGTAAGTAAGAAACGATATAATAGTATACTATATTTCATAGTAATAAGCACTTTGCGTTTAAGAATGTGCTTGTAATACGGTATGAAGAAAGTGACCCTGGGGCTGTATTGCAGTAAAGATTTAATCCAAAGAGTGATGATTGCTGTGACCTTTCACATCAGGTTGTTATTTTAATCTGTTATTTGCACAAGCCTTTCATAAAAGCAAGGAAAGCTATTTCTTCTGTGGGAAGTTAAGCTGACATTTCACTAGAAGTGGAATCGTTTTTATGTTATGGAAGTTAACGTGATTGCGGTTGGATACTAAATGGGCAGCAACCAATGATATCAGTAATGTTTTCCGGAGATTGAAAATTTGTTGGAGTGGTTTTAAGTATTATGTCTCACGGTTGTAATTATAGCTGATTGGCCCATCGGGGCAGTGTGGCACAGTAGCACAATTCCGTTCCCAGTGACGACTCTATTTATCTATGGTCCCTTGCGCCATAGACATTTAAATGACATTCGATGTCCGCCATCCATTTCCCAGCTGAGCCAAATGTTTACTTGCAAACTACTTAGTTGCAATCCGCATGATCCGATTAGATACGGCATACTCCCGAGATATTATCAATGCGGATTCATTGATGAATGAATTGACGCATCTGCTCTAGAATCTATGCATCACGGTGCACACGCGTCATGTGGGCGGCCATATTGGCAACATGGCTACCGGGCCAGGGTCACCACTCATAATTACACGACAGTATCCGATGACAGCTGTTGCACAATCATTGCCACCAACCCTATATGTATGTCTCCGTGGCCTTTTTCCTACCTTCGTTGGGGTCGGTACCGATATCTGATTTGGCTAACTATCAGCATTTAAAGGAACGATTGCTGTCTACCCCCGACGACCCATCAAGTGCGATCACCGGTAATATTATGGTAGATGGTCGACTACGTCTAACAGCTGTCCGATGGTAGAAGGGTAGCGGGACTGATGGAGCACGGAGGTCAGATATTACATTCAACCTTTACTAATAATAACCAATTGCTGGTATCAGGCTTCCACCATTTTGACAGGAGGGGAATTTATACGCCAACCGTATGAATTAGGCCGACATTCCACGATTTTGAAGAACGAGAAGAGCACACGCCCAAATCTGACTGATAAATGAAGACGGTTCTAGACGCAAATTAGTCGTTGCAGGAAATTGGCACCCTTATTTAACGGCTCAATGGCTCCCGGGGTCTGGGTGCCCAGCGAGGCGTCACGGGTTCGTTTCCAGTGCACAATGGGCCGGAAGGCGCTGGAAACCGGATGTCAGGTGCGGCCTGCTGTGCCGGCGTCATATTGCGATACGGTTAACTTTGTTTTTGTAAAAAATTAGACACAACCGGCTTCGCATGGGTAGTACAGAAAAAGAACGTTGTTTTTTAGCCCCCGACAAAAGTTATAAGATTGACGAACTTATTTGTCTAGCCTAGGCATCGCACTTCCTAAACGAAATTTACAAAACTATGAATCACACAATCCGTAGGATCACCAGTTCGATTTCGAGTAAGTGTCTTTGTGCAAACCAGAGAAACTTGCTCTGGGTCTGGACTCTGGATGTTACATGTTTGTGGGCAGCCCCCACGATACAGGTAATAACTAGTGTAAGGACATCTTCTATAATATAAAAATGAATCGCAAAATGTGTTGGTAAGCGCATAACTCAACAACGCCAGGACCAATTTGGCCAATTCTTTTTTTGAAATGTTCGTTGAAGTTCAAGGATGGTTTTTACAGCGAGAAAAATTCGAATAATTGCCGGAAAACCCCTAAAAACTGCCTATTTCTTTTTCCCATACAAACGTTTTCTAACTAAAACGTAGAATCAATATTATTATTATTACATATGACTAGCGACCCGTCCCGGCTTCGCACGGGTGCGATGTTACCCGCGGTTATTGTCGTACCGCGGGTGACGCCGCGGTGTGATGCTAGTTGTTTAAAGAAGATGTAATTTTTCAACTTATGTCTTAGTTCGTAAATAATAAATTAAATTCCAAAAACCGGCTTTCCGTTATTATGTACAAACATTTTAAATACTTAATCACTATGTTAGCACATAGTAAATAAGCAAAAAGTTTAATAGCCATTCATTAAGTTAATAAACGTCTTGTACAAATTCAAAAGGCTAATTCCCTGCTATTATCTGACGGATATTTTTTTGTATATTATGTTTTATTACCAATACTAAAAATTATGTTCTGCAGATTAAGTAACGTCTGGATTTGCTGTTTGTTGTATGGGTGTCCATCATTTGGAATATCTGACTTCCGCCGTGCTACAAAGACCACATTTTTGTTTTATTTCTTCTGTCCATCTCGTAAAGGGGCGGCCTCTTTCTTTCTCTCGTCGCTTCAGCCCATAAATCATCCACTACTGAGCCGGGCTTCCTCCAAATTCATGGAGGGAAATTAGCCTACTGTGTCACGCTGCAAGATGGGTTGGAGCAAGTTTTCCTACTCTCGCGGCTAGGTGATCTGTCTTTTGCATTCTTTTAGTCTTACTTGTCTAGTATTTTAGTCTTAAACCAACTCTTACTCAACTTGGCTCACCTGAGCTCTTTTGACACGACAATATACATTTACTTTTAACCATTAACCACCGGTTCGGAAGGCAGCTCTACAGGGAAGAGAAGGCAAGAAAATCTATAGTTACTTTTTAAATCGCCCTTTCTGTACAGAACGACTGATAAGACAGATTTGTGAGAGCACGCCCGCGCATTAGTCAAACATTAGCAGAATTTCGTCAGTACCTATTTAGAGCTGCGTGCCTGAACTGATCGACCCCCAGCAACAGCACCTGTTCCATGTGTTATATATTCACTATTCACTATCACTACATAGTATAAAACAAAGTCGCATTCTTCTGTCCGTCCCTATGTATGCATAAATCTTTAAAACTACGCAACGGATTTTGGAGCGGTTTTTTTAATAGATAGAGTAATTCAAGAGGAATGTTTATAGGTATAATATATTTGCACCCGTGCGAAGCCGGGGCGGGTCGCTAGTAATAAAATAAAAGGCATGTCCAACTCACTGGCATGGTCGTCGTGCAACAGATTGTGGTATCTGTGCTGCTTCTCGGAGCTGTCGAGCCTCATCATCACGCCGTGTCACCACTGCATCGCGAACACACCTGCTGACAAGCATACACATTTGGGTACACAATTCATCTTACAAGCATGCTAGCATAACAATGACATTTTATCGAAGTTGTAATAATATCTCTGACCTTGTCATTCGCCAACCAAACGAAAGGAACAGCAACAGGAGTCTACTGTGCCACGTTGGCCAGACGGGTTGACACAGGGTTTATTATAGAGATTTCCTTCTGTTTCGGCTAGGTTTCTGGCCATCTCCTATTTTCGACTCTCACGACACCCTTAGGATGCAAAGGGGTGGTGACACAATGTATTCTTAATCCGTCACCACACCGCGACTCGTTTTGCTAATTAATGGCTTAAAGGTCTTACGACACCGGCACGATGGAATGGGGTGGTGACAGAATGTATTCTAAAACCGTTACTGCCTGTGGCAATCCATCACCGCCACCGTGGCACAGTCAGTATGCAAAAAAATATATATCGATTCAACTTGCATTCGTCAGCTGATAACTGTGCAATTTATGACGTGTAGCTAAATTTACAACCGAGTTAAAGGAATACAGATAAGGCCATTTCGAAAGATAATTTGGCGGTCAAACGAGGATTGCAAAACAATAAACAACAATTTGGCAATTGGCCACCGCGGGGGCTATTGACCCTTAAATTGTGTGCCGTGATTGGGTGAACTCTATTCGAATTTACCTTTTAACCAACTTCATGAAGTCCTCTACTTCTAGTGTATGTTGTTTGTGTTTGATATTTAAATAATATAACCAATCTATATAAATTTGGTAGGAATATTCTTTTAGGATTTACGAAATTCCAAAAAATGGAGGATGCGGGGAGTTCAATTATTTGCAAAACAACGTTTGCTGGATCAGCTAGTTGATGATATTCTCTGTTCGGTTGTTCTTTGGTGTTCCCATAGAAATGTTATCGATATTGCTTCTGTGCCTAGAATTTTTGTTAAAATTCCACTATTTTACCAAACATACCTACATTTAGTTACCTAATTAGTTATAGTTATCTTAATATCGCCATAAGCAAGACCGATAATTTGTATAAAATAACCTTACGAGTTTCTTGTCGGCTCTTCTCTGTAGAGCAGCATTCCGAACCGGTGGTAGTTTCAGTATGAATGAAAGATGCAAAGGTTATGGGAGAGATCGATGGACTGTGAGAATAAGGATACTATACACTGTGTGAATATCTGACGACCGATATTGTGTATGGAGACTACCAGCTAGCGTGGGACAAGGGCCGAAAGATGATATTGGTAATTTTAAAAATGACAATTTATAAGAGCCTTTTGAAGGCCTCCTTTTGTATTTGTCAATTTAATTTATAGATATGTTATGATGTATTTATGTTTAAGTCTTTGTATCTTTCAGGGGCTTTTAAGGCGGTCAATATGATTTATGGGTGTAGCATATTAGTGTCCATTTAACTAATTACAACTAATTGTAACCTAAGCCCAGAACCATAACACATTTGGTAGGAATATTCTTTTCACCGAGTAGAGGTCAGCTAAGAACGAATTTTACAAAATTCCAAAAAAAGGGGGGTTTCTTATTTGGTTGGTTAATTATTTAGCAAAACAACGTTTGAAGGATCACCTTTTAAACAATAAAAGAAATAATATTCTAGGTCAACTAAGATATTCTTCATAAAATCTCTAACGGTAAAATATTTTTGAAGGCTAGCCTACTAGCATCAGCATTCACCAATAAAATAATCAAATTAAAATGTTCGCCATTTGTATTTTTTTTCATATCTCGTTTTACTTTGCAATCTCTATCAGCCTAGTTTTGTTAATGAATTTGGTAAAACAATGCTGTTTCTGATAACTGTAATTTTGAGGTAACATTTCAACGAAAGCGATTGGCGAGAAACAGCATTGTTTAGGACGACGTCATTAGTCAGTAGAACAATTATATTATCAATTAATAATAATACAAGATCGAATCATCAATAAGTACTACAACATTTCACGTATGAATTAAATTAGAGGTTATAATATTCAAACATAACAAATAAGAAAAAACAAAATTAGCTTAAACAAATTAATAACAACTAAAACAAAATTTAAAAAAACATTACCATAGCGCGAGACTAACACCAGGAATATTTCCAACTCATCAATAGGAATCGCTTTTTCATGGGTGTGCGAGTGAATATCTAAACTTATATCATAAATGCGTAAGCAATACGGTATGTTAGACTTTAACACCTCACCGGCTCATCTATCTTTGCAGACTTCAGGTATGACTTTGTAGAAAACCTAAGATAATGCTGTAAGATACATAGCGGAAAATTTAAACTAGAAGAGCTAAAAATCCGTCGACTTTAAACAGATTATAAGGGTTGTGTTTGTCTGAATTACTTAAAAACTCGCTTACAGTGAGACCACAGGCTTATGGCCCAGCTTCGGTAGGTCACTAAGAATAATTAGAGCATTGTGAGATGAAATCGGCTTTTGTGCGTGACGTCAACCTTGCATTGTCAAAATGGTTTTGCGGTTCTAAACTTTAGCTCGTGTGTCCAAGGTAGATTTTTAAAAAGGTTATATATAATGACGAGTAGAATAAAATACGTATTCACTAATTTAATGTAGGTACATTATACAAAAACAGTTAGCCCTTTCACTATTGTTATACTGAATTGGTAGAAGCGTAAAGTTGTCATCACATTTGGAACTGTGAAACTGTAGAAAACATGTAGAGTTATTTAAGCGAGTCTCGGAAATTACTGATAGGTATGATATGTATTTTGGCATCGGATACCCTGGTTATTGAGGAAGGCTTTCGGCTATATATTTGTCATCACGCTCATGAAACTTTGGAAGAGGCTGTGCACTGATGATAATCGTTCAGATAGTCGAAATGAATATAGAGCCAACGCCGCGGGCTTATACTAGTGTTGTTGACGTAAAACGTTCGTGCGTATGGCGACGCTTTTAGCATAGATAGTTTCACTTACTTATTATCTCCGAGTGTGTTTTAAGAATAGTATGTATTAGAAAAAACTAAAATAATCGTTATGTAACTAATCAAAACTAAACTAAACGCGTTAATAACATGAACATGTATTTTACAACCAGAACCGTGATGTTAGTTTAAATGTTAGCAGTAAGCCGCAAATCAAACGTCTCTTATTTGGATAGTATTTCGTAATAAATGCATTTATATTGTTATTCGATCGTGCCCAGCGTATTAGTTACATAAAAATATAGCTTACATTTAGTACGGAGTCGAGATTATGCAATTTCATACCGAACGAAATCGTGACCGTGAAAATTGTTCAATAAACGTTGAAAGACAACGTAAACAGAGTGACGTCTGGTTGTAATGTCAATAGAGATTCTCTAATAAATCCTTTAGCCTACTGCTAAAGGATTTATTAGAGAATCACAACTTTACAACACTAATTTAGTGCGTATATTTATATGCTGAACCGGCAAACTTCGTACCGCCTCAGAATCAATAAATTAATAAAATATTTTTCACCTTTTAAACCTTTCCTGGACTTCCACGAACATTACAAGACCAAAATTAGCCAAATCGGTCCAGCCGTTCTCGAGTTCTCGAGCGAGACTAACGAACAGCAATTCATTTTAAGAAGAAGAAGATAAGAAGTATAGAGACTGCAATTTACGATAAATCAAATCAAAAATCTAGTTATTCAAGTTGGCTAAATAGATTATGGAGACAGTGAGTTGGCCAGATGCCTGATGCAAAACATGTCAATTTTTATAAACGAAACCCGTGCACTTGGATAATGTACAAATATGTAATACACGAACACAAATGACACCCACACTCAGAGCAAGTGCTTCTGATTCGGCTAGATCTCGGCCTAGTCAATAACTTCTGTTGGCTCTTACGACACCCTCAGGCTGGAATGGGGTGGTGACACTATGTATTCTAAATCCGTCACCACACGGACAATAGTAGTACATACAGACCGTCAAACAGCCATTAATCTTAAAATAATATATGTATATCTATTGCTGAACCCCAAAAGGGGATTGGACAATGTAGCGTAATGTTTTTATGCATACAATTTTGGTGTGGAACACAAAAACTGAGGCGCCACCATTGTTGTTTTTTTCTAATTCACGTGGATCAATGCGCCTGCGCCGACGCGCTGCCTACGCAGGTAGGCGCCTCTACGCCTTCATAGGGCTGTTGGTAGGTTGATTTTCGTTTTATGTTTTTTTGTAACTACAGCTGCTGTCTCAGAATATATTTTTAAAGATCACCTACTTGCAGTGGGTTTCGCAGATGCTCGTCGTCTTTAACAGATATAAATGTTGCTAAGGATAGGAGTAACTATCGCTGGCTTACTTAAAAATATCCGACTTTGGAATCGAACCGGCCAACATCTACAAGGAAGCCGGGTAAACCTACTATTAACATTATCAAAGAATTTTGTCCGTGAGTCGATGGATTCGGAGCACATAACGTAATTTGAGATGATGATGCTGATCATGCAGAAATCTAAACCGAATTTGAAGTAGCTACTTAATATCAAGCTCTGTAGCTAATTAATAAAAAGAGGGCTCGGAGTTTCCCTGCGAGATCGAACCAGAAATGAGGAGATACGCTGGCAAACCAGGGTCACCGACATAGCCCACAAGATTGCCAAACTTAAGTGGCAGTGGACAGGGCACATAGCGCGCAGGACCGATGCCCGATGGGGCAGAAAAGTTCTCGAGTGGCGACCGCGTTCCGGAAAGCGCAGTGCTGGCAGGCCTCCTACACGGTGGACCGATGACCTGGTTAAGGTCGCCGGAAAACGATGGATGCGGGCGGCCCAGGACCGGCCTTTGTGGAAATCTTTGGGGGAGGCCTATGTCCAGCAGTGTACGTCTTTTGGCTGAAATGATGATGATGATGAGCTAATTGGCTTTTGCAGCGCAAGGTTTGGTAGTAGAGATAATATGTAAGGGATTCACACGACCTGATATGTTCCAGACCAATTCTATACATCTGTCTTACTATTCTACCAAAGTGTGCGTGCCTTCGTGTGGTGACGGATTTAGAATACGTAGTGTCACCACCCAATTTCATCCAGAGGTTGTCGTAAGAGGCGACTAATAGAACGTAAGAGGCAGATCACCTCGTCCCAAGAGAACCCGTTACAACTTAATTGTAATAAAATTATTTTGTGTGCATTCCCATACTTTGAACATTTAACTGAGAGTCAAAATAACCACATATATATGTTAAATAATCACATACATTTCTTAGTTAGTCACCACAGCGATAAGCTTTTATTTTTTGACACTAATAGTTTTGTAGATAAGCTGACAGTGACTGGGAAGAGTTTACACCTCCCAAATACAATTAGACGTAAAATAGCTTCGCTATTAGCTTTTAATATTAACTCTGTCATAAATAGTATGACTTCTTCTTTATTTTTTACACCCCCTAGTAATATTACTAATGTTAGGTTAGTTAGGTCTTCGACGAAGGAGGGATCTCAGACTTTGAGTCTAGGCATAGGAAATAAGTACTTGCTTACTAGTGAAAACAAAGTTCAGAGATTTGCTCCGGATATCCATTTAAACTAGTCAGCAAGACAATAGAGGATAACTTTACTGGAACTATACATAACTATGTATCCTCTAGCTTACAGCAATCTAATTGTTCCATAGGGGTTAAGCAGAAGACCATTAAGCTATTGTATCAAAATATAGGTTTAGGTTTATAGAAATTTATTATCAACAAAGACAATTGTCACTTATGTGATAACTTATTTAGTTACATAGGTTATTTGTGTTCGTCGTCGCATTAATACATATTATTATACGTTTGTTGTGACCCATTTCACGCATCACGCAGTTTATCATCAACAATATATTGAGCTAATTGCTTCTTAAATGCGTGAAATGAGTTTACATTTTTTATTTTCGAGGGTATTTTGTTATAGATCCGCGCTCCTTCAATAGTAAGCATTGTCTTGCCGTAGTTCGTTCTGTGTGTGGGTATGACGAGGAAGCTTGCACGCCGAGTTCGGCGGTCTGTGACATTTTTTTGTTTGGTGAACGTTATGTTAGTATGGATATTCCTATCGAGAGATTTTCGAATAAAAGTGCATATGCTGTATTTATAAAGTTTTTTGATATTCATCAGTTTTGTTTCATTGTAAACTTTTTTGGTTGATGTTGAATAATGATAGTTAAAGAGCATTTTAATAATTTTATTTTGTAATCTTTGTAGATTTTCTAACCTTGTTTTTGCCGCAGACCCCCAGATTTCAATCAGGTATAGGAGATGTGGTTTAACTAACGCATTATAAATTGTGAGTCTTAGTTTACGTGGAATGCATCTAACAATATTACGGAGTGCACCACGGAGCGCCACTAATTTACTTTTAATATGATCTATATGAGTATTCCACGTTAACTGGCTGTCCATGTGCAATCCGAGGTACTTTTCGTGAGTTTTCTGTTGGAGGGGAGTATTGTTAATAGTTAGGGGAGGATGTGGTGGTATTGTTTTATTTTTGGCTTTGAATAGGATGTAACAAGTTTTGGAAAGGTTAATGGTTAATAAATTGTAGCGGAACCAATTAAATAAAGTGTTTAGATCGTCTTGAGCTTGTGAAATTAAATCATTTACAGATGGACCAAAGTAAAACAAACAAGTGTCGTCCGCGTATTGCGTTATATAACCACTTAACCTTAAGTCGTGTATATTGTTAATATAGGTCACAAACAGCAGGGGACCTAAAATTGAGCCCTGGGGCACTCCGCAATCTATAGCAAGTGCATTACTTTGGATGTTTTGGTCGATTTTGACGATTTGTGTTCGTTTTGATAAATAGGATTCAAAAATTCGTAACGCATTGCCCGTAACACCGATCGTTTCTAATTTCCTTAAAAGTAGTTTGTGACTGACAGTGTCGAAAGCTTTTTTTAAATCTATAAAAATGCCTAGTACTATATTCTTTTTATCAATATTATATTTAATTTTAGTAATAAGGTCAGTAGTAGCTGTAAGTGTGCTACTTTTGGACCTAAAACCGTATTGCCGTTCTGAGATGTAATGTAAAATATTCAAGGTTTTTCTTCAAAATTATTAGAAATGGAAATGTTATTAGATAAAACACAGTATGACATAATTTGTATAAGTGAACATTGGCTTAGGGAAGAACAAATGATACTTAATTTAGAAAATTACAGTGTGGCCAGTTGTTTTAATCGAAAATCCATGTTACATGGAGGTACCCTAATATTAAATAGAAATGGCATTAAATGTAAACAACGGAAGGATATAGTTAGTCTATCGGTTGAACACAATGTTGAGTTATCATGTGTTGAGCTGGACAAGCATGTTATAGTGTGCGTTTACAGACCACCAAGTATGCAAAACTATTCTATTTTTGAGACCACAATGGAAGATGCTTTGGCAAAAGTCATCAAAAGTAACAAATCTGTCATTATCTGTGGTGATTTTAATATTAATATTTTAGAAAATAATTCAAATAGTAACAGATTGTAAGCCTCTTTAAGTCATTCAATCTGTCCAATATATTTTTAGAGCCGACTCGAATAACAACAACCTCTGCTACCTGTATTGATAATGTTTTTTGTAATTGTGATTTCATACATAAAGGCGTCGTTAATTATCTGCCCTCTGATCATAGCGGACTCACTGTCACCTTTAGGTCCAAGATACCATTGCAGAAGATTCAGATAAAGTATAGGCCAATAACACCTGGTAATTTAAAGAAATTTGATAGGGTTATAGGTAGTGTATTACAAGTTCAGGACTTAAACATAAACGATGCTAATAAACTATACTCGGATGTGTTTTCTGTAGTGCAGACTGAGTTTAGCAATATATTTAAGATAAAAAGTAAAAATACTTACCCTAAATTTGTTTTCAGTGATTGGGCAACCACAGGTATTAGGAAAAGTAGAGATAAACTGTACGAGTTATATGGGCTCAAGCCTTATGTTAGGACGGAGTCTTTTAGTAATTATGTTGCCGTCTATTCAAAAACTTTTAGAAGCGTGTGTAGGTTAGCTAAATCTAAATATATAAGTAGTAAAATTAAAGCATCGGATAATAAGATTAAAACAACTTGGAAAATTATTAATAATGAAACTGGCAGGAAAAATACACCATCTAATAATTACACACTAGAAACTAGTCACGGTACTGTAAATACTGACAAGGCCGTAGCTTTAGGAATTTGTCGATTTCTTCACAAATATACCGATTAAAACGACAGAAACTTTAGATTCCTCACCTGCCCTTTCTATCGCCCTTCTCAGAGAAAATGTTACTACCTGTCCCATAGCATTTAGTTTTAAACATATAAATAATGTAACTGTTAAAAAAGCTTTCAAGGATATTAAGATCAAACTGACTGAGGATCTGTGGGGAATGTCTATCAAAACCTGTCAATCTGTTATTGAAACTTTAGCTCCCTACTTAGCTTTAACGTTTAACTTATGTGTAGATCAAGGAGTATTTCCTGATCTTATGAAACATAGTAAAGTTATACCACTTTTTAAATCTGGGGACAGTAGAGATTCTAACAATTATAGGCCGGTATCGGTCTTGCCAGTATTCAGTGAAATTTTCGAAAAGATCATGCTTAATCAAATGCTATTACACTTCAACATAAACAATATCCTGCATGATCAGCAATACGGCTTCACCAAAGGGCGTTGCACTACTGACGCCGGTGTGTCCTTGCTAAAGCATATTTTTACAGCCTGGGAGGAAGCACATGATGCTCTTGGGATCTTTTGCGACCTCTCGAAAGCATTTGATTGTGTAAATCATGAAACGCTGCTCCTCAAACTTGAACATTACGGCTTTTGTAAGCAGGCCATTTGTATAGTTAAATCATATCTGAGTGATAGACAGCAGCAGGTTCAGATAAACGGTGTCAATTCAATGAGCTCAAACGTAATAATGGGCGTGCCACAGGGTTCTATATTAGGCCCGTTTCTCTTTCTAGTTTACATTAATGACCTTCCCCATTCATTGCATAATCAACCCAAGATAGTCTTGTTTGCTGACGACACCTCACTTATTTTTAAAGTAGATAGACGTGCTAAAAACTATGACGATATAAATAAAATTATTAATCAAGTACATGGTTGGTTCACTGCGAATAATTTAGTATTAAATGGGAATAAAACAAAATGTATAAGATTTTCTTTACCTAATGTTAAACATAGTGAGTGTGATGTGGTATTGAATAATGATAAATTGGATTTAGTAGAGGACACTGTTTTCTTAGGGATAACGCTTGATTCTAGATTACAATGGGGTCCCCAAATAACATCTCTTTCTAAGCGGCTAAGTTCCGCAGCGTATGCTGTTCGGAAAGTCCGCCAATTAACAGACATAGACACTGCACGACTGGTGTACTTTAGTTACTTCCACAGTATCATGTCTTATGGTATTCTGCTATGGGGACGTGCTGCAGACATTGAATCAATCTTCATTCTGCAGAAAAGAGCTATTAGAGCTATTTACAATCTACGCAGTCGCGATTCCCTTAGGGATCTGTTCAAAGAAATTAGCATCCTAACAGTGCCTTGTCAGTACATATATGAAAACATCATGTATGTTAGGAAAAATTTGCATTTATTTAGTAAACAGTGCGAACGACATCATTATACTACTAGAGATGGAAATAAACTAGTTCAACCAAAATTTAGATTATCAAAAGTGCAAACTTCATTTATGGGGAACTGCATTAAATTTTACAATAAAATACCTTCCAACATCCTTCCATTAAACGAGAAGATGTTTAAAATATGTGTAAAACGCACACTATGTAGGCAGGCTTATTATAAATTAGATGAATATGTAGATGATAAAAATGCTTGGCGAAATGCTGGTCCAGCTCCGCAGCCACACTGAAATAGTCTTATGTGGTCTTCATATTTTGCTACTCCTTTTTTGTAATAATTATTTAATTCCGGCCTTTCACTAGGTCTTTTATTGACATGTACCTATCTCATAATATTATTTTTGACATCATGGATTTATTAAATATTCATGTTCCTTGTTTTTTTTACCACTGAGTAGGACTAATTTGTCTTTGTTTTTTTTTTTTTATATCGAGTATACAGGACCTTCGTATTATACAGGACCTTTATCATTTTATTTTGTATAATTGTTTAGAAGTTTGGAATTGTAAATGTGAGCACTATGTAGTCACCGTATTTATATAACTTATCATATAAACAAGCAGTTGAGAGTATGTCATGCTCGCTTAAAGGTCATGCTGGTGGTGTCGTGTGTGTCGGGTCCTTCGGTTCCCTAAAATATGGTTGAGCTGGGGGATGGCTGGCACATGCGTCATGCTCGTGATCGGGTGCCGCCAGTTGGGGCCGTCCCTTAACTGCTATTGACATACCTACATAGCTTTATATTGATCTCCTGGACACTTCTGTTGTGCAATATGTTACATTGTCCTCACATCTTAGCTTACTATAAATAAACACGAAATCAATGTAACCCAATCAGATGATTGTAACAGAAAATATGATAAAAAGAGTGTCCATGGAGTTTCTTGCCTGTTCTTCTCCATAGGATCTACTTTTTGGAACATGCAACTAGATTCCTAACTTCACTTTTGACTTTTCAAAAACACCAGTAAATAGGTTCAATTGAAATAAATGATTTGAGTTTGAGTTTGAGTTTAGAAGGAAAAGTACTAGTAGTGGCATTAGTGGAGCGTTTCTTGGTTCACTGCACGTTCAGTTAGTAATCGTTTGTGTAGTCATCTTAGTTGCCTGCCAGAGTCACGTCTGTTGTGCTGGTGACATAATTTGAGCAATAAATCGCATACCTATAATTGATAAACCAGTGTTCAATGTCATTGTTCTGATAAGTTGACATTTAATACGTTATCATTTCAACGTCCTTGCTATTTGCCAACGCTGTTTTGCGAATTCGAATAAGCTGAAAGTACTTCCTATTTCCTTGAAAATAATTTATAGATCAACGCGACTCAATTCGTTTTGGGAACTTGATATTTGTAAATTAACGAAACAGAATTAGCTCCTTCTCATCTCAGTTGCACCCGAAACTGCTGCAGCGGAAGCGGAAAACATCAAGCGGCATATACAACACTTTAACCAGCGCTTGCGAAGACACTTAGAGCCCTAATGCCCAGTCTTTCTAGATATGAACCTGGCGAAACAGCTGTTTGACTGCACACGTGACCAGAAGTCTGGCCTCTATTACGGTGAGCGATTAAGCATTGCTATGCTTCTGAGCACTTTTGAAAATCCATACAGCGCTGAGGAAGTCGGGCATATTTTAATTAAGTTTATGTAGCAATACTTAATAAACATAAAAATCTATTTAATACAATTTAAAAAAAGATAAAGACAGTCGGTCTCTTTCTGTAATTTAAATTATAAATATCATATTTAAAGGGTTTTTTTACAAATTTTAGGCATAGTTATTAATATAATATTTTTAGTTGCTATTTGTGTGAAATAAAGCTATCGATAAGTAAAAATTCCTTAAAAAAAGAACGAAACAGACGATCGATTGATATTATGAATTTAACGTGAATTTTTTATCTATCTTCATATCGGTAATATTCTGTGCCGGACATACGTAGGTTTCCTTTAAGGATTGCACCTGTGCTGAGCCGCCCGCATCCATCGGATCCTAGAAACAAATCGGCAGCCCACCCTGTAGTATGTCGGCCATAACTGAAGATGTACCAAATTCTGGTACATCGTCGTTCTCGTCATCCCACTCGCCGGAGGTCCTCCACCGCACAGGTAAATATCACTCTTGGGCGGTGTTGTGCTTCTGCGCGCAAGGAAAGTCACCAGAGCAGAGGTCTAACAGCTGTTGTTGGCAGCTGAAGGAATTCACTTTGCCTCTGCTGGCAGCGTTATGCTTTCACCAAAGAGCCACACGGCAGGCCCAAGTCAATAGACGCCTTCTTGGCAAACCATATCTTGGGCCTTATGCCTTCGCTCAAACGGAAGCCTATTTAATTTGTCTTCCCACTCTGGTAATCCCTTACCATCGCGTAAATCTGCGTAAACTTGAGCGCCACCTTAGTGGTATAAAATATTTCCTAGAACAGCATTACGCCTTTCGGCTATCGTGGCGCTTATTGAAGCGGCAGTAAAATTATATCTAAGTACATATAAATATAATTTTACTGTCGCCTATATGAGTGTGTGTATGGTTAGGGCTAGTTTTTATGTCGCCAATAGTATTAAAACGTATATCCTCATTGGTTCCAATAAAATACCTTTTTTATTTGGGGTGTATTTTACTATTTATGGATCAGCAGGTACCATATTCTACCCTGAGGGTGACATAGGAGGCAACCAAAGATGAAGATGATGATTAACTAGTCGCTTTCATTTACGCGAGGCCTTATTTTAATCGCGCGTGGTGTTTTTATCAGCATATAGAGATTCAACCCTGCTACCTGTCGCCAGACACACTGCGCAGACGCACTTGCCGTATGACGCAATGACCCTTTCAAAACAGCCGCCCAGCATTACGGGTTATTAGCGTTCCATTGTAAGCATTCAGTTCCATGCAATTAAAATTTACACAATTATACTGGAAGTGTTTAGCAAGCATACTGTTGCGTGTGCGTGTGGTGGTTGACAATTTTGAGACGTGTTTGAATCACGTTGTAAATAACGAAAAGAAGCCGCAAGAGAATAAAAGTTTGTGCAAAACGAACACCCGGTGCTAACTCGTTGGGCCAGCGTGGTACAGTAGACTAATTACGCTCCATGTAAAGGACGCCCGACTCAGCAGTGGGTCATTTATGGGCTGAGTGTAGTAGATAGTAAGACTAATATTTATTTTGACTGGTTGGCAGTTGTTTGCCGGTGCAGGTCATCCCCAAGAGGTTCCAACGGAAGACCAGCGCTGGCTATCAAGCCGGCATTAAGCAGAGTTGGGGTCAATGTGTGACGACAACGCTTATGTGCGTCTAACAATTTCACTCGTACAAAACATCTGTCTTACTATGTAATGTCCTAGCATAGGTGATTTTGTTAGCATGGATGCCTCAAGCTGAAGACAGGGCGCTATGGCGCTCTTTACGGGAGGCCTATGTCCAGCAGTGGACTAGAGTGGGCTGATGATGATGAAGTGTTTTTGTTGCGTTTTAAAGATTTAAACATACATAGGGACGGACAGACGACAGCGACTTTGTTTTATACGAGTACTATGTAGTGATAATGATGATGAACAAGTTAACTGATAAGCGCGTATCTCAAAGCAAGACTCAAACAGGAAGCATTTGAAACAGGTTACTAAACTTTACACAGTCAATATTAGCTTTTCATACATTGGTTGTGAAAGGTATAACCGGAACGCATAGGCGGCACACTCCATTTTTTTATTCAATTTTGAACTTCTTTATTTATAAGTAGGTACCTATTAGTAATATTTTAGTTTTATATCGATTTTAGTTTATTGTTATTTCATTGACGTATTATGATAAATGAGTATTGAATTCACAAATAGAATCTTAAGGTCGTACGTTATCGGACTAGCGATAAAATTAAGTAGGTGTGGGAACGGGGCAGAATATAAAACTTCTCCACTGCACGCTGGGAAATAACGCGTGCCGTAAATAAAACCCAGCTCGCTTGGTGATAAGAACTAATGGTCGGCCCTCACATCTAAGTCGGCCCTCACATCTAAGTCGGCGCCAAGCAGTTTTACTGTGTTTCGTCGTGTGTATGTGAGAGCCGATACCCGACAGGGTATTTCCTTGACTTGCCTGCTCCATCTTAGACCCCGACGTTGCTTTCCATCACGCAAGCCTAGGGTCAAATCGTTATCATCATCATCAGCCAACAGTAGTGCACTGCTGGACATAGGCCTCCCCTAAAGAGCGCCCTGTCTTCTGCTTGACGCATCCAGCTGCTGCACGCAACCTTTCGCAGATCGTCGAAAAGATTTGGTAGACAAAGGCATTCAATTCACTGATAAAAAAGGTACATTATTTATGTGTAAAGTTGAAAATTATCCAGATCTTATTGTAAGCGAATTCGACGGTTAAATCGTCAGTTATCTTTTGGCTTTGCGATTGTCGGGATCAAGATCCACTTGGTCAATTTATTTAGGCTATAACGGTCATGTGAGTTAAGGCGTATTTAGTTGTTTAAACATGTACCCGCCTTTTTTTGAGAATAATCGGAAAAATACGTCAGATTTTTGTGCATGTCAGCGAGGATAAGATCGACCAAAGGAAACTTTATTTACGTAGGTTTTATCACAAAACAACATTCACACCTTTCATACACAACTCCACATTCTTACAATCCATCCATCTCTTTTGATCTCCCACAGCCCTTGCGTCCACCCACATTCATGCTGAAACTACCATCTGTTCGGACTGCTGCTCTGCAGAGAAGAGCCGGCAAATAAACTCTGTAGTGTTTTTTTTCTTTCAAATTATTGGTCTTGTTACAAAAAGCACTAACACAAAGGTATTATAAACTTAATAGTCTACTGTACCGCGCTGGTCATACGAGTTCAAAGACACAAGATTTTGTATTCATCAGGGCGCTACAGCGTTTTCACGAACTTATGGCGCCCCCAACGCGGCGCTTGGGGGTATATTGCCCGGGTATAAGTGAGCAGCTGGGATGCGTGTTCTGAAGTCACCCGACCGACTCCGACTGGCGGTGGTATGCATCAAGTATTTCTTCAAAACTTAACAAAAATGCCTATTATATTCTACTTGGGGCTAAGTGCCCCTAAAAGACCCACTGCTGAGTCGGACCTCCTCCCATCACATGGAGGGTGATTGGCCTACTGTGCCACGCTGGCTCAACGGGTTCAACAAAGATTTCCTCCTATAGTGGCTAGGTTTTCAGCCTTGTCATTTGCTTTTGTCGGCTCTTACGACACCCTCAGTATGGAATGGGGTGGTGACACTATATATTCTAAATCCGTCACCACACGTACGTTATATTCAGTCTCAATAAATCCCTTCAGGCAGCTCTTACCACACCCACAGGAATGGAATGTGTTAGTGACATTGTATTCTTAATTCACACGGACCAAATATAATATTACTCGTTTTCACAGATTCTAGTTATCCGATTGCAATCCGGTTTCTGTTATAGCCGAATTCTAGGTCAGCTTACTAAATATTTATAAAACTGCATCGAAACGAAACACTTGTTGTATTTGTTAAATATTTAATGCTGCATTGCAAACGACGATTTGACGATAAAAGTTAGAACATAGACAAGAAAATTTCTCAATAGATTGTAATTTTAGATAAAAAGTACCTAGTCTTTAGAATTCAGTTAAACCAATATAAAATGTTGTGTGCAAGATTTAAAGCAAGTCTTGCTAGATGACGGTTTTTAGTGTTTAGTGAGAACTCCTCTAATTTATGTGTGGTGACGGATTTAAAATACATAATGTCACCAATGCATTCGGAGGATGTCAGACAAATAACAGCAAAGAAATTATGGTGACTGATTAGCGACGAAAGTGTTCTAATTTAGGAATTAGCCACCGAGAGTACGAGACACACTCAGATTTCCAAGCTTTTAGTGTAAAAATAACGACTAAAAATTAGTTAATAAGTTTTCACTGGGACGCATATTATTAAACAAAATCTGGTTCTGAGAAATGGCAATGTCTCCTTCATATTTCTTCAGAAAAGATATTAACACAGGACTTTTAGAACGCTTTGGATGGCTATAACCTTTGCTACACGCTGAATACCAGGGTTGATATCCCGCGTCGGGCAAAAGGTATTTCTGGCTTATATAAGCCAGAAATAACCAAATTTTAGTGACGTTAAATATCTCTACTACTCAGACCGTTCATCACCCCCTACTGAGTCTGGTGTCCTCCAATTACATGGAGGTGATAAGCCAACATTCCGTGTGGTGACGGATTTAGAATACAAAATGTCACCAACCCATACCATCCTGAGGTTATCGTAAGAGGCGGCTAAAGGAACGTAAGAGGCAGATCATCTAGCCGCAAAAGAAGGAAAACTTGAAACAAACCCTGTGCCAACCCGTCTTGCCAGCGTGGCACAGTAGGCTAAGTTCCCTCCATAAATTTGGAGGAGGCCCGACTCAATTTATGGGCTGAAATGATGATGAATATATATATCGGTGTAATCGTAGCAACTCTATAGCGACTAACAGCCTCTTTAGTATCTTTTCATTTGTAAATCTCTGGCTCTATCTGATGAGGTCAACATGATCGAATGAATCAAAACGATCTCCATTCACAACCTGTTGTGAGAGAGGTACTATTGCAATGTAACTAGACAACGTGGGCCACACAGCAAGAAATAAGCAGCAGAGGAAGCGGGTGAGAGAGCAACGATTGAATCATTTATTTCACACCCAAACTTATCCATTACTATAATTATACATAATTCCGAGAGTGACTGTCATAATTCATTAATGTATGTCGCGTTAAAACAATGAAGCAGCGACATCTATTTGCAAAAATGGAACTAACAGAAATTAAAGTCAACGCAGACGAAGGACGCAGGTATCCAACTCGTAGTATGTGAAAATACCTGGGTTCATCTGTTAATAAAAGCTCAAACTACAGTATCATGAAATTATTTTTTGGTGTCATCTTGAAAAACAAACTAAATTTGTAATTGGGCTGCTACGAGATTCGAAACTAAAATTGGATAGGGATTTTCCAAATGAAGAGTATCTTTGTCAATTGTGTCTGTATTTTCTCGGGCGTGCGCCGCTTAAATAACCCTAATAATGTCAGTACAGAAATAGTTGCATTATGGGATAATTGTTAGAAAATACTTAAAAAATATATTTAATAAGATTACAAAAATTACAATTAAAATCGTAATACTTACAAAAATTTAGATTAAAATCAACATAGACACGGGTCCGCAATGTATGCGGACCAAACCACACATTGTTTTTTTATAATACAAATACTAACAAGTAGGTGACATATTGGTTATTTTAATGATTATCGGGTTTATCGTGTACTGTGATACGATATTTCCGTGATAGTTTCAAGGATACATGATAAAAACGGAGGTACTAAAAATAGTAGTCTTCCGTGTTTATACTTGCTTAGATTATTAGTAAACTTGATTGAGTCTGAACATCAAATTGGCAAATAGGATTCGTGAAGTCATTTGAAATTTGCAACGTAATTTAAATGTATTTGTGTCAATTATTAACAAGGAATTGACCAATATAACTGTAAAAACGACGTATAAAGCGAATAGTGAAGAACACAATCGATTCTCAGGTCGTCTGGTTGTGATGAATGTAGGATCATCACATAATTGGTAACATTAAACCTGCTCCGTGCGTCGAGGGCAAGGAACCGGGTGCCAATCTACCACCTATGACAGTCGATACATGCAGTCAGTTGAACGAAGACCAGTAGCTGGTCTTTTCAAATACCGATTTTTTAACTAGACAGCAGACCCAGGCAGGGGGAAATCGCTCCATGAAAATCAAGTATGACCTCAGTTATACTTGATTTTCAAGAAGATTTGTCTATTGCTAATTAAATTGGGAAAGGCGAGGAAGAAGGTAAGCAGTAAGTATAATTAATTAAGCAATGCCGCATAATAAATAGCCGTGTGACGGATTTAGAATAAAGAGAAACGCCACCCATTTCATCCCGAGACTGTCGTAAGAGCCGGCAAAATGAAAAGTCAAGGCCAGAAAGCCAGAGAAAGAAAACTTAAACCCTGTGCCAACCTATCTAGGCAGCGTGTCACAGTGGGATATTTCCTTCCCTGTAATGGGAGGAGACCCGACATAGCAGTGGGTAATTTATGGACTGAGTAGTAGTAGTAATAAACGAAACCATAGGCTGATCAAATCGCGGTTTTCGAAGCCCAACAAAAAGTATGGATTCATTGTATGCAGATGACAAGCGGCGAAAGTAGATCTCCCTTGGTGCTCCGCGGGAATCGAACCGGCAAGCCTTTCCTTTGGTTCACAATTCGGTAACATTTTACGTCACTTGAATATTAAACGTGGATAATTTTTATTCTGTACGCGAACCTCTTGTGCACATACTTCGATTCGTGTTATGAACAAGGTGATGTGACAGAATGTCTAGGGGAGGTTGGGGCAAGTTGTATTTACATGTTGTTTTTTAAACGCTGCTCTTGCCGTTCTCTGTCATTATCACAGCCAATAAAAGACCCACTGCGGAGTCGGGTCTCCTCCAATCACATGGACGATACTTAGCCTACGGCCGATATCTAACCGTAAGATATACGAACACTGTGCCAACCCGGCTTGCCAGCTTGGTACAGTTTTTTGTTTCTCTTACGGCTATCGGCCGTCAGTCGGCTCATACGACACACTCAGGATGGAATGGGTACGTGATACTATGTATTCAAGATCCGGACACCAACATGGACACTGCTATGGAGTATCCAGACACAGACACAAAGGAAGTATAGTTTGCTCAAAAACACTTGCCCGGCTCCGGAATCGAACCAGGAGGCCACAAGTGGCTTTCGTAGGTCTCCACAGCCAAAGGTCCCCATATACCTGTGCCCCAAACGCACCGCTTGCAAACCCAAGACGAACTGTCCGAAATATTTTCCAAATTGATTAAAAACATTGCCATTACCAATATATTTGACATGGATTGACTTGGCTCTATCAGGACGTGCACCATGGCAATGGCGGCACTAGGAACCTGCTCCTACTCCTTGCTCCTGATGTCATCATTACAATGCTTTCGTCATACTTTCCTCTTATCGAAGTAAGCGATGCGTAAATGATCGTTTTAATTCAGCATTGTCCATAAAAGACGGTAACTATTTGTATAAAAATCAGTGTAGCGACGTAGTTAGAATACATAGTGTCGCCCAATTCCATCCTGAGGGTGTCGTAAGAGCCGATAAAAAGAAATGAGAAAGTCGAATACCTAACCGGAACAGAAGGAAAACTTAAAACGAAACCACAGTACGGCAGTAGGCCAATTAGCCTACCTGTGACGGAGGGGCGCCCAACTATAAAAATATATCAAAAAATAGATCATGTTATAAATCCACGTTGCCCAAGCTGTGGGCAGCAAACGATTATATAACTTTTAACATGCCTCAATTTGTTTTAATATACCTGTTACACTTTGCGTTCTAAATCAAACCGGCCACAAACAAAAAGCAATCAATCTTTACATAATTAAAGTCATGACGAAAGTGAAACTAAAGCCAGTTGACATACGACCACTGTTATGCAAGTTAATAATTGCATATATTGGGTATGGGTCGTTACTTAAAAAGTCAGCAGTACAATGGATACTTAAGAATGAATTCTGTGCGACCTAGAATTAAATGGAAAATACTAGAAGTCATCAGTGAGGACGTTTTTTTTACTTTAGAAACCCTCAGATATCTGTTGGGGGCTGGGCGGGTTATGTAACGTTGCGGGGCGCGGAACTAACGGCTATCTTTGACTACCCGAACCAGGGGCACGGGTTATGGAGGTTTCCCATGCCTTGGTGGATGTTGGATGCATTCGTGTTGTAATATTTGAATTCCATGCTTCGAAGGACACGTAAAGCGACTGCTTTAGTGATGGTGGTGGCTTTAGTATGACTGATGGTGAGCGGCCAGAGCCGTTATGTTTTATTGTATACCAGATGTACACTGCGCGCATTGCTACGCCATTAATTAAAACTTTTTTTTTATAAACCATTGTGGGCTCATGCACAGCACTTTGATGAAGATCATCAAATGTATAGTTTACGATTCCATATAAGACCTACAGACAAACATTCATTTTTATATATAAGAGAAGAAGATATAAAACGTTATTTTTATTAATTATTTTATTCCGCTGTAGAAGCAAGCTATAACCTTTTAAAATTTAGTTCCAAAATTATTGGTTAAGAAAAAGTAGTGGTAATTTTAGGTTGTGATTTTAAGTGTTTATTTAAGTTTAATGTGAAGTAATTATTTTCTTCTTCCCCGCCGAGCCGAGAACCCAGCACCTCATCGTCTACAACATCCGTCCGTCTGGTCCCCGCTGTTATTCTATTATAAGGCAGTATTTACTGAAAACTGACGGCTGATCTAATCAAAAATCTGCGGATTCTCACAAGATAGTAGGTAACTTCATTTTAAAAGTTAATTTAAGTTGTACTTGAGCATTGTCGAGTTGCAGAAAAGATCATTCGGGACCGGTATTACGGATAAACTGATCTGGCCCGACGCATTGCGCTCACGGCCTTGCGGGTGACTGGTTCTTGCCCAACAATGATATTGATACTATCAATAAAACAGGATAGGCACCAGACAGTGACAAAAGCATTCTTGAGGACACGTTCAGAAATTCAAATCTGACTTTACTTTTACTTAAGCAATTTTTTTAACGAAAGCCCTTGCACTATTTATAACGCATTTAATTCACGAACGCAAAAGACACCCAATCTCAGAGCAAGTGTGGGGCGGACCCCATGATCGAAGGGCGGCACATCCAACTCCTAGAACCAAAACAAGGCAGACTTTACTTCGGGGATTTTCTATCGACGTGCCCCTCCGACAAGATGCAATTGCCATTGGATTAATCTGCTAAATTCATAAATTCGTCCCGAACTTTTATTATTAGCAAGTTACCAAATCTGTCAAAATCGACAATCAATAGCACGTTGATTGGCGATATTCAAAAGCAAAATCAAAACCAATCTGAATCCAATCACGATAAAGTGCCGACTTAGAAATAAAGCAAAGTAGTTTTCAAATATGTATTCTTCATTAGATCTTGAAATGTATCCACCAATTTCACCACATACGTCAATAAACGTACTCAAGTTCATAATGTTTTTCTTCGATAGTCAACCGTATTCATTCCTGGAAACAAACTAAACTCCGCCGAATGAACACACATTAAAATAATCGTTAATTTTCCATATGTTCCTCCAACCAAAAGGAATTTCCTATACATTTTTATTAGATCAGCCGAATATCTATAGACACGTAAATTAACATTTATGCCACACATACAAACTGGCTGCTAAAGATGCCAAATTCATAACACACCACAAAAAATAAAGAAGTACTATTATATTTATGGTGAGAGCTATTTCCACAATAAAATACACAAAATTCTGTTCATGTAGTTCATTATGAAACGTTTTTCTTGGATAGCAACCGTATCTAACACTTCCAAGAAATAACTACAAACTGATCCGATCAAACTAATAGCTAATTCTCCATAACATATTGGCAAAACGGTGGCAAAAAGTGACGAACTTTCCGATTCGCTTGCACTTTTTGCCTTCATTTTTTGCGACCTTCAATTAGAAGTTGGCAAATTGGATAATGATAAAACCAGTTTCTCATTAGCATCAGGTAATGACAAGTTTGGGAACGGTTATTTTACAGATAATGTTAGCGATTATATCCAATTGAACATTGAGATATAAGTTTTGGAGGGAATTCTAACGCAGTTAAGGAACATCTGGTTCTGCTGGGTATCAGCTTGACTGGATACTCCATAATTTGTGATATTGTTACAAGAAGAAGGAAAAATTATTGTACTGATCCCAAATCACTCGGGCACAGTGTGCGTATCAACTCTGTCAGCTGTTATCGTTTCTCCGTTTCATGTCATCTTTCACGCAATCCATCCATTAATTCAGTCAATACTTCACAACCAGCTGCGGTGTTTCTCTATTTTCATAAATAAAAATAATAGAATATGGTTAAATAGTCTATACTTATTTTACTTGCATAAAAATATACTCGCTTCAACTAATCGATGTTTCTGAAATACTGCCAGTTTATCGAGTCGTCAAAGTCTCTAAAAAGATAAAAGTCCATTTTCAGAGATTTTGACTACGTTGAGTTAAGTTGTTACATGTATCATATTCATTGTAGACCTATTTTAAAATAAGACATAATTAAGACAATGAATATAAAACAATTTCAGTTCCAGCACGGTCTGCCATTCTCACTACAAGTCCTATTATCACTACAGACATTGTACCAAATAAGGCTAGCACCTGCCTACGCCCGGACCTGGTACAGCTGACATTACCCATTTAGCAGCTGCAACCTGCTGGGCAGACCGTAGAAGCCGATCTGAACGATAATAGCTGTTTTTATGACAACTACGCCCAAGTAAGCTATGTTGATCACATGATTTGTGCGAAATTTTATTGGATATACGCCGAACCAAGTGCCTATGGAGTTAGAAACTAGTTTCTTGATTGACGAACTGAAAATAAATCGCTACCAAGGTACACACGAAGGTACACAAGAGAGATAGAATGCTTGCAAGACATTAATCAGTGCATAATTTATATTATATTACAAAATTTCTTTCATAACCTTTATCAATTTTTTCATTCTACAACCCAAATTCAACGCTGTTTCGGATTGAAATACCCAACTCCAAATTTAAATGATTAAAGATGAAATGTAATTGACTGTGCAGCAAATCCAAGGTAAGTCAAGAGCCATAATAAAGTTTCTCACGCCACCTATAAAACTGAATGTATTCAGATATCTGAGGGCATTATCTCAACTGATAAGGTACTGCAACACAGTATTTTTACAAAACGATTTACGTCTCTTGCGCATTTCCTTGATAAAAACAAGTGTGTATATAAAAATTTATACAATGGGGTATCGAGCGATCAACACAACTTACTGGGCATTTTGATTGAATTGGCGAAATTGCAACCACGATGGTAAGATAAATAAAATTATCTTTACAATTTATTGGAGGTTGCTCGTATCACACGATATTTATTTATTTATTTATTTATTTATTAACACACGCCAACAACACACATATTATGACATTACAGTTACAATGATAACATAGGTTTAATCCTGATATGCGTGTCACTTATAGGCATGCACAGCATTGGCATATCTTGGCAATACGTAATAAATTTACACAAATTTAACAAAAAAGGACAATGTCGCGGGAATAAAGCGCGAACATCTTAATTTATGTAAATGATTTCAGAATTTTATTTTTAAAAGCAGATAATGTTTGGTGGAATATATCAATATCAGTGATTTTATTATTTAGGTTATTGTACTGCATTACCATCCGTATTTGAGGAGAATTGAGACCAAGGTTGGTTCTAACATGAGGGATATAGAAAGGTTTTTTAATGGAATGCCGAGGAGGACGATGAGGTACAGAAAAAGAAATGCTGTTGAGAATATCGCTACAATTAATAATGTTGTGCAATATTTTGTATAGGAAAATTAGATCATGCAATTTTCTACGGTTGTACAATGTATGTAATTTAAAAAATAATACCCGTTGATCATACCCACATCGGTGACTGATATTTTGAGAGAAAAAGGCAAGGTGTCTCGTAAATGCACGTTGAATATTTTCGATACGTTGTGATTGACAACTGTAAAACGGATTCCAAATTATTGAACCGTACTCTAGATGACTCCTCACTAAGGAGTTGAACAATAATATCTTTGTCTGCGCGTATTTGAAATGTTTAGTATTGCGTTTTAAAAAACCTAACATCCGAGCAGCTTTCCTAACTACGTAGTCAATGTGTGAGTTAAATCGCAGTTCCGAGTCCATAATTATACCGAGATCTTTTATTTCGTTTACTTTGTCTAATCGAATTCCATTTATGCTGTATGAGGATTCCAAAGGTATCTTTTTCCTAGAGTACCTCATATGGTAACATTTGCTTACATTGAGGGTCATTAGATTATTTTTACACCAGACTGTTATTCTCGCTAGATCCTCTTGTATTTTTGTAACAACTGCTGTGGAATTTACTGTTTGGTAAAGTTTGATGTCGTCAGCAAATAACATAAATTTGCAATTGTATATATTAGATGATATATCATTAATGAAAATTGAAAAAAGTACGGGTGCTAGATGGGATCCCTGTGGAACACCAGAGGAAGCGTAGTAGGGTTGAGATTCGTGGCCATTAACTGACACAATCTGAAGTCTTTTACTCAGATAAGAGCGGAACCAGTTCAAAAGGGATCCCAAAATACCAAAATGTTTCAGTTTCTTTAGAAGAAGGTTATGATTGACTTTGTCGAATGCACTGGCAAAATCCATATATATTGCATCGACCTCACACCCACGGTCAAGGTCAATTGATAGGTCCGTTACGGCTATGTGAACTTGGCACCCGACTTTTCCAAAATTATGTTTTTTTGTGTTTTTTAGATAGATTTGGGTAAGTAGTAGATAGTAGTAAAAATATTTTCGTTTGTAGTAATTCCAAAAAAAAAAATAAAAAATGTTAAAAAAAATCCATCTCCCGAAATTGAAAAAATCAAATTTTTTTTTACTATTTATATTATTAATCGTATGTAGTGGATTGTAGTAAACTTTTTTTTGTTTGTAGTAAAACAGAAAAAATATGAAAAATATTTTCATTTGAGAGTATTATATCATCACGATCTCGGTAACGAAAAATCGGTTTCCAAGGTAAAATCGATTATAATGAACGTCCAAAACCTCTAAGAAAGGTTCCCAGAGGTTAGTAGTGGACGAATTTTCGTTTGTAGTAAACTTATTTTATTAAAAAAGTGACTATCTTAAGAAGCACTCGTTTCGGCGTCGTTTACGTGAAATAACTCTTGTTACAAAGGAGATACGGTTACTACAAACCTCCTAATCGACTGAGAAAGGGTCCTAGAGGTTAGTAGTGAACGAATTTTCGATTGTAGTAAACTACTTTTTATAAAAAAGTGACCATCTTAAAAAACACTCGTTTCGGCGTCGTTTACGTGAAATAACTCTAGTTTGAAAAGAGATACGGTTACTACAAACCTCCTTATCGACTGAGAAAGGGTCCTAGAGGTTAGTAGTGAACGTATTTTCGATTGTAGTAAACAACTTTTTATAAAAAAAGTGACCATCTTAAAAAACACTCGTTTCGGCGTCGTTTACGTGAAATAACTCTAGTTTGAATAGAGATACGGTTACTACAAACCTCCTAATCTACTGAGAAAGGGTCCTAGAGGTTAGTAGTGAACCAATTTTCGATTGTAGTAAACGATTTTTTATAAAAAAGTGACCATCTTAGAAAACACTCGTTTTGGCGAGGTTTACGTGAAATAACTCTAGTTTGCATAGAGATACGGTTACTACAAACCTCCTAATCTACTGCGAAAGGGTCCTAGAGGTTAGTAGTGAACGAATTTTCGATTGTAGTAAACAACTTTTTATAAAAAAGTGACCATCTTAGAAAACACTCGTTTTGGCGACGTTTACGTGAAATAACTCTTGTTACAAAAGAGATACGGTTACTACAAACCTTCTAATCGACTGAGAAAGGGTCCTAGAGGTTAGTAGTGAACGAATTTTCGATTGTAGTAAAAGACTTTTTATAAAAAAAGTGACCATCTTAAAAAACACTCGTTTCGGCGTCGTTTACGTGATATAACTCTTGTTACAAAGGAGATACGGTAACTACAAACCTTCTAATCGACTGAGAAAGGGTCCTAGAGGTTAGTAGTGAACGAATTTTCGATTGTAGTAAACAACTTTTTATAAAAAAGTGACCATCTTAGAAAACACTCGTTTTGGCGACGTTTACGTGAAATAACTCTAGTTTGAATAGAGATACGGTTACTACAAACCTCCTAATCTACTGAGAAAGGGTCATAGAGGTTAGTAGTGAACGAGTTTTCGATTGTAGTAAACAACTTTTTATAAAAAAAGTGACCATCTTAAAAAACACTCGTTTCGGCGTCGTTTACGTGAAATAACTCTAGTTTGAATAGAGATACGGTTACTACAAACCTCCTAATCTACTGAGAAAGGGTCCTAGAGGTTAGTAGTGAACCAATTTTCGATTGTAGTAAACGATTTTTTATAAAAAAGTGACCATCTTAAAAAACACTCATTTCGGCGTCGTTTACGTGATATAACTCTTGTTACAAAGGAGATACGGTTACTACAAACCTCGTAATCTACTGCGAAAGGGTCCTAGAGGTTAGTAGTGAACGAATTTTCGATTGTAGTAAACAACTTTTTATAAAAAAGTGACCATCTTAGAAAACACTCGTTTCGGAGGTTTACGTGAAATAACTCTAGTTTGCATAGAGATACGGTTACTACAAACCTCCTAATCTACTGCGAAAGGGTCCTAGAGGTTAGTAGTGAACGAATTTTCGATTGTAGTAAACAACTTTTTATAAAAAAAGTGACCATCTTAGAAAACACTCGTTTCGGCGACGTTTACGTGAAATAACTCTTGTTACAAAGGAGATACGGTAACTACAAACCTTCTAATCGACTGAGAAAGGGTCCTAGAGGTTAGTAGTGAACGAATTTTCGATTGTAGTAAACAACTTTTTATAAAAAAGTGACCATCTTAAGAAACACTCGTTTTGGCGTCGTTTACGTGAATTAACTCTAGTTTGAAAAGAGATACGGTTACTACAAACGTCCTAATCGACTGAGAAATGCTCCTAGAGGTTAGTAGTGAACGAATTTTCGATTGTAGTAAACGACTTTTTATAAAAATGTGACCATCTTAGAAAACACTCGTTTTGGCGACGTTTACGTGAAATAACTCTAGTTTGAAAAGAGATACGGTTACTACAAACCTCCTAATCGACTGAGAAAGGGTCCTAGAGGTTAGTAGTGAACGAGTTTTCGATTGTAGTAAACGATTTTTTATAAAAAAGTGACCATCTTAGAAAACACTCGTTTTGGCGAGGTTTACGTGAAATAACTCTAGTTTGCATAGAGATACGGTTACTACAAACCTCCTAATCTACTGCGAAAGGGTCCTAGAGGTTAGTAGTGAACGAATTTTCGATTGTAGTAAACAACTTTTTATAAAAAAGTGACCATCTTAGAAAACACTCGTTTTGGCGACGTTTACGTGAAATAACTCTTGTTACAAAAGAGATACGGTTACTACAAACCTTCTAATCGACTGAGAAAGGGTCCTAGAGGTTAGTAGTGAACGAATTTTCGATTGTAGTAAACAACTTTTTATAAAAAAAGTGACCATCTTAAAAAACACTCGTTTCGGCGTCGTTTACGTGATATAACTCTTGTTACAAAGGAGATACGGTTACTACAAACCTCCTAATCGACTGAGAAAGGGTCCTAGAGGTTAGTAGTGAACGAATTTTCGATTGTAGTAAACAACTTTTTATAAAAAAGTGACCATCTTAGAAAACACTCGTTTCGGCGACGTTTACGTGAAATAACTCTAGTTTGAAAAGAGATACGGTTACTACAAACTTCCTAATCGACTGAGAAAGGGTCCTAGAGGTTAGTAGTGAACGAATTTTCGATTGTAGTAAACGACTTTTTATAAAAAAGTGACCATCTTAAGAAACACTCGTTTTGGCGTCGTTTACGTGAATTAACTCTAGTTTGAAAAGAGATACGGTTACTACAAACGTCCTAATCGACTGAGAAATGCTCCTAGAGGTTAGTAGTGAACGAATTTTCGATTGTAGTAAACAACTTTTTATAAAAAAAGTGACCATCTTAAAAAACACTCGTTTCGGCGTCGTTTACGTGAAATAACTCTAGTTTGAATAGAGATACGGTTACTACAAACCTCCTAATCTACTGAGAAAGGGTCCTAGAGGTTAGTAGTGAACCAATTTTCGATTGTAGTAAACGATTTTTTATAAAAAAGTGACCATCTTAAAAAACACTCATTTCGGCGTCGTTTACGTGATATAACTCTTGTTACAAAGGAGATACGGTTACTACAAACCTCGTAATCTACTGCGAAAGGGTCCTAGATGTTAGTAGTGAACGAATTTTCGATTGTAGTAAACAACTTTTTATAAAAAAGTGACCATCTTAGAAAACACTCGTTTCGGCGAGGTTTACGTGAAATAACTCTAGTTTGCATAGAGATACGGTTACTACAAACCTCCTAATCTACTGCGAAAGGGTCCTAGAGGTTAGTAGTGAACGAATTTTCGATTGTAGTAAACAACTTTTTATAAAAAAAGTGACCATCTTAGAAAACACTCGTTTCGGCGACGTTTACGTGAAATAACTCTTGTTACAAAGGAGATACGGTAACTACAAACCTTCTAATCGACTGAGAAAGGGTCCTAGAGGTTAGTAGTGAACGAATTTTCGATTGTAGTAAACAACTTTTTATAAAAAAGTGACCATCTTAAGAAACACTCGTTTTGGCGTCGTTTACGTGAATTAACTCTAGTTTGAAAAGAGATACGGTTACTACAAACGTCCTAATCGACTGAGAAATGCTCCTAGAGGTTAGTAGTGAACGAATTTTCGATTGTAGTAAACGACTTTTTATAAAAATGTGACCATCTTAGAAAACACTCGTTTTGGCGACGTTTACGTGAAATAACTCTAGTTTGAAAAGAGATACGGTTACTACAAACCTCCTAATCGACTGAGAAAGGGTCCTAGAGGTTAGTAGTGAACGAGTTTTCGATTGTAGTAAACGATTTTTTATAAAAAAGTGACCATCTTAGAAAACACTCGTTTTGGCGAGGTTTACGTGAAATAACTCTAGTTTGCATAGAGATACGGTTACTACAAACCTCCTAATCTACTGCGAAAGGGTCCTAGAGGTTAGTAGTGAACGAATTTTCGATTGTAGTAAACAACTTTTTATAAAAAAGTGACCATCTTAGAAAACACTCGTTTTGGCGACGTTTACGTGAAATAACTCTTGTTACAAAAGAGATACGGTTACTACAAACCTTCTAATCGACTGAGAAAGGGTCCTAGAGGTTAGTAGTGAACGAATTTTCGATTGTAGTAAACAACTTTTTATAAAAAAAGTGACCATCTTAAAAAACACTCGTTTCGGCGTCGTTTACGTGATATAACTCTTGTTACAAAGGAGATACGGTTACTACAAACCTCCTAATCGACTGAGAAAGGGTCCTAGAGGTTAGTAGTGAACGAATTTTCGATTGTAGTAAACAACTTTTTATAAAAAAGTGACCATCTTAGAAAACACTCGTTTCGGCGACGTTTACGTGAAATAACTCTAGTTTGAAAAGAGATACGGTTACTACAAACTTCCTAATCGACTGAGAAAGGGTCCTAGAGGTTAGTAGTGAACGAATTTTCGATTGTAGTAAACGACTTTTTATAAAAAAGTGACCATCTTAAGAAACACTCGTTTTGGCGTCGTTTACGTGAATTAACTCTAGTTTGAAAAGAGATACGGTTACTACAAACGTCCTAATCGACTGAGAAATGCTCCTAGAGGTTAGTAGTGAACGAATTTTCGATTGTAGTAAACGACTTTTTATAAAAATGTGACCATCTTAAGAAACACTCGTTTCGGCGTCGTCTACGTCAAATAAGATAAGTCTTGCTTAAAGTATTCTTCATTTAAATTTGGACATAAAACAGTAATGGGGTGCGACGCTGTTTCAACACATCTCGTTTGGTGATTGCCATAACTTTTTGAGATGAACAAAGGTCATTGTGTTCTTCCCAAGAACCATTCACCCGTTTTATAGAAGCGTAATAATGACTAGCAATGAAAATGATTGCTGAAACAAATCTATACTGACGATCGCAATGGATTAGAGTTTCAGGTATTTCTGAAAGAGTAAATTGTTTCCTACAATTTGCTAGCCCAAGCCTTGCGGCAATGATCCCAATTTCGGCGGCTTCTAGGTTTAAAAATATGTGGTTTCCACCAGAAAACGTCTTATTTACTTCCGTGCCTTTACATATGGTACATTCGTTTCGGGTTTTTGATATGTAATATTTAGCAGTCTGGGTCACAGCTTCCTGTAGACCTTTCATTGCGTTACGGAAAATGGGATCCGGATTAATATCTAGAACTGGGATAGTGGTATTTTTCTCGTATTTACATTCAAGGCACTGAATCTTAATTTCAAGTGACGGAGTGTTTGCCAAAATATGTGACTCTATCAATGTGGCTACGTTGATCTCGCAATCCAAAACGCCATTTTTTAAGTCGTTTGTGTGTAGTAAAAGTTCACACCGCTTATCATACAGTTTCGAACTGAGACCAAAATTCGATAACGTCTCAACAAAATCATGCAGTGCTATCTTCGACTGTGTAATATGTGTGTAAGCAATCATTTTTTTGTCGACTTTTGCAGGTCCCAAACTATTACCGTTCACAAGTAACGGTAAATTAAAATTAAATTTCGGTCTTTTATGTAAGATTTGTATGTCGGGACACGGTGTCAAATATTTACCCCGTTTCTTGGCTTGACTTTGCATTTTTGGTCGAACCGGTTCTATCTTATTTGTAAGGCCACGCCAGTCTTCATTTTCATTCAGAAAAGCCATTAAAGATTGTTTTTCGGTCAAAGTATCGTCGAATGAGCTAATCAAAGACGGATCATCAAGCGTGTCTCGTTTTTGTTCGACACTTTTCTGTTCGTCTATACTTTTCCGGTCATATGTGCGTTTTTCTAATGCGTCTGGTATGGATAAATTCAAGGCTTCCTCAATCGGATCTGGTACTTGAGGCGTTAAATGCGCCACTTTGAGCTGTTTTTTCTTGGTTTCGGCATTTAATAAAGTTGTTGTACCTGTCAGGTGTCGTAGATGGATAGTAAGAAACTTATCTAGCCTAATACACTTTTCCTTCTTGAACACCAAGTGTTTTAGTTCCCTAAAATATTCCTCGCTGCGAGCGGAACTAGCAACAAGTCGTGCGTGTTTGTTGTCCGATAACTCAACAAGCGTCAAGTTATTCGGCCCATTTCCAACTAAAACAGCAGTCCACAATACGAACTGTTTCGCCAATTTTAAAAGTCGAGAACCAAATGCAGAGCACTCATATGGATTTAATCGCCCGAGTTTAAGATTACTTTCGCTATCGGACTCAATTTTTTTCAAAATTATTTTAATAGCAGCACTTGAATCTAGTTCGGTGTCTGCTTCAACGTCTATGAATCTTTCTAATAAACTTTCCGCTTCTTGTACATCGGATAATTTATCAGCAGTGCCGACTTTACCGGGCAAATTATATGATTTTAAGCGCTCTGAAACCCGATTTTGCGCTGCGAAACAATGACTCTGTTTGTCATCAATGTCTTCATGCGTTGCGAAAGCAACGATCAGGATGTCAGTACACAAGTAAATAAAGTCATATATTTCTGAACATGTGGTTAGCAGACCCACACATCGGAGATAAAAATCCTTCTTTTCGGGACTCTCCCGATTGAAGCAGTTCCACCGCGCCACCATATTTATGAAGTGTGAAATGTCGATTCGAATCACACAATTTGGCGGGTTCACGCGGACTGAGGAACCGTTTGTGTCAAAGACAATGGACTTTTCAATGTATGTTTTTAGATCCGTGTTGCTAAACGCAAGAGAAGCAGCGTTAAGGAGTGCCAGCGAGTAGTCTGTGACTACCTGTTTCGGAATCGACCCACCACAACGCAACCACTCTCGAATCCAATATGTCAAGGTGTTTGTGTCGTGCTTTTCTGATATCAATTGAAATAATGGTAATATCTTTTGACGATAACCACAAACTGCTTGATATAGGAAAACAACACGCTTTGAGCCATCTGGTTTAGGTATTTGCTTTACCAAGCTACCAGTAGCGTCAATACTGATACTCCCAACGTAGTCTTCCTTCAAAAACTTATTGTACATATATAATTGTGTGGGAGTCCAGTACATCAAAAAAAATTTATCGAGTGAAATCTCGTGAATGCACCCGCTGAATTCCAATCCGTATTTCATGTCCCACACAGATGCCAAAGCAGATTTTGCTTTAAATAGACCTAAGTCTTTGTCTCGAGCTTCCTGTTTTACCTTTCGAATAACTTCTTCTGAAGGTATGCTCGCTGGAATAACATCCCCCAACTCCATCAACTTTCTCGCCTCATTTCGTCGCCAAGCATAAGTCGATTGGCCTTGCAATACTTTGCCGATCCGTAGTCGTCTTTCTCCACATATTTGACGTTTTTTCTGATGCGTTACTCCACGGGAATCAAAAGTGGAAACGTGTAACGTTGTCCCGTCGTCGGCTGGCTCGCTCTGACAATAGATATTTATTTTGGATCCGCATTCTGAGCAACTGCCTTTAACGGACAAAAACGTTTCCCCTGGATTTTTATTAACTTTTGCAGTTTTGAACGCGAAAGGGCATGGCAATTTCATATGAGACCATAAAATATCGTAGAGGGCGTCCGCCCAACCGACAACAAGTACTTCATATTTACGTTCCTTGTATTCTACTACACGAGACTTTAGAGTAGCCCATTCAATTTTCGATATGTGTATGTCTTTGCGTAAAGCAGGTAACAAGCATTTAGTTTCGCCCATTGACCAATTCGAATCCTGTCTTGAGTCGTCAGTCGTGTCCTCAACGTCATCGTCGCATTTTGTCGACTCCAACCTTTCTATCCCATGTATTTTATTAAAGATACCGTTCCTGTTTTGGGATAAGTAAAGATAAAGATAGTCCTTTGACATCTTACAGTTCAAGGCAAGGGTCGCTGCATCCCAAATATCGTGCTTCCACGGTAAAAGATTGCCTTTATCATCTATAAAACGAAAATCTTTTAAAGTTTCGTAAATAATATGTGGTGACGTCGCTGCCGCTCGAGGCATTTCAAACAGAGATCCCAGAAACTACTTCAGAAATGTAAATGAGACTCTAATGGATGCCTTGTTATTAATGATATGTTTGAAATCAATGTTTGAGTTGACAAAAGCTTGATTTGTGCCACAATTAAACAGAATCTGTTGTGCCAAGTTTAGTTTAGAGGGCAACACACAGTTGAGTCAGATACCAACCTATCGATAGTTTGTAGTACTACAATGCAACGTGATACAAGACAAAGAAAGAGTTAATTATAATAACTACGCGAGATAAACCAAAACAACCAAAAGAAAACTATTTATTAACTATGCGAGAAAACAACCAAAATAAAACAATTTAATAACTAAGCGAGAAAACAACCAAAACAAAACCATCTAATAACTAAGCTAGAAAAAACAAAACCATCTAATAGCTACGAAAGAAAACAACCAAATAAAAACCATCTATTAATGTGAAATTGAATAATATTATCTTTCAACACGTTCAGTATTCTTAACTCCACCAAGTTAGCGTGTGTCTTGTGTACAGATTAGTAACAAACTAACTGAAGAGATATCAAGCAGCGGGCTTTTACTCTATATGCAGTAAGTAGAGTGAGTGTGCACGTGCATCGCGTTTTGTTTTTAAGAATTACAAAAGACTACACTAAACTAAACCCTATTGTTTTTTTCCTGATTTTAATAGCCCTTGAACACAGATGTGGTTACCTATTCTAATTGTTTACAATTATGGCTTAACCGGTCGTTCTAACAGATCTAATTGTCGGAATTAGCAATGTCGTCCGTTTTTGATAAGGCGGTCATAAAACATTCTGTCGGGACCTTTGTTCTAGGTTAACATAACCGGCATATTGTTCTAAACGATGTCACCATATACTGTTTCGACTGTAGTAATGTTTTTTCTATACTAATACTATAAAGGGGTTTTTTTTTATGTAAGTATGTTTGAAACTAATTGACTCAAAAATTATTACGTTTAAATAGTTTAGTTTTATTAAAATAACATTGTATATTTTAATTGTTAAATAAATGCATTGACTCAAATGTAATGCACCAATTTTTATTTATTTATTTTATAATATATCTTTTCAAACTAGAGTTATTTCACGTAAACGACGCCGAAACGAGTGTTTTTTAAGATGGTCACTTTTTTATAAAAAGTTGTTTACTACAATCGAAAATTCGTTCACTACTAACCTCTAGGACCCTTTCTCAGTCGATTAGGAGGTTTGTAGTAACCGTATCTCCTTTGTAACAAGAGTTATTTCACGTAAACGACGCCGAAACGAGTGCTTCTTAAGATAGTCACTTTTTTAATAAAAAACGTTTACTACAAACGAAAATTCGTCCACTACTAACCTCTAGGACCCTTTCTCAGTCGATTAGGAGGTTTGTAGTAACCGTATCTCTTTTCAAACTAGAGTTATTTCACGTAAACGACGCCGAAACGAGTGTTTTTTAAGATGGTCACTTTTTTTATAAAAAGTTGTTTACTACAATCGAAAACTCGTTCACTACTAACCTCTAGGACCCTTTCTCAGTAGATTAGGAGGTTTGTAGTAACCGTATCTCTATTCAAACTAGAGTTATTTCACGTAAACGTCGCCAAAACGAGTGTTTTCTAAGATGGTCACTTTTTTTATAAAAAGTTGTTTACTACAATCGAAAACTCGTTCACTACTAACCTCTAGGACCCTTTCTCAGTAGATTAGGAGGTTTGTAGTAACCGTATCTCTATTCAAACTAGAGTTATTTCACGTAAACGACGCCGAAACGAGTGTTTTTTAAGATGGTCACTTTTTTTATAAAAAGTTGTTTACTACAATCGAAAACTCGTTCACTACTAACCTCTATGACCCTTTCTCAGTAGATTAGGAGGTTTGTAGTAACCGTATCTCTATTCAAACTAGAGTTATTTCACGTAAACGTCGCCAAAACGAGTGTTTTCTAAGATGGTCACTTTTTTTATAAAAAGTTGTTTACTACAATCGAAAACTCGTTCACTACTAACCTCTAGGACCCTTTCTCAGTAGATTAGAAGGTTTGTAGTTACCGTATCTCCTTTGTAACAAGAGTTATATCACGTAAACGACGCCGAAACGAGTGTTTTTTAAGATGGTTACTTTTTTATAAAAAGTTGTTTACTACAATCGAAAATTCGTTCACTACTAACCTCTAGGACCCTTTCTCAGTCGATTAGGAGGTTTGTAGTAACCGTATCTCTTTTGTAACAAGAGTTATTTCACGTAAACGTCGCCAAAACGAGTGTTTTCTAAGATGGTCACTTTTTTTATAAAAAGTTGTTTACTACAATCGAAAATTCGTTCACTACTAACCTCTAGGACCCTTTCTCAGTAGATTAGAAGGTTTGTAGTTACCGTATCTCCTTTGTAACAAGAGTTATATCACGTAAACGACGCCGAAACGAGTGTTTTTTAAGATGGTTACTTTTTTATAAAAAGTTGTTTACTACAATCGAAAATTCGTTCACTACTAACCTCTAGGACCCTTTCTCAGTCGATTAGGAGGTTTGTAGTAACCGTATCTCTTTTGTAACAAGAGTTATTTCACGTAAACGTCGCCAAAACGAGTGTTTTCTAAGATGGTCACTTTTTTTATAAAAAGTTGTTTACTACAATCGAAAATTCGTTCACTACTAACCTCTAGGACCCTTTCTCAGTAGATTAGGAGGTTTGTAGTAACCGTATCTCTATTCAAACTAGAGTTATTTCACGTAAACGACGCCGAAACGAGTGTTTTTTAAGATGGTCACTTTTTTTATAAAAAGTTGTTTACTACAATCGAAAACTCGTTCACTACTAACCTCTATGACCCTTTCTCAGTAGATTAGGAGGTTTGTAGTAACCGTATCTCTATTCAAACTAGAGTTATTTCACGTAAACGTCGCCAAAACGAGTGTTTTCTAAGATGGTCACTTTTTTTATAAAAAGTTGTTTACTACAATCGAAAATTCGTTCACTACTAACCTCTAGGACCCTTTCTCAGTAGATTAGGAGGTTTGTAGTAACCGTATCTCTATTCAAACTAGAGTTATTTCACGTAAACGACGCCGAAACGAGTGTTTTTTAAGATGGTCACTTTTTTTATAAAAAGTTGTTTACTACAATCAAAAATTCGTTCACTACTAACCTCTAGGACCCTTTCTCAGTCGATTAGAAGGTTTGTAGTAACCGTATCTCCTTTGTAACAAGAGTTATATCACGTAAACGACGCCGAAACGAGTGTTTTTTAAGATGGTCACTTTTTTTATAAAAAGTCTTTTACTACAATCGAAAATTCGTTCACTACTAACCTCTAGGACCCTTTCTCAGTCGATTAGGAGGTTTGTAGTAACCGTATCTCTTTTCAAACTAGAGTTATTTCACGTAAACGACGCCGAAACGAGTGTTTTTTAAGATGGTCACTTTTTTTATAAAAAGTTGTTTACTACAATCGAAAATTCGTTCACTACTAACCTCTAGGACCCTTTCTCAGTCGATTAGGAGGTTTGTAGTAACCGTATCTCTTTTCAAACTAGAGTTATTTCACGTAAACGTCGCCAAAACGAGTGTTTTCTAAGATGGTCACTTTTTTTATAAAAAGTTGTTTACTACAATCGAAAATTCGTTCACTACTAACCTCTAGGACCCTTTCTCAGTAGATTAGGAGGTTTGTAGTAACCGTATCTCTATTCAAACTAGAGTTATTTCACGTAAACGACGCCGAAACGAGTGTTTTTTAAGATGGTCACTTTTTTTATAAAAAGTTGTTTACTATAATCAAAAATTCGTTCACTACTAACCTCTAGGACCCTTTCTCAGTCGATTAGAAGGTTTGTAGTAACCGTATCTCCTTTGTAACAAGAGTTATATCACGTAAACGACGCCGAAACGAGTGTTTTTTAAGATGGTCACTTTTTTTATAAAAAGTCTTTTACTACAATCGAAAATTCGTTCACTACTAACCTCTAGGACCCTTTCTCAGTCGATTAGGAGGTTTGTAGTAACCGTATCTCTTTTCAAACTAGAGTTATTTCACGTAAACGACGCCGAAACGAGTGTTTTTTAAGATGGTCACTTTTTTTATAAAAAGTTGTTTACTACAATCGAAAATTCGTTCACTACTAACCTCTAGGACCCTTTCTCAGTCGATTAGGAGGTTTGTAGTAACCGTATCTCTTTTCAAACTAGAGTTATTTCACGTAAACGTCGCCAAAACGAGTGTTTTCTAAGATGGTCACTTTTTTATAAAAAGTTGTTTACTACAATCGAAAATTCGTTCACTACTAACCTCTAGGACCCTTTCGCAATAGATTAGGAGGTTTGTAGTAACCGTATCTCTATGCAAACTAGAGTTATTTCACGTAAACCTCGCCAAAACGAGTGTTTTTTAAGATGGTCACTTTTTTTATAAAAAGTAGTTTACTACAATCAAAAATTCGTTCACTACTAACCTCTAGGACCCTTTCTCAGTCGATTAGAAGGTTTGTAGTAACCGTATCTCCTTTGTAACAAGAGTTATATCACGTAAACGACGCCGAAACGAGTGTTTTTTAAGATGGTCACTTTTTTTATAAAAAGTCTTTTACTACAATCGAAAATTCGTTCACTACTAACCTCTAGGACCCTTTCTCAGTCGATTAGGAGGTTTGTAGTAACCGTATCTCTTTTCAAACTAGAGTTATTTCACGTAAACCTCGCCAAAACGAGTGTTTTCTAAGATGGTCACTTTTTTATAAAAAATCGTTTACTACCATCGAAAATTCGTTCACTACTAACCTCTAGGACCCTTTCTCAGTAGATTAGGAGGTTTGTAGTAACCGTATCTCTATTCAAACTAGAGTTATTTCACGTAAACGACGCCGAAACGAGTGTTTTTTAAGATGGTCACTTTTTTTATAAAAAGTTGTTTACTACAATCAAAAATTCGTTCACTACTAACCTCTAGGACCCTTTCTCAGTCGATTAGAAGGTTTGTAGTAACCGTATCTCCTTTGTAACAAGAGTTATATCACGTAAACGACGCCGAAACGAGTGTTTTCTTAAGATGGTCACTTTTTTTATAAAAAGTTGTTAACTACAATCGAAAATTCGTTGACTACTAACCTCTAGGACCCTTTCTCAGTCGATTAGAAGGTTTGTAGTAACCGTATCTCTTTTGTAACAAGAGTTATTTCACGTAAACGTCGCCAAAACGAGTGTTTTCTAAAATGGTCACTTTTTTATAAAAAGTTGTTTACTACAATCGAAAATTCGTTCACTACTAACCTCTAGGACCCTTTCGCAGTAGATTAGGAGGTTTGTAGTAACCGTATCTCTATGCAAACTAGAGTTATTTCACGTAAACCTCGCCAAAACGAGTGTTTTCTAAGATGGTCACTTTTTTATAAAAAATCGTTTACTACAATCGAAAATTGGTTCACTACTAACCTCTAGGACCCTTTCTCAGTAGATTAGGAGGTTTGTAGTAACCGTATCTCTATTCAAACTAGAGTTATTTCACGTAAACGACGCCGAAACGAGTGTTTTTTAAGATGGTCACTTTTTTTATAAAAAGTTGTTTACTACAATCGAAAATACGTTCACTACTAACCTCTAGGACCCTTTCTCAGTCGATTAGAAGGTTTGTAGTAACCGTATCTCCTTTGTAACAAGAGTTATATCGCGTAAACGACGCCGAAAGGAGTGTTTCTTAAGATAGTCACTTTTTTATAAAAAGTCGTTTACTACAATCGAAAATTCGTTCACTACTAACCTCTAGGACCCTTTCTCAGTCGATAAGGAGGTTTGTAGTAACCGTATCTCTTTTCAAACTAGAGTTATTTCACGTAAACGACGCCGAAACGAGTGTTTTTTAAGATGGTCACTTTTTTATAAAAAGTAGTTTACTACAATCGAAAATTCGTTCACTACTAACCTCTAGGACCCTTTCTCAGTCGATTAGGAGGTTTGTAGTAACCGTATCTCCTTTGTAACAAGAGTTATTTCACGTAAACGACGCCGAAACGAGTGCTTCTTAAGATAGTCACTTTTTTAATAAAATAAGTTTACTACAAACGAAAATTCGTCCACTACTAACCTCTGGGAACCTTTCTTAGAGGTTTTGGACGTTCATTATAATCGATTTTACCTTGGAAACCGATTTTTCGTTACCGAGATCGTGATGATATAATACTCTCAAATGAAAATATTTTTCATATTTTTTCTGTTTTACTACAAACAAAAAAAAGTTTACTACAATCCACTACATACGATTAATAATATAAATAGTAAAAAAAAATTTGATTTTTTCAATTTCGGGAGATGGATTTTTTTTAACATTTTTTATTTTTTTTTTTGGAATTACTACAAACGAAAATATTTTTACTACTATCTACTACTTACCCAAATCTATCTAAAAAACACAAAAAAACATAATTTTGGAAAAGTCGGGTGCCAAGTTCACATAGCCGTCCGTTACAAAAGAATGAAGGTTGGTTATAGTCGACCGACCTGATCTGAATCCATGTTGACTCGAACATAATGCTTTATCTACATGATTCGTTAGTATTGGAGTGACAAGTGATTCAAATAATTTAGAAAAACATGATAGGATGGCTATTGGCCGATAGTTAACAGTACAAGTTGGGTCTCCCTTTTTGTGAAGTGGTAGCACCCTTGCCCTTTTCCATTCGTCCGGAAAGCAACCGTCAGTAAGGGATCGATTGAATATCAACGTAAGCGGGAGTGCTAGTGCAGAGCTACACCTTTTAACAAATACTGCTGGTATAAGGTCAGGCCCAGAGCCCTTGAATATATTCAACTGCTTCATTTTATTAAGTACATTTCGCTCTGTGAGGTGTATACCGCTAATGCAATCAACATGATTAGGTAAATTCGTAATAAGGAAGTCTGGTTCAATGCTACTGTCGCAACTGTACACAGATGCAAATTGTGATGAAAAAAGATTGGCAATTTCAGGGCCCGTACTCTTACTTATATCGTCTTTGTACATTGTGGCTGGGAAAGTGGAAGCATTGTTATTTCTTTTATTTTTAATGTGTTGCCAGAAAGCTTTTGGGTTCTTTTTAATTTGTACTTCGATAGATGAATTGTAGTTTTTAAAACAGTCATTATAAAGTTTCTGGCAATGATCTCGAATCACCTTATAGGATATTAAATCTAGGGGATTATTATATTTGCGGTATCTTTGTCTTGCCCTCTCTTTTTCTTTGAGTCTTTTTATCAGACAATAGCTAAACCATGGTGGGTATTTGGACTTAAATATTGGATGTTTGGGTACATGTTTGTTAGTAACTTCGCGAATAGTGCTGTAAAATACTGAAACCATTTCATTAACATTTGCACAAGTAGAGAAATCTTTATACCAATCGATATTCTTCAAAATTGGAACAATCTCATGATATTTAGCTCTAAAATAATTATAATTATTGGAGCGTGTCGCTGACGGCAGATGAGTGCTTATAGTAAGACAGGTTATAGTGATTAACAAGGCTGGATGTTTAGAATCTAAATTACAGACAGAGTCTATATTGTTTACAACATGCACACCAGGTAAATTACTGAGCACTAAGTCTAAAATCTTATCATCAACATTATGTATACTGCTAAATTGTCTTAAATTATTGAGACACATGAAATCTACAAGTGAATAACCTAGTGAATTATTATAATTTACAGGGTTTACAAATGGAAAGAAGTTGTCTTTAGTCCAGTTAATAAACGAAAGATTAAAATCTCCAATAATCATTACATCGTTAATTGTACCTAATAAGTTGTTTACATTGTCAAGATACTTGGTTAACACCTCCGACCGTATTGGTGGAGGTAAATAGACTACACCTAAAACAATGTTTTTTGCTTGACTGTTTAAATTTACTTCGAGTTTCACCCATATATCCTCACAGTCACTTTCCCACTTTGATAATCTAGTAGATGGAATATCGCTTTTAATAGCTAAGAGAACACCACCGCCATCTTTTTTTTCGGAGTTTGATTCATCTCGGTCTCTGCGATATATAGTGTATCTCGAATCGATAAATTCCCCGTTTCCAATTTTAGAATTAAGCCATGTTTCCGTTAATGCAATAATGTGATAATTACTAACCAAAATATTATCATAAATTGTGTTAGTTTTAGTTCTGATTCCACGAGTATTCTGATAATAAATATTAAACTGATCGAATTTTAAAGTTAAATTTTAATCTATCGCTGACATTGTTTTTTTTTTTTTTTGAAGATGCGTGCGGTGTAACCGCCTCTAAATAATAAGTTTTAAGCTATCCGGGGTACGTATAAGTAATGCCTGCGAGGACTCATCTTTTCTTACATAAATACGGCCATTGCGAACCCACACAAACTTATAGCTCATATCCTTAGATTTCTTACGGGTCTCAGCATGCAGAGATTTGTTATTGGGGGTGAGATGTTCAGCGACATATATCGGTACACGGGGACCACCGATCCCCAGGTCTTGTGAGTTGAGTACATATATTACAAGAAAATAATATTTCCATGCATTGTCTCCACATACTATCAAATATGGACCAACCACCACCCAAAGAGCCAAAGAGTCAGCCCCTAAATTAGCCATTGCTGAGTCAGGCCTCCTCCAGTTACATGGAGGGTAAACAGCCACGCTGGTCAGAGGGTTTGGCATTGTGTTTCGTTTCAAGTGTTCCTTCTCTTTCGGCTAGGTTATCGGCCATGTCAGCTCCTAGGACACCCTTGGGATGGAATGGGGTGTTTATACTATGTATTATAAAGCCGTCACACCAACGGGAATCAAAACTACATGTAGGTGCAAATAGATGCAATTCATGTAAATATAAGTGAATGTTAAGGAAAACTAGGTTTTAAAACCAGGTATTGTGAAAATGATTTACGATACTGTGAACGTGTGAAACGAGAGCGGTCAGCCACCCCGCGGTCCTAATCGTGCACCAAGCAGCGCCTGCGCATTTAGCTAACAAGCCTGCGAATGGTGTCTACTATGGGAAGCTCTTTTCAGCCATTTATAATTACCGGCCTACTTCCTGGGTCGGGCAAGTGTCTTTGTGTAAATCATGTGGCACTTGCTCAGAGTCTATGTCATTTGTGTTCGTGAATTTCATGTGTGTAAACTGCACCAGTTGGCTTATTTCCCTCTATTATGTCCGACTCAGTAGTGGGTATGACCTAAGATGATGATGTCTTAGGTTTTCAAATGATCTGTTCACGGTCATGATCGTTTTATTTTATTCCCAACGTTTCAGACACTTTGCAGTGTCCAGTCGTCCCGCCACCACGGTCATTTCCTGCATTCTACATTGATGATGATGAAACTGCCTCCGTGACACAGGTTATACCGAGGACAGGGATTTTGTGTTAGGTTAGGTTATTCTCTCCCTATTTAAAATAAATAGTCACATCGTCAACCAGAACAGATTATCACATTTATTATTGAAGTAAGGAATACGGTTGATACGTGTGGTGACGGATTTAGTGTCACCACCCCATTCCATCCCAACTGTGACGTAAGAGCCGACAAAAGGAAATTACAGGGCCAGAAACCTAGCCACAAGAGGAGGAAAACTTGATAGGACACTCTGTGCCAACCTCCATGTAATTGGAAGAGGCCCGACTCAGCAGTGGGTCATGGGCTGAGTAGTACGAGTAGTAGTAGTAAGAAATACGACTAAGAAGCCAGAATACACACAAGTGAAAAGTAATTTGAATCGATAAAAATGTGTTGATCATGCAACACCATTTATACCACATTCTGGTTTAAACTTTGATCGTCGTTTCACCTCTGAAATGACCTATCGGCCTCCTACAAATTCGTGGAGGGAAATTAGCCTACCATGCCACGCTGGCAAGGCGGGTTGCCACAGGGTGTGTATCAAGCTTTCCTTCTGTTAAAGCTAAGTGATCAGCGCCCCTCTAGACGCTTCCTATGACCCTCAAGATGGTATGGTTTGGTGATAAAGTGTACTGTAGTCACCACACGAAACTAAACTCATTATAATGTGTATGTTAATAACATAATGCTACTGGCATTATGTTATTAACATACACTTTATAATGAGTATGCAATTACATTAAATTGAGTCTCAACTGGATTTCCAATCTACAAGTTACACTGCATACAGGATATCACGTTATTTAATGAGAGTTTTACTGTCGGAGTTAATTAAATGTCTTGTAATTTACATGTAAAGAGAAATTTTCTAAAGCGCGTTATATTAACCGAGGACTTCGATGTTAGTTAAGTGACTACTCCTAAACGGCTGTACGGATTTTGATGATGTTGTCTGTGTTTTTTTTTATGGTTTTGGAAATGGTTTAGATTCACAAAGCTAGTGCCGCAAAGAGGTCGTTGGTCTAGTGGTTAGACGTGCCGCCTTTGGATCAACGGGTCCCGGGTTCGATTCCAGGGTCGGGCAAGTGTCTTGGTCTAAACCAGAGGCACTGGCTCGGAGTCTGGGTGTCATTTCTATCTATAATATGTAATTATTTACAAAAAAAAAAGAAAAAATGTATATAAGTAGTTTATCATCCATCTCGTTACCATAACACAAGCATTAAGTTGCTTAGCTTGGGACGAGATGGCGTTGTGTGAAATGTCCAAGGATATTTATAATTATTTTCTTCAGACGCCAACTGGATATCGAAAGTGGCATAGAGGTTCACCGACACAGATATTACACATCTGTACTACAGCTCTCATTTATAGAATAAAACATTAAAATAGATAAAAAAAATACAATGAATTAAAGTAAAATTAATTGTAAAATATCAACCAGGATGTCCAGAATGCTGGCAACATTGTCTCGCTGTATGGTGACGCTTATGCGCTGGCCAAAGTATGCGTCAGCTCTCTGGTCAACAACGGATATATGTAGAATATCCGTAGTATCATAGTAGACCTCTTACGCTAAGACTATCACTTTGCATGGAGAATGCACAATTTGCATACGATTGGCATGGATTTTGACTTCGCGATTATCATCAACGGTATAACAGTCGTGTCTTGTTCATCACTTTCCACGTAAAATTTGGTTGCTATTTCCCAATTAATAGTGTTATTTCACTTTTTTAACCCTTTTAACACTTGAATAGTGTTATTTCTACATTCCCGCCAACACTTATGTGATGGGATCGGTAATCAGCTGTAAATTTTCGTGACTTCGTGTAGCGAGTGACATAATGTAAAAATGGGAGAAGCTTTACACGATGTCCGAAGCACGAAGGAAGTCAGATGTTATAATAAAGTGGACACCAAGGCAAAATCTAGCGTAGTCAACGTTTCGTGCTATTCGCTCGACTACGACCCTCTATTACTTTCCAAATACGAGGTAAATTGCAATATGTCGAGATATTAAAATAGTTCATTAGTAATGGAATGTCTAAATTTCAACACCTCGTTAACACGTGGTGCTATATTGTTCTTGATGCAATAAATTGTTGGCATGCACGGTTTTTAACAGAAATTATAACTGATTTACGGAATTATGGATTGTATGTTTGAAATAGACTTGATTCTTTATTTACTAGCCAGTGGCGTAAAAAGTGCATTTTCGTCTTTTCGCTTGGAGTTACCGTTACATCGATGAATTTGCCAATGACAAGAGTGTTTTGGTAAAAACGTCGAACGACAGTGAAAATTTTAGTGAGTTGCACTAAGGTAAAGTAGAAGGTTAGCGGACAGCACTATAGGGCTAATTTTTGGGCTGAAATTATGAATGATGATGATGACTATACATTGTTAGAGCACAAATTACAAATATTCAGACTCGGTCCGGCTTAGCGGTAGGTTAATAAATGTATCACCAGAATTGGTCAAAACGTCAGTATCCCATTTTTATGAAGAGAATTCTTCCACTACGTTTACCGGGCTAGAAACTGTTCTAGCCCGGAAAGCAAACACTGGTTTGCTTTCCTTGTGGCCAGTATATAAATTACCTAGTTCCTCGTCTGATATGCTCACTATATAATGGGTTGATAACTGTAGTATTATCAACCCATTATATTGTGAGGATATTCTAAATCCGTCATCGCACGGAGAACGATTTTATTACGTTGATAAATTCTCGATACTTTTAGTGCGTCACATTTTGTTATTTTTTTATAACTACAACACTCTATAATATCCTACTTAGCATAACTAGGTCGGTTACTAAACATCCTTATCTTTGTCACGTTTATTTAATTTCACAACTTTATCTCAGGGACTAACTTGTAGTCGAAGCATAAACATATCAAAATGGCGGATAATAATGTTTTTTTTTAAATATTAATTGCACTACAAAAGACCGAATTTGAGAATTTGGACAAATAAATTGTGGCGTTATGGTAGCTGGTTACCACAATATGCCTATACATATTTTCATGTAGTATTCACGTAGGTTACCGTTTATTTCGTTTAAAAATAGTTTATTGGTAGTAGTTATCGAAATACGTTACATACCTATTCGTGTTTTTTTTACTAATAGTATTATTTAAAATAGAAACCTTGTTTCTACTTTTCTCCTAATCCTAAATCAGGTTTTTGTTAAAATATGTTGATGGATTAATTGAAAAAGGACCTCCTCCAACTCCATGGAATGTAATACCTAGCCTACTGTGCCACGCTGCTGGCCAGACGAATTGGCACAGGGTTTCGTGCCAAGTTTTCCAGGTTATCGGCCTCGTCATTTCCTTCTGTCGACTTTTACGACACCCTCAGGATGGAATGGGATGGTGACACCATGTATTCTTAATCAGTCACCACACGGACTATCTGTGATGTTAGTTAAATAACTAGGAATGTTGTGTGCGTAAATGTAAAATTTTATTTCAAATTCGAAGGCGAAGTTATGCATACTTTTTTTTTTACTTTTCTAACATCTGGCTGTATTGTGACCGTTTTACAAGCAAGCCGGCGCTTAGGTACCTTGTGCTCAGTATGGTGCGGGCACAGGCGGACGGTGACCTCGGAAAACAGGTATGGTGGCCATAGTGATGTGCCTCCAGCGACCTTACGAGAAACAGGATTCTTTTTATGGAATACTGAGTTCTTTTTAAACTGGTTTAGACTTTTACTTTTTTAATTTGTTTGTTTTATATGATCAATGAATTCTTTTACGATGTTTGTTCGAATACCAGGTTTAATGATGTAGTCCATCTAAGTTTAAAGCATGCTTACCGTAATTATTAGTATTTAATGAATAAAATAATGGTCGTATATTTATGTGGCGTGGCACAGTAGACTAATTACCCTCCATGTAGTTGGAGGAGGCCCGACTCAGAGGTGGGAAATTTATGGGCTGAGAAGTAATAGTACGTGGAGTATGTGCCGCTAAATATTACTCATTGCGGTAATTTTAAAGACAAAAGATAAGGTGGGTTTGTTTTGGATGAAACGAAACACATGAAAGTGTGTAGTGTACCCGTACGAAAAGTAATGCTAGGTTTTAGTGGGTACACCGGTTGCAATTTGCCATCTCCTCGCGAGCCCCGTCCCCGGCTATAAAAACCTATAAAAAGTTTCCCTCACTATAACAATAAAATAAATAAATATCCTTGGCAATTTCACACAACGCCATCTCGTCCCAAGCTAAGCAACTTAATGCTTGTGTTATAGTAACAAGATGGTTGATAAACTACTTATATACTTTTTTTTTGTAAATACATACATATTATAGATAGAAAACACCCAGACTCGGAACAAATACTTGTAGGTTGTACAAATATTTCTTCCGAGCGGGGATGTCACAGTAGCCGCGACATGCTGCGCAGCAGTCGATCGCTCAACCACTGCGCCATGTTCGCCAAAGGTTCGTTTTAGGTTAGAACAAACTAATCAAAGAATATATTTTATTAGTATTTATTTTAAAATCTACTGTGGCCAGACAGGGTTTCGTATGCTGACATCTCTCTTTTTTCTGGTTTCAGATTTTTCATTCATTCATTTTGTTAATTCGGCTCTTCGCGGGAGCTGTTTCTGCGACTTCAACTGAACTGATGAGTCGGGCCTTCTATCAAGATGGATTAAGGTGACTCTGTCTTTTAAATTCTACCCCCCACATCCAATATCACTATCACTACATATTATAAAACAAAGTCGCTGTCGTCTGTCCGTCCCTATGTATGCTTATATCTATAAAACTACGCGACGGATTTTGAAACGGTTTTTTTAATAGACAGAGTGATTCAAGAGGTAGGTTTATATGTGTAATACATCCATATAGAGGTTCATCATTGCACCCGTGCGAAGCCGGGCGGGTCGCTAGTTGTAAATAAGGGCCTCCGCGCATTAGGCGGCCAGGCCGCGCGGCCAAGTCGCTGCGGCCAACTAATTCTTCCACGATGTATGTAGATGCGCATTAGGCGGCCAGAGTTTTGGCCGCACGGCCAACGAAAAACATCGCGACACGTACGCGGCCAACCCGCGCATTATGCGGCCAGGCCGCGCGACTGGCCGCCTAATGCGCGGGGGCTCTAAATAGCGACTCTAAATTGATTTTAGGCGAAATCTAGCAACCACTTGGGGGTTCCATTTATACCGTTTATTGCTCCTTTGTGATAAGCTAGGCGTATCATCACGTTATCCGTTGCGAATAATTCCTAGATTCAGCAACAATAGTGAGATGGAGAAACGCGAAAGTTCTGCGGTTGAACCTTTGTAAACAGCAATTCAATTACTATGCCCGTGTCATTGCTTGGAACTGTTACGCAGGCCTCATTTTGACTGGGAGTCAGATTTCCGCCTTTGTTGTTTTCGCAACAATACGTTTGTAATCTTCACAATAAATATTGCCGAAGCCCACTGCTGAAATTCATCATCATCATCATTTCAGCAAAAAGACGGCTACTGCTGGACATAGGCCTCCCCCAAGGATCTTCGCAAAGGCCGGTCCTGGGCCGCCCGCATCCATTGCTTAGCGGCGACTTTGACCAGGTTGTCGGTCCACCGTGCGGGAACCCTACCAGCACTCAAATTACATGGAGGGAAATTAACCTACTGTATCACGTTGGACATATCAACCCGTGTGGATTGACACATAATATTTTCCGTTGCTTTAAAAAAGGCAACCTTGCACTAGATGTAACGTATATCGCGGGGCTGTTCTTCTTCTCATCCCATAAATGACCCACTGCTGACTCGGCCCAATTACATGAACGGTAATTAGCCTACTGTGACATGCTGGCCAGACGGGTTGGCAGAGGGTTTCTTAACAGGTTTTCCTTCCCCTGTGGCTATCTAGGCTAGGTTATCGGACTTGTCATTTCCTGTTGTCGGATCTTACGACACCCTCATGATGGAATGGGGTGGTGACACTATGTATTCTATATCCGTCACCTTACATGTAAAATCACTAACACAAATTACACCCAGACTCGGACCATGTGTCGAACCTAGAATCGAACTCTTGAACTAAAGGCGGCACTCAGACTAATCGCCTTGTTCATCACAAGGTGATTATAATAGTTTCTGGCAAGTTTTCCTTCACTTGAGGATAAGTAGTTTGACACTTGCGTTTATTTAGTCGCCGCCTTTTTTTTGCTCGCCCGGGGTCCTTTATTGACTTGACTTATTGACCGTCGGCCACGGGGATGGCCGAGGGGGGGTGTGTGGGACTCTCCCCCAGAGTGGGGGCCTACCCACTAAACATCCCCGGAGTGCTCCCTACTCGCGTCCTGTTGCGGCATTGTGGGATCTGGTACAGAACCACGCCTTTAGTCGCCGCCTAATACAACCTCAGGATGGATTGGATGGGTGAAATTGTGTATACTGAATCCGCGGCTTCTACAATATTCAAACTGCTATGGTTATGTATGTGTAAGAGTCGATCCATCCATGGCTTGTACCTACGCAGTTTTTCTTTTATGGAGGCCGTTTAGACATTAAACAATATATTTTAATTACTAATTGTGTAAGCTCGCAGGTGTCAATACTTATTGATTGATGATTCAGTTAATAAATTGGTTCTTCGGCAGAAAAGCCAAGGCAAAAGAGATTTGAAGACGAACCGTGATGGGAGAAATCAAAATATGTAGGCTGATGCTTAAACAATAGAAATATAAGTGCGAAATTAAAACTTAAACTTTTGTAATCGATTCGCAAAAATAAAATTCTTGGTTTTTAAAGTAGGGTAAATTTCTTTAAATAAATAAGTAGTAATTTATATAGATAAGGAATATGAATCGATTACTTTAGTAGGTTACGAAAGACAGTACCTATTTGAAGCGCTTAAAACGTCGGATTTTTGTGAATCAAACACTTGTGACAATGGATTTATATAAAAATTAAAGTAATTAAGTATACTGTGACGTTAGTTGGTGTTGATTGCGAATACTTATTTCACTACCTTCGCCGATTTGCCGCTTACATAAAAAGGATCATTGATCTGGCTGTAAGTCATACTCCTTTGCCTATTAGACTAATTAAACAACTGAACTAAGTTGGTCCTTCTCGGATTAACGTCTTAAGGTGAATGTTCCAGGGTAGCCCGCGAAATTCAAATTTTCTTACGTTTTTTGCAATTTGCAGGTCAGTGCTGGGTTGTATGTTGATTAAAATGTTATTCGCGGCTGTAAGACGTATGTAGTTATAGAATTATAATCATCTAAATCATCAATACAACCCTCCAAGTTCATAAAGGTGCAAGAAAAACTTTTTCAAGCTTAAAGTCATTCTTGCACCTTTATGAGCTTGGAGGGTCGTATTGATGAGTTTGATGATTATAATTCTATAACTACATACGTCTTACAGCCGCGAATAACATTTTAATCAACATACAAAGTAGCACTGACCTGCAAATTGCAAAAAACGTACGAAAATTTGAATTTCGCGCGTTACCCTGGAACATTCACCTTAAGTTAATTAACAACTAAAGTAAGTAAGGTAATTATTCCAAGGCATGCTACCTGGGTATTTAACCGACCCAGCCTTGACATAGGTAACGTAATAGGGCACATAGCTAGTCCTTCGTAGTGTCAGCGAACTATCGCTGACCACAATTGTAGGAATATCACCTTACGGACCGGGGTTTTTACCTGGTGAGCCGACTGAATTCGACTTTACGGTAAGTGAATACTGGAGTAGTAACATCACAGGATCCTTAGCTTCCGAGACAATAAATGACAATGACAATGGGATACCTTTCCATAGAATACAAAAACAATTGAAACTGTAAACTTCTAGCACATTGAAATTAAACACTTTTAGCGGATGTACCGCCTGTATATTACATGTTTTGATTCCCGACCAATGATATTTTATATATAAAAAGAGGTAGATAATGTTTCAAGCGCACGCCAAGTGAAGACACGAAAACAGGCCAATTGGGACGTTTCGACTTTAGTCGCGTCTAACCACACACAGAGTTGTCACGTGTAGTGAATTTTAGAATAATAACAAAAATGCCGTCCGGTGTGTTTAGAAAGTGTACAAATTATTGTTCCAAAATCGATCCTTCTGTTCAACAAAATCGTAATCTATGGTTCGACATAACACTTGAAGTGCAATCGTTCCATTATAGCTATCTTTTTTACTCACGTGCTTAACCCATCTTTCGTACTTTTCCTTAATGCTACTTGTCAACATTTCGCACTATATCGGTATGTATTTATGGCGGGATCAGATTTGAAGAGTCGGTTAAGTATGAAGGTAACATATCTAGTAATATAAAATCATTGTTCCCGACACGTTTGCAATACTTTGCAGCAGTCGTGGTCACGGGAGAGACTAGATGACAATTGTCGTCAAAAGTACAAAGAAACAGTTAAATCTACCGCCTATAATTTGTTTTATTGAAAACGTTCCCTGTGCATGCACGCAGAAATCGCTCACGGTGTCTAGAGGTCTTGCAGACGAGTGTTGTTAGTGAGGTTAGCTTGAGACTTGATAATTTAATGGCTGGATCCCAAGCAGGTGGTACCAACCATCCTCTCTATTGAATTTAGTTGTGTACTATTGTTTTTTGTTAATATAAACCCTGTTTTTTACTTTGGCGACCATAATTTCAGGGAAGTTTCGATGAATTTAGAAGCCGGACCAACAAAACTGGGAAGATGCAACGGTCGCGACTTGGGTATTTACAAGGCTAGAAAATGATATAACATTTCCTCCTTTTACTATCTCGTAACTTGGTAATAAATAGGCACTTACGTCCCAAGTTCATCACTTGCTGCATCTAAGGCTAAAGGTTAAGCTATAAAATACATTAGATATGGCAACTCCTTACTCTTATGACAGAATATGAAGCCGGATCGCCAGGCTATTCCGTTTTGAGGCTGTCTTGTGCTCGATAAAAGGAGAGGTCTAGGTAGCCCAAAACCTATCGCGGATTCCCATTCCAGAGCGCAACCCATTGACCCTGGAGCGGGCAGTTGAAGCACGCCCTTGGATAGTAGGTAGGGTGGAGCGCTTATTTCCATCTTTCCCGGAGTCCCACATAACCCGTCCGTTCCGTAATAGCTGGGTATACAAAAGGATTTCGAAAAAAATGGTACGCTAGCCGCTTGCGACGTGATTTTCTCTCATCACGCCCAATAATTACGGGTTGAGAAGCACTCCATAAGGTAAGAAGGCATTAACAGCTGTTAAGATACAGATCTACAGAAGGCTAATTACCCTCCATGTAACTGGAGGAGGCCCGACTCGGCAGTAGGTCATATTTGAGCTGACGTACTGAAAAAAAAACAGCCTAATCTTTTGCCATATTATTAGGTACGTCATATTTCCTACCCGATGTAACTGGTTTAGATTACATGCTGTCACCTGCTGGTTCTATATGAGGACAATAAAAGGTCTCAGTAGGGTCCAATTTAGCCTAAAACTTGATTCTAAATGCACCACACTGCCATGCCGCCTATCATGTATGTGATGAATGAATTTAAAATGAACCTTACACCAATGTTTCACGTCACATTTGTGATGATTATATTTAACAAGAAAAAACCATATTACATGATAACTTAGCCACGAGCTGGAAGGTCCTAAAGGACATTACGATACCAGTTACCAACTGACAGAAATTTAAATTTGAATTTCGTTTGACGCAACGGATCCCATAATACATTCCTAACACATGTAGGGTCCAACGTTTAAATAGTTCCTCGTTGTTCACTGGCCGTTATTTCACCATGGAAAATTAAAACACCATAACAAAACGCTACTCACCGAATAACCCGATAGCTGTTTCTATCAGCAGAAAAATCCGATACGATTCAGTTCCGTTAACGTTTTGCCCGCGATTTTTGAGTCAAAATCACGTGAAAACCGAACTGTTAACACTAAATAACACTGATTTCGTCACACTTTTGCACTTAATTCACTTTCACGGTTTGATATTTTGCGTAGTTAGTTCAAAAACATCGATACTTGACGTAAAGAGTTTTGAAGATGGCCGATGCACGTGACACAACCTTTCACAGCGGGGACAGTTTTGCTACTAGCGCTAGGCGCGCGGCGCGAGCGCCGCGATGACAATTGGAACTAAAAAGGCTGTGCTATGCGTACGCGCTTGGATTTGAACGGAAAATTAGATTCTATACATTTTCGTAGGTGTAATGGCTGTGTTCAAAACTTAAAGTATCCATAGTGATGGATTGATGATTGACTGCCTCGTTGGTCTAGGGGCTACATCCCGCCTTTGGATAAACGGGTCCCGGGTTCAATTCCGGGGTCGGGTGTGTCTAAACCAGGGGCACTAGCTTTGAGTCTGGGTGTCATTTGTATTCGTGAATTTCATGTTTGTAAACTGCCCCCGCGATACAGACTATACCCAGTGCTGAGGTTTCGTTTAAAAATAACATATTCCTTGCCATGTTGCAATATTTTTAAATTTCTATTGCGTTTTTGGGGATCGTCTACATCAAAAATAGGTATTCCTACTGAAATTTCATGTTTCGAGACTTGAGAATTACAACTCATGGATTACAATCCTTATGATTGCTCATCGCCTCTTACGACCAAATCGAGGCATGTTCCCCACTATGCTGATATATCGTTAAAAAGATAAATATTATGTATGCGAGAGTGACGACAACTTAGTTATATTATGGTGTTGAATTTATTTTTATTTATTTATTTATTTGGACAATGTAACAGAAAATAATCAGAAAAATAATAAGATATAAACATGTGGGTGCATGGGCTAGATTAAATTCCAAAAGGCATTGACACATCATTATAAAACATAATAAAAGTTAAAGTTAATTAAAGTAAAAGCTTCCTAGCTAACAGTTTAGTTTTCATCAAATTTTGAAAGGTATTGACATAATATCATTGTAAAACATAATAAAAGTTATAGTTAATGAAAGTAGCTAACAGGTCTGTTTCAGGATGTTGCGAATTCTAGTTTTAAATGCGGTAAGACTAGGGTTGAAAATGTCTAAATCCACGTTATTCATAGACATCTCGTTATATAAACGACACATTCTTGTAAGAGGATTGTAATACGAAGTATTATTAACTTATGTTCGTAAGGAAAATGTACGATCAGGAACACGCATGTTACGCCTGGTGTTAATGGTAAGAGTACTTAATAAGTATGAGGAGTCAATAGTACTGTGCAATAATTTATGCAAGTATAATAAATCGTATTGCACACGGCGCACGTGCAGAGGAGTTACGTGAAATCTTATTAATCTCCTAATATAATCAGGCTCAATGCGACCCAAATCAAGTTTGCGACATAATATTCTTAAGCATTTCTTTTGGACGCTCTCTATATGATCAGAGTGAACAGAGTAAGAAGGATACCAAATAACACAACCATATTCCAAAATACTGCGGACTAGACTATAATATAGAGTTAAAAAGCTACGTGAATATTTAAAATCTTTAGTGGTTCTATTTACAAAGCCGAGTATTTTTAGACTTTTGTTAACAATATAGGAATAATGATCCCTAAAAGTAAGCTTCTGATCAAATATGATACCAAGGTCTTTGCAAATATTTTTCCTCTTAGAATAGAATACAATTCATAGTTTTTGAGACTTGAGGTTATTCCTTGACATCTTTCAAGCACTTCTGTAGCAATACAGGAAGCCCCTTCACGGTTTAGCAATGCAAATCGACATTGCCTCTTAAAATAAACCTTAAGGTTTATGTCCATAGATTGCAAAATACCTTCCTTATCAGGAGCGACAATGGACGCCATAATGTACGGTCAAGGCTACCGAGTCCAGGATGTTGCAATATTTGAGCACAATGATAGCGGATGTACTTTGTCAAACAATCGAATTAATAATAAACTCCTAATAAAAATAATCCTCAGACGCCTGGGAGATTTTCTTGAAATTCTTATGCTCCCTTTTCTCCAATTTCTTTAGGATCGGCACCAATCTACCTGATTCGTCTACCAGTATTTACATGGAGCGATGGCCGTCTGCCATAAAAGGTTACAGTACCTGTCAGTTTTCACGTTTCTGTGTAGTAAAATTATTATTTAGGATATTTGCAAACTCATACTTTAACATTTTTATTTTTTATTATGCGCGTCCGTCCCAGTATTGCCGAGGCGAAGGCGGCTGCGAACCCTCACGGCGGATGGCATTGTGGGCAATTAGTCTCACTTTGGCAATACTGCCATGTACATCATGTGTAGGTCGCTTATTCGTCCCGATTACAAAGTATGTTGAAACTATTGGTAGAAAGTGTTATACGGACAAACACCGTTAATTTTATCTTGAAAGTCTTGAACGATCTTGAACATATTTGGAAGGCATTGCATCAGAAGCGACCGTAATATTTTCAGCTTTAGAAAATATCACAGCAATTTTCTTCAAATGTAGTTATGCTCGAGTAATACACCGTGAAACCAATAGACAGACCAACGGGCATACGCCGAGATAAGCGCATGATTTATTTTGGCACAGTTTAAAAATAAATGCCTATGTATGTTGAACATAGGCCGACATAAATGCCATATGGCATTATTTCTATACAACCTTTGGGCGATGCAGAGAACAACATGGTAGGTGCAAAAAAAAGACGCTGCAATTATAAAAAAAACCATTAGCAATCACTCAAACATAAACCTTAAATACTTTCTCAATTTAGCGTATGTTCAAAGATTGTAGGTAATATTTTGAAAGGGATTGTATGTTGCAACTATTTGATGATGTAATCTAAAATTAAATAAATGTTTCTGTAATATTATATAATACGGATTTACCAATTCAACTTTAGTAGGTATTTTTAGGGGGAACACAAGGCAACGCAAGAGAACGATTTCTCGCGGCCATTAATTTGTCGGCAATTTACCTTCACCACCACGATCTTAAAAATACTGCTGGGTAGCGAGTTGTATTGGATCTTGCGTGGTGGTCATTAATGGAAGAGGTATACAGGATTGTCCTCGTCATTACAGCCCATATATGACCCACTACTGAGTCGGGCGTCCTCCAAATTCGAGAGGGAAATTAGGCTACTAGGACTCATAAAAATACAAGAAGACCATCTTTTTCTGTGGTGATGGATTTAGAGTACGCAACGTCACCAACTCATACCATCCTGAGGGTGTCGTCAGACGCGACCAAAGGAACGAAAGAGGGCGATAACCTAGCCGCAAGGAAAGGAAAAGTTGCTACAATTCCTGTGCCTTCCTGTCTCGCCAGCAAGGCTAACTTCATGCCATGAATATGGAGAAGGCCTGGCTCAGTACGGGTCATTTAAGGGCTCAACTTCTTTCCTACAGTTGGATTTATTGTGGTACGTTATACGTCTGGTAACAAATAAATGTCAAGTGACATATCTGGTAAGGCCAAGGCAAACGACTCTTAGCAGCCAGCACATGCGACTGAAATAGATTAAACCAGTACCATATAAACCGATTAAAATGTATTCACGTCAATTTCGAGAATTTATCATAATATTAATTCTCGGAATTTATAGACCGCGTACCGAGAATTTGTGAATGAATGTCTCATTGACTCATCTTGGACTGCTGGAGCAGTGCCGGATCAACTACGTAGCAAGAGTAGCAATTGCTACGGGCCCCGCGCGAAAGGGGGCCCCGCAAATTTAAACCCACTCATCTCTGCCTGAGCGTTATTTTTTGAGTGAAACTTATTAACATGTGATATGTATTAATTACCCACAAAATTGTAACCTATAGATCTTACTAATATTATAAACGTGGAAGTTTGTAAGTATGGATGGATGGATGTTTGTTACTCATTCACGTAAAAACTACTGAATGGATTTTAATGAAACTTTACTATAATATAGCTTATACATCAGAATAACACATAGGCTACAAGTTATAAAGATATTATGTGAATTACAACAATATAAACAAGTCGAAATTTCTAAGTGTCAAATTTCCGGCCATATTAAACTATAGACAACATAACGTTTCGCTGTCAGTTGCGTTTTGTTAAAGTAGGTTTTATACGGACGGGATAAAAATCTCAGGTATCCTATGTCCAACTTTCTTTTTGTTTTAAATATTTATAATGCGGAACAAAGTTCGCCGGGTCAGCTAGTAGCAAATAAACGTATTGAGTTTAAGATTGTATTTTTACCACTGTATACTTAAGTACCCATAGCAGATCAAGGGCTCTTTGAAAGAATTTGTTTGCTTGAAAGCGCTTACTTAATCCGGCACTGTGCTGGAGAGGTGGGTAAGCTGTGCCAACTATTTTACGATTTTACGACTCAACTACGACCACCTCAGATCTGAACGAGGCAGTGGCACTATGTATTCTAACCATATCGACCGGATTGATTACCCAGCAGGAGTGTTGTTTATAAAACAGTATTCGGTCATGCTTATTATGTGCTTGTGTTTGAAGGGGGTCCTTTATTTGTTACCTAAGACGTCCACCGTGCTTCGGACGGCGCGTTAATTCGGTCTCGGCAGTCTATCATCTATAGTCGTCGTAAGACGTAGTAGACGTTAAAGCTGCTAAGAATTCAATTCCAATTCGGCTAAGAATGGTACCGACCCCAATGTAATTTAGAAATAGGTGAAGAAGAAGATTCTGGCATGCTTATAACTTCAACAATAGAACTCTCTGGCACTCCACAATCACTGAATAAACGTATTTGTTACCTGTGTGTCGGTCGGCATATGGTCATAGCGACCTTGGCCTGTAGGACACACCGGCCAAACCCAGACCGCTACGGATGGCATGCGCAACTCATCAATTGGATCCTACTTACAACATGCGATCCGACTATCGTAAGTCCATACGATCCGGTCGGATCCTGTATTGTAAACTAATCATGAAAATATCTGTTGCAGTAATTACGGACGACCTTGTGGAGGTCCATGGGAGTCAGTGGATGCGATCTGCACAAGATCGTGCGTTTTGGAAATCTATGGGGGAGACACATGTTCAGCAGTGGAATTCGGTGCCTGGTAGATAGATAGATTTATCTTGAGTCATCGCAGGTCGCATTATAAGATTAACCGTAAGATAATCGTGAGGATGATGAAATTGGCCCTTGATATTATATTATTATTCTTAATTCACCACCAAATGGAAATATAGGTTTAAGCTTTAAACAGGCTTAATTATAAAGTTATGCAATGCTAGAGTATCTTTTCGATACTGTACGTGGTGGCCTAGAATCAGCGTTAGCAACATGGAACGAACTGACTGTCGTACCAGGGGCGTAAAATCGTACATGGGATTGTAATTAGCGTATTTATCACGATAATGTCTATTTTAAATAAATAAATCATATTTAAACATGTAATTTATATAATCGATTTAAATAAAAATCTGTTACTTTAAACATCCCTAGACAATTCCCACCCAGTTGACACGGGCAATCTAGAAGATCACGTGTACGTTGTACAGCCGGCGCTGTATAGTGATAACTTAAACATAAATAGTTATGACTCCAATCAGAATAATACAGTATCGGAGAATAAGAAACTCTGTAGATACTCTTTTCAACACGCATATTTAAAACAATACTAGCATCTGCGCGTTTCTTCACCCACGTGGCCTTTTTACCTGTGCTTAACTCTGCGGGATAATATTATAGCATTACAAAGGTGAGATTTGTTGAAATGCGTCTTCAATCAATTTGTTACAACCCTACGAACATAGATAACTTTCCTGTTTATAATATCAGTATAGATTAACAACGGTAACCTACAGAAATGTTTGTGAAACGTTACCCCATTGAAATTTCGTGAATAATTACCAGAACGACTCGTGCACAAATCTAAAGCCGATAACAACTTATATCAATGACAATTTGTCCAACGACGCTAAGTCGCTCTCCCACACGATAATTCTATTGTCAGTCAAGATAACAAACTCATTCACCACCATGATCCGGTTTCTCATGTCCTATCTAACTGGGCGACCTTTCTGATCCTTGTATGCACCCACTGGCCCAATGAGGAATGCGTGACTCAGGCAACAGTATCTCAAGAACTGGTTTCTAAAGCATTAGCGCTAAATTTGATCTATTGTGATGACATAGCTGAGGGGCAAGCTGTACTTGAAACCACAATGCTAAACTATCGGTACTAGTAGCCAGCGGCAAATTAAGACCGTAATTTATTTAAATGATAGTTCTATTCTCAATTTGACCACAGACCTTAACAATAAAGAAATGAGGATATATGCAGTATTGTCCCAGCAACCCCCACCAGGCATACCACCTGGATAGATGTGATCAGCCTAAATAATCCTAGATGTGGGGATTGGTTTTTATTTTATACCATGCATAAAGCTTGCCTAATGATTATCGTCACAATATGGACGTGACCAACAGAGACATGTATCATATGTCCTGTAAGCAGTTTCTTCTAGGATTTCTGGGTGAACCTCTGCTGACCTTATTCTGGCGTAGTAACGCTACTTGACCCACAAATAGTGTTAGTTGCGGCATTTTGTAAGATGATCGTCCTACCTCACTCGAGCAACTCAAGTGTAAGCGGCGGTTATCTTCTACGCCTTCTGTCTTTAAAACTACGCATTTACTCCAAAACTCCGCTGTTTTTTTTCAAAAACAACAATTTCTTGAGTTGTCCAATATAACAATGATGATATAATTTTCTGAAACATGTACCTAGACATGCAGCCCCGTAGATATTTGTATGGCTGCTGACGGGCTTAGAAACTCAGTGTCCCTACCCCTTTCCACCCTCAGGGTGCCATAAGAGCCGATCAAATGGTGTGACAAGGCCGAAAGTCTAGCCGTGTGGTACAGTAGGATAATTTCCCCCCTGTAATTGGAGGAAGCCAGACTCAGTGCGTCTTTTACGGGCAGAGAAGAGAAATCACCTGTTAGAAAGTGCAGTGGCCGACATAGTACCCTGGTGATTGTGCACAACATTAGGAGGTCGGGAACTGATTGATTGGATGCTGATTGCTGCGATTGGAATAGGGCTGTCTAAAGCATGGTTTTTCGAAGTGAATTACAAGAAGATTTTCGATACCGTTAATACTGGTTGCTAACCATATAATGTTAGTAAGATCTGGTGCCAATGAACATTGGGAGAAAGCTAGGCAGAAGAGAAGATTTAAGATTAAAGCGGGAATTGTATCCTGAGTGTTTCATGTCATACGACATAACACAGAATAGCAGGAATATTTATTAGGAGAAAACAAGAGTCCGTTCAGTCCAACAACGTGGCAACTATGACCCACTAACAAGTTGAAGAAGTTCTGTGTGTACATTATAATTAAATTATTTATTTTTGAGTTCCTATATTCACATCTTGGATGAGCACAGGATGAAAGGGGTTAGACGTGCATCTTCCCGTGCCCTGGAGTCCCGCGTAACCCGCATAACCTGGTGATGGCGCTTAGAACCCATGGAGATTCCCAACGTAAACAAATGTAATATAATAACTTGGCGAAGTGTAGTAAAAAACAAGAAAAAATAAGATCGGATCATCCGGTTCAGGATCTAACATACCGACAGTAGGACACGTCAAACTTATAACGCAACTTTTAAATATTAAAAGCTTAGTTATAATATTTTCAGTTTTCTTTTTTCTGCCAACCCTTGATTGTCCACTTATAGACGTTCAATTGATGATGCATGCAGTAGAAAGATATAATTTGCAGTAATCGTTAACGCATTCCATTAACATTGTTTTAATAGACATAGGTGAGCGGTTTGATTGAATTGTTCCTCGGATATTGGATGCTGTAACCGAGCAATTACGGATTTTCTTGCTACTTCTTTGCGAGTATCATCGCGATCCAGTGGTAGCTTTGCTTTCAATTTTGCAAAACGTGAAAGCATGACGGTACTAGCAGGGGGAAAGAGGAGACCTTGCTTCACTAACTCACGCGCAGAAAAAACATCACAACCCAAGTATGATTCATTTGGCTGCCGTATTCCTTGGTGGTCTGCCTCGTTGGTCTGGTTGGCTGTGCCGCGTTTGGATTACGGGGTCCCGGGTTCGATTCCTGGGCCGGGCAAGTGTCAATTGTGTTTGTGAATTTCGTGTTTGTTAACTGCCACCGCGATAAGGTGGAGGTCCGTCCCCAGTCCAGTATCAATAAATAAAATGCATTGACTACTACTACTACTGAGCCAATACATGTACCCACTGCTGCGCGGGCCTCCTCCATTTCGTCGTTTCAGCCCATGCATGACCCACTACTGAGTCGGGCCTCCTCCGTTTACACGGAGGTAAATAGCCTACTGTGCCACGCTGGCAAGTCAGGTTGGCAGAGGGTTTGTATCAAGTTTTCCTTCTCTTGCGGCTAGGCGATCTGCCTCTTCCGTTTTCTTAGTCGCCTCTTACAACACCCTCGGGATAGTATGGGTTGGTGACACTGTGTATTCTAAATCCGTCACCACACGGAATGTCCCATTTACATGAGGGTAATTATACTACTGTGCTGGGCATACGGGATGTCACTGGGTTTGGTATCAAGTTTTCATTCTCTTGCGTCTAGGTTTATCGGCCTTGGCATTTCCTTTTATCAGGTCTTACGACACCCTCAAGTTGGAGAAGATCCGTCATCCACATGGAAATTCAGTCCAAGAGTCTCTATAAAATCTAGCCTTTGAAAATATAAAACCAAATGTTAAATGTAGCGCATTAGGTACAAAAATGACTCGGCGATTTGTACAAAAGTTACTTGTAATTTGAGTTAGTGAGAGTGTAAATAAAGACGGGCAAACTATGTGTGAAAGTGATATGGTTTGCATCTTAGGTCGAACTGTAGATGAGATAGTTACAGAAGCTTCTAACCAACTTGTGTAACGAGTGAGTTAATATAATACGTGAAGCAATTTTGCTAAAATTGCGCGGACAGAGGAGTAATATCAAATAAGGTCGAATTTTAACCGCTGGGCAACCTGGGACAACTAAATTTACCTACGCTTACTTGTAATTGTTTGGATATTAATCATCATGATCATTAGTCATCATGATCAACAATATTTAGACTTTGAACCACAATCTATTTCTATTCAATTTCTATGGACAACTGTACAAGTCTACACAGGAACCCGTCATAAATCTAGCAGACGACCCACGAGCTAGATTAACCCGGCACTACACAGAAGACCTCCCGGACGTCAGCCTGTGTGAGATCGGGATGGCTCTCGAGCAACTTAAAAACAACAAGGCGGCGGGTGATGACGGAATTACCGCAGAACTTCTGAAGGCGGGTGGAGAACCGATCCTTAGGGCCCTTCAGAAGTTATTCAATTCCGTCATACTCGAAGGACGAACGCCAAAGGCATGGAACAGAAGTGTGGTGGTGCTGTTCTTCAAGAAGGGAGATAACACCTTATTGAAGAACTACAGACCCATCTCACTTCTGAGCCATGTCTACAAGTTGTTCTCGAGGGTCATCACGAATCGACTCGCGTGCAGGCTTGACGATTCCCAGCCTCCCGAACAAGCCGGTTTCCGAAAAGGCTTCAGTACCGTAGACCATATTTTAACGCTACGGCAGGTTATACAGAAGACCGAGGAGTATAACCTGCCACTTTGTCTGGCGTTCGTGGACTACGAGAAAGCCTTCGATTCGATCGAGACGTGGGCAGTATTGCAGGCTCTCCAGAGGTGCCAAGTCGACTATCGGTACATCGAAGTGTTGAAGTGCTTGTATGAAAACGCCACCATGTCAGTCCGACTCCAGGACCAGACCTCGAAACCGATCCAGTTGCAGCGAGGTGTTAGACAGGGAGACGTTATCTCTCCGAAACTGTTCTCCGCTGCACTGGAAGATGTTTTCAAGGTTCTGGACTGGAAAGGGCTGGGCATTAACGTGAACGGCGAGTACATCACTCACCTTCGATTCGCTGACGACATAGTCGTAATGGCTGAGACCATGGAGGGCCTCACTACGATGCTCGATGGCCTCTGTGGAGCCTCCGAACGAGTCGGCCTTAAGATGAACATGGAGAAGACGAAGATCATGTCTAATATCCATGTTCAAGCCACTCCTGTTAACATCGGAGGTTCTACCCTCGAAGTTGTTGACCATTACATTTACCTGGGACACACTGTCCAGTTAGGTAAGTCCAACTTCGAGAAAGAGGTCAATCGTCGGATCCAACTCGGCTGGGCAGCGTTCGGGAAGCTGCGAAAGATCTTCTCGTCCACAATACCGCAGTGTCTGAAGACAAAAGTCTTCAACCAATGTGTGTTGCCAGTGATGACATATGGAACAGAGACGTGGTCGCTCACTATGGGCTCCATCAGAAGGCTCAAAGTCACCCAAAGGGCAATGGAGAGGGCTATGCTCGGAGTTTCCCTGCGTGATCGAATCAGAAATGAGGAGATACGCAGGAAAACCAGGGTCACCGACATAGCCCACCGGATTGCCAAACTTAAGTGGCAGTGGGCAGGGCACATAGCTCGCAGGACCGACGCCCGATGGGGCAGAAAAGTCCTCGAGTGGCGACCGCGTTCCGGAAGGCGCAGTGCTGGTAGGCCTCCCACACGGTGGACCGACACCTGGTTAAGATCGCCGGAAAGCAGTGGATGCGGGCGGCCCAGGACCGGCCTTTGTGGAAATCCTTGGGGGAGGCCTATGTCCAGCAGTGGACGTCCTTTGGCTGAAATGATGATGATGATGATGATGAACCACAACTGACTTCGTTCTTCTACAAATTTATGGAGGGAAACAAGCCAGCTGTACCATGCTGGTTTTGGCGCAAATTGATGATCATCCAGCCAGACGAGGTGGTATGTCTGTCAGGGGGCCGCGGCGCCTATCCCCCGATAACTGTAGTCGGGTATTTCTTAACCACGTGCATTGCTCTGTAAACTTGGCTAACGCGGTGTAGGGCTTCTTGGTAATTCTTGCATTATTGTAGGCGATATTTGTAGATGTTGATGTTCCGATTTTGCGGATAAATTGTGGAAAGTATGTAGCATGCTGATCGCTACATTGGCGCAGGGTTTCTATCCAGTTTTCCATCTCCTGCGCCCAGGTGGTCTGCCCCGTGCGTTCCTACCGGTATTTTTTAATTCTTTCTAAATAGTATCATTGTTGTGTTTGTCATCTATTCTTTGGCAAATCCAAACCCAGTGACCACGAACAAAAAGTAAAGTGAATTAATTGAGAAGAAAGTTACAGTAACTCGTAATGATGACGTCCGTCTGTGCGGTGTGGGAGACTGACTCCGGATAACGAATTTATTCATTTAATTTATTGTCTTATAAGAAAGCCTTTTGTCTTTACAAACTTTCAATTCAAAATGTCTAATTAGAGTACAGTACTAACCCGGTTTTACGTAATAGGTGGGACCGAGCGATAAACGTGATAGTCAAAGTCGAAAAACGCTACACTCCAACCAAAGACAATCGTTTTCTTTCTTTGTAAGGTTCAAATATAATAACATAATAAGACATTATCAATAAAAATATTGCGTAGGTACCTGTCTTAACGGGAATATGAGCAGAGCGACGCGCGTACGGCTATCAAAAAGAAAAACGCGCATCTCCGAATAAGAGTAAAACGGGGCAGCATAAGTAATACCAAATCAACATAACATCACTCTTGAATGGTGTCTGTTTTAGGCCCTAAGGAGGTGATCATCCAGGCGTCATCTGTTGCCAAATGGCTAGTGCAGTAGTAGTCCGAAAGGGACGCGTCGGACATTCCGAGGTAGTTTAGTGAGTACCCGGAGTTCAATGACCACCTCCTCCTCCTACCCGACCGCTAAACGCCAGCCGGGTTATGTGGGACTCCGAGGCGCAGAAATATGGTAATTGCGCCCTACCCACTAACACCAACGATGTCCCTTACACAGGGAATGGGGAGCATGCAACGATGCCTTAAGTTATCACGATCTTTGTACATTGCCGGAAATAATAGGTCTGAAACTTTGGGATTTAAATAAAAGAACATAGAAGAAATCATTTCCTGTATAGTGTATTTTTTTTAAAAACGTAAAAGCCCATTGAACCAGTAGCTTTGTGTTGTAATGCTCAGTTTATCAGTGCACAATTCGAACTCCCGTTTTCTGCCTCGGGATAAACGCCGATATCCTGTTCCACAGCTTTTATCCATTGACCCTCGCTTTAGGGAAGTTCTCGATTCTTGATTATTCTCGATTCGCGAGAGTAAAATGTGAAGATTTGCCGGCAATTATTTATTTTACTGCATCCGCCGACCGATGAAGGTAGCCTACTGTACCTCGCTGACCAGACGAGTTGGCAGTGCAGGTTTTCGTTTCAAGTTTTCATCTTTTACGACACCCTCATGATGGAATTGACTATATATAATAAATTCGAGACCATAACATTTTATGGTAATTATACGAGTACCTGCCTTAATAAAAATGTGACAAGAATGAAAAAGAAACTTCAAATAAGAGCATACCATACCATACATTCCAGAAACTTTGAACAAATTAAAAAAATACTTTATTCATTAAAGTGAGCTACTTCATAAAACTCTTTGATATCCGTTAAATTTAAGCTACCACCGGTTCAGAATGCTGCAAAAGAAACTGTTGTTTTTTTAAATTATCGCCTTGTTTACAAGAATAGTGAGACCAAATTCCCCAAGCAAGAGAAACATGACATACGCAAAACAACGAAAAAGCCAACATAACTGGCTCTGTCAAATGAACATCCTCATTTCCATCTGCCCATTGCATGCGGCAAAGAACATTCTAGAGCATTCCGAATACTTCGAGAACATATTCTCGAATGATCGAATTTGCTTCTCCCTACCCTAGGCCAACTGGTGCTTAGAATGGTCCCCTAGTCCTTAATCTGGCCGTGGATGGGCCTCGCCAAGTGAGCACGGTATTTGCGGAATGCACGTGCAGGGTCGCCGACCTCCGCTGCCCTGCGTCCAGCTTAGGGCTTTCACATTTCTCTAAGCAAACAAATTTGCTTTATCTATAAGCCTTGTTTAATAAAATCTGCATTATGTTGCGCTTATATTTTACAAGATGGCGCTGTTTTGATTTATGCGATTAAAATAAGTTTATCAGTGAGATATTAGGACCAGTGTTTATATAATAATAATAATAATAAAGCTTTATTTAATCCATGCAGTAAAGTACATTATTACAGAACAATAATGGTTTTACATTCGATTATGTTACATTTAATTAAAAACAATTCCCATTTATGAATACAATTACATATTAAATTTCGATTGACCTTTTAATAAGCAGCAAGTGTGATTAAATTTTTTTTAAATAAAAAATTATATATTTTACTTTTATACAATAGATGAATAGAAGAATTAGGTAAATCACGCTATGATGAGAATAAATTCGCTATAATTAAAGTAGATTGAATTCATTGTTAAAACTAAATTATCAGAATTAGTTATCAATTATTTGCTTAATTTTGGTAAAATTTGGAATTTAATTTGTTGCTTTATGGATCCCTTTCGGGTAAAAGCCTCCTCCAAGATATCCCACTTCTTTCTATCTTTGAGTTATTAGATACTGATAAATAATGATTTGGGTAGGTATTTGCTTCTTGATTACAATGATGTTTATTCGTGTGATGATTCGATTAATTTGTATTTTTTTTTAATACAAATGTCATGTGCGTTGTATTTGTTGGTACCAGTGTGTGGGGATATAGAATTTACATTTTTAATTTTTATAATTCTATATGGACGGCGTAGTAATCCAGTGCATTGCATTTAATATCTTGTAGTGCTATGATTTTACGCTGAGAGTCCAAATAAATCCTTAGAATCCTTTCCTTGGAGGGTTTTGGTCGACCTCTCCCACGGTGACCAGCCGCACTGGGAGATGAACTGAAGAGGGTCTAATTTTGGTTGGCATTTAGATGGTTCTGTATGAGCGAGAATGAGTTTAGGACTTTGTATTAAATAATTTTCCATGTTTTCCGTTTTGTTTTTCTTCAATGGCTGCTTATTATGTTTTATTTCTTTTTTGCTAGAGGGAATGCAGTGTTTATATACCAACAATTATTTAATTTTTTGCGCGAATTTTATATTGGTAGTACTTAATCGTACAACTATAATTTCTATTCAAATATTAGAAATTACCACCAAAAATACTGAACTGCACACTAAACTTGCTCATCAATTAAATCACATCTTTTAAACTGTTTTATCTATAAAGCTAAACTGTTTTACTAAATGACATCTGATAATTCTGTGTGTGCAACAAAATATTTAAATCAACTTTTTTAAATCCATCACCTACTAAACTGTTAAGATCATGAGTTATTCTAAATGATACACCAGTTAATCAACTATATTCATCTAATCCAAGTGCACAACATATCAACTAAGTGTAATCTAAATAGTATATTGCAAAACAGGAAAGTAAATCAGTTTTTTTAACAAATCAATCTTTGATTTATATACATCTAACGATACAACAAAATAAGATTGGTTGATGAGATTTTTATTATCATCATCTACTTTTCATTCATCACATTTCGTTGAGGTCGGCACCGGTCTAACCAAATTTGGTGACACTTTCAAGCTATTCTGTTCTGGCCGTATGGTCTGCCTAGTTAGTTAGTAAAATTGGAGTGTCTGGTTGTAATGACTGCAATGTCAGTCACATATCCATCAGTCCACAACCGCAATGTTCTTCAGTCACAGTGTAAAGTTTTAAAGTCTATCAGTCTACACACATGATGTCCATCAGTCGACACTCGCGATGTCCATCAGTCGCATCAGTCAACACACTCAATATCCATCAGACAACTCCCTCAATGTCCATCAGACAACACCATCAATGTCCATCAGTTACATCATACAATACACGCAATAGCCATCAGCCACATCAATCAACACCCACAATGTCCAACAGTCACATCAGTTAAGTCACTCAATTTTCATCAGTCACATCAGTCAACACTTTCAATGTCCATCAGTCAACAATCGCGACATCCATCAGTCGCATCAGTCAACACACTCAATATCCATCAGACAACACACGCAATGTCCATCAGTCACATCAGCCAACACTCTTAATGTCCATCAGTCACATCACTCGACACTCGGGATGTCCATCAGTCAACACACTCAATATCGATCACTCACATCAGTCAACACACTCAAAGTCCATCAGTCACGTCAGCCCACACACGCGATGTCAATCACTCACATCAGTCAACACCATCAATATCAGCAGTTGACACACTCAATGTCCATCAGTCACATCATTCGACACTCGCGATGTCCATCAGTCACACTCAATATCCATCAGACAACTCACTCAATATCCATCGGTCACATCAGTAAGCACACTCAATGTCTATCAGTCACACCAGCCGACACACGCAATATCCATCAGTCGCAGGTTATCTTAATTTATACTTTTTTTTTTTTATTTATTTATTTATTCGTAGCAAATACATAGATTGGTTACATTGAGTGGAATAGCGCAACATAAACTCATTCGAGCTTTTCTGTGCGCTAGTATCGTCGTTTAAAACTAGATCTTCTCACAAAGTAATCACGCAATAGTTTTCTTACAATATGAAGGTACTTAAAAACTAGACAAAATATTATATTAATGGTGGGTAGTATATTCGATAAAAGTCTTGCGAATTTGTGTGTAATAAAAAGAATACAGGTTGCTCCCAAATGTGGAAATCTTTTGCATGTTATGCTGATTAATTATGAAGTACGATTTTTTTGTAAATAATATTTCTTTAAAGTATTTTTAATGTTTGTTTGTGTAATTTTGTCTTTTAATGAAGTTGGTAATTGATTAATGAGCCAGGGTATGAGATATATCAGTGTTCTTTTTCCATATAAATTTCTGTATTTTGGTAGAATTAGTTTACCGCTAGTGATTGTACGAGTGCTTCTTTGATTGAGACTCGGTATTTTTGTTTGCTTTAAGTTGGAATTGAAAAATTCTTCTTTTAGAAGTGTCATATTAACCTTATCATGTATCGGAATGATGTTGCAAAAATTGAATAAATGGTGGTAGTTATTTTCATATTTCTTTTTAATATTATTTGGAACAAGGGTTTTTAAAATTCGTAATTGAAGTGAATATATTTGGTCAAGGTGGGTTTTATATGTTCTACCATAACTAGATAGACCATAGGATATTACAGACTCTGCTAGTGATTTGTAAAGTAGTAAAAGTGTTCGGTACGGTAGTTTGTATTTAATTATAGAAAATTTAGCCAAAATAATTCTTAATTTATTGCTTACGTTATTAATATGCTCTTTCCAGCAGAGTCGGTTGTCTATTGTCAGTCCTAGATAAGTGTGTTTTTCGACGACTTCTATGATCTTACACAAACAAGATAGGGGCTGCATTGTATTTTTGGTATTGTGCAGGCATTCATGACATAAAGCTTTTAGTATGGGTGTTGTAACGCTTCTGTTCTGATTTGAACTGATATACATTAATTTAGTTTTATTTGCGTTTAATACTAAACCGTTATCATGTGACCATTTAGTTAACATATCAAAATCGTGTTGTAGCAATTCCAAAGCTTCACCCACACTACGACCAACGGCTACCAGACATGTGTCATCGGCGAATTGATAGATTTCACATTTTTTAATATTGTTTGCTAAGCTGTTAACATAAGTGAGGTAATGTAACGGGCCTATGACGGAACCTTGTGCTGTGCCCTCAGTCACCCGTACAGAAGCACTGTCCGCATCATTTATTCTGACTACGTACTTTCTATCCTTAAGATAGTCCCCACACCATTTAAGTAGGTTTCCCCTAATTCCACTATCGTTTAGGCTCTCTAGCAATGTGCAGTGTCTAAGAGTGTCAAACGCCTTACTGTAGTCTATAAACACTACCAGAACGTGCTTTCTTTCGTTTAAATGTTTGTATATGCTATCTGTAAATGTTGATAACAATTGTGTAGAATTTTTGTGTGGTTGGAAGCCGTATTGTTTGTTAGTTAAAATGTTGTTTTTTTCGTAAAAGTCGTATATCTGTTTACTTATATATTTTTCCGTTATTTTATCTATGGTTGGTAATATTGTTATCGGCCTGTAATTTTCGTAGTCCACTTTACTTCCCTTTTTATGTATTGGTCTTACTATACCTGTTTTAAGTAAATTTGGATATTTGCTGGCGTTAATACTAGCATTTATTAGATTTGCAATAACCGATTTAATTTTTGTACATATCCTTCTTATGTCTATCGTTCTTATACCGTCTATTCCAGGGTTTTTTTTGTAATTTAATGATTTTATTATCTTTTCCACGGAACTTGCATCAGCTTGTTTAAAGCGCATGGTGACATTAGCCTGGTTTTTGTATGTTTGTGTATTAAGTAAAGGTGTGGTACATTGAGGAATGATTTGTTTTAAACTTTTATCAAATGTTTCTGCAAAGTTATTAGCAATGTCCATACAAGTATTGTTATTTTTTAAGAATGAGTTTTCTAACACTTTGTCTATGGACTGCTTTATTCGTCCAGTAATTTGATTCAGGATTTGCCATATGTGTCTTATGTTACTTTTATTTGTTACAATTTCATGTTTTATAGTATTATTTTTAGCTTTACGGATTTGTATGTTGGCATAATTTCTAGATTTGTTGTAATTTTGTTTTAGTATTAAGTTATTTGGATCTTTTATCCATTTAGTATAAAGCTTATCCCTGTAGTCACATGCCTTGATGACTCTTTGGTTAATCCAATTATTGTTGTTACGTGCATGACTGTGTTTAATATTTTTTTTGTATTCTGATTGTTTATAGCATTCTTTGAATTTGGTGTGTATATAGTTGTATAGTGATAAAGGGCATTTAATGTTTTTACTTTCTTCCCAGTTAACTTCATTTAATGAGTCAATGAGTTTTTTATTGTTTATACAAGTTTTATATTTTGTAACATCCTGTGTCATGTTCACCACAGCGCCAGCGCAAGCGATTACTGTCACGCGGTGATCGGCCAGTGCAGTGCCGACTACCGCGGTGTATAGGTCTTGTGAGCGGGATCGGACAAAAATATGATCGATACATGTTTTGGTTATTTTATCGTTAGAAATCTCAATTCTTGTGTAATCAGTGATCCCACCCATAAGGCCCAGGCCGTGCAACATGTTTATGTATTTATGTTTTATAGGATTGTCTGCTTTTAAATCTATATTGATATCTCCTAGTAGGTATAATTCCGAGTGTTTAGTGAACTTATTGAGTGTGTTTTGAAGTTCGTTAATAAACAGGCTTTTGCTATTGCTGGGTGGACGGTATATTGCGATGAACTTTGCTGAGTAGTTAGATGACGTAGTTATTGTACACACTATACTTTCGTAGTAATATGTCCTAGTGGTTTTGATACTACATTTGTGTTTGTTTTTGATGTATAGTATAATCCCTCCCCCCCTTCGTTTTTCACGTAGTGCTGTGTACATTTGATAGCCATTTAGATGAAACAAACAACTGATACTGTCTGATATATTAGCTTCTGTTAGTATGATAATATCAATAGACTTTTTCGATGTGTAAATATATTGTTCTAGAGATGCAAAGTTTTTTAGTATAGCATGCATGCATAAAAGGTTCAATTTAATGTTAGGTACACTTTCTAAAAAATCATTAATGATTGTGCAGTTCGTTATCTCCTTAATATCATCGAAATCAATCATTTTGCGTGTTTAAGGTTATGAATAACAATTAGTGGGTAATTACCTATAGTCTTAGGTGATTAATACGCTTAGCTTTATTGTTGACAATAGCATAAATATCGTCCAGTGACCTGATGTTGGCTGTTTTTTCCCCTTCATCTTTACGAGCTTTGACCATTCCTCGTTTGAACCATACATACTTGTAGTCTTGTTTCATTTTTAGTTCTTGCTTGGCGTTCCACAGAATTTGCTTGTTCATTTTCGTCATTGCTTCTCGAATGTACACGGAATTGCTATTGGCTTTTTCTTTAGGGTGTACATCTGCTACAGATATTTTAATATTTTTGGCCGCCGCCAGCCATTTTTCCTGTACATCAACATCTTTTAGGTCTACTATAATGCTTGCCGGTATATCTTTTCTTCCATACACTCTACGTGCACCTATTACATCAGACTTAGGCTGATTTATATTGGATGCCACTTTTTCTATAACGAAGGTAGCTTCCTCAATGTTTTGGTTCGGTACATTTGCAATCTCAATTGATTTGGATAGCTTTTCCTGTTCATATTCATGCAGCCGTTGCTCTAAAGCTCCAACACGGGTTTTGAGGTTGTTATTTTCACCAGTTAGCTCCGTGTTCTTACGCTCCAGGGCCTTTATGGTTTTTTTTTTGAAGGCCTCGATACACTCTATGGCTTCATCTAGCTTATTGCTGTGGAACTGAAGGGAGTCATTCAGTTGAGACATTTCTCTTGAAATAGCTTTTTCAACTTCTTTGGATATGTTGGCCAGTAATTTTTTGGTCTGAATTTGGGCCGGATGATCGTCCTCATCATCAGTTTCTTCTTCTGGTATAATAATTGAAGACCTTCGTCTTGGAGTTTCATGCTGACATTCTGGACATGTCCACTCCAAGCTTGGTGCTGCTTTTAATGCTGTTATTTGCTTGTTCGTTAATCCATTACACTTGGTGTTAAGGTGCACAACTTTTTCACATTTGCTGCATTCCAACCCTGGTGTAGATTTCGTAATATTTTTATTACACTTATCGCACTTTGCCATGTTAGGGTATTTCGAAAATAGGTAGAAAGATTTGTGACTGCGTGACGTGTGTCGCTTGCTATTGCTAGACGACGACTCGTTGGTCTAGTGGTTAGATGTGCCTTTGGATCAACGGATCCCGGGTTCGATTCCGGGGTCGGGCAAGTGTCTTTGTCTAAACCAGAGGCACTGGCTCGGAGTCTGGGTGTCATTTCTATCTATAATATGTATGTATTTACAAAAAAAAAATATATAAGTAGTTTATCATCCATCTCGTTACCATAACACAAGCTAAACCTACATTATCTGTTACGCAGTTTTATATAATGATTTTGGAAAATCCAATGCTGGAAGGTTAATTTAGTGTGCAAATCAGTATTTTTAAAATATCCTTTATTATTCAATTTAAAATTTTTGTTACATTGTGAGTAATTTTGACCTATTTTTTGTGTTCACAGCGAATTTTCTTCAATTAGATGATTTACAACGTGTTTGTATGGATTTATCAATACACTTATACACGTTATGCAACCAATAGATGGCGATAGTAGTTTCGCAGTCGTAAAAGTAATACATAGATTCCAATTATCAGACACTCATTTTTGTTTTATTATCGTTGCGCGAATAAAGCTATTTTTAATTATTGTTCTTCTGAGATTGGATGTAGTGATTAATTTGCGGAGCCAAAGGCCTCTACACATAGGCATAACTGATGATAGCACAATATTCTCGCCATTATATTTAACTGCTATCATAGGTCAATTACCAGATGTATGTTTATGTGTGATGTTTAAATGCGTTACAGTAAAAAGCATGGGCTATGAAAAAAGCTGTAGTGTAATAACAAATTGAAGATAATTTGATCATAATATTTAGACTAATTAATTTTTTTATTGATTAATTCTGTGTGTAATACGTGTGGTGACGGATTTAGTATACTTAGTGTCACCACCCCATTCCATCCTGAGGGTGTCGTAAGAGCCGACAACACGAAATAACCTTGTGCCAACCCGTCTGGCCAGCGTGGCACAGTAAGCTAATTACCCTCCCTTTAATGGGAAGAGGCCTGACTCAGCAGTGGGTCATTTACGGGCTGAGTACACTGTGTCACCACTTCATTACATCCTGCAGCAATCTAAAAGGCGGATAACCTAGCCACTAGAGAAGGAAAGTGTGATGCGAAACCCCTGGCTAACCCGTCAGTAGGCTAATTTCCCTCCTTGTGGCAGGTCAGGTAGCACAGTTTGGCATAAAAAACGTAAGCCTACATTATTCTCCCATCAAACTGACCTGACTTGTGATCAGTGTGAACTTGCCTTTAGATTTTACCTTCTATCGATTTTATACAGCGATACGCAGTGTTGTAGATACCTTTGTTAAAGAATTCAAATGGTGAAGAAAGTACCGGTATCAGATCCCAATGAAAAATTAGAATGTCAACCGATGTTAACTGTCTGAGAAAAATCTTGTATCGTAACTTTATTGATGCGGTACCTAAGCTAATATAAGCAGGTCGTAGTCTAGCAGATAAACTTCATCTTCATATAACCTCAAGAAAATCGTGTTGTTAGAGGCTTTCTTAATAAATGTTCGTCCGGGCCGGGCCGAAGGCCTTGTTTTCCTTTAGTCTGATATTATGACAGGATGTATTAGGCATTGATACCTTGAAAACAGGATTCCATCACCACGTGGCCACTGAATAGGAAAATTAACGTCTGGTTCAGCTGGATCCAGGACACACATCGTACTTTAGGTGCAAAGGGAGGATCATCCAGCCACAAGTATGTCCGGCTAAGATTCGCAGCGTCTATTCCCCGATAGTTGTAGTCGGGGAATTCTTAACTGTGCAAATTGCTCTTGAAACTTCGCTATCGCGGTTTAGGACTTTTTGGTAATTCTCGCATTTTGCTGGCGATATTTTTTTCGGGTAAGTTGTGTAAAGTATGTAGCATGCTAGTCGCTACAGTACAAAGACAAAATAGTCATAAAAAGAAGAAACAAATATATCATATTATGTGATTTATTTGTTAACTTTAACGTTGAACGTTGTACAGCAAGCCTGTGTTTCGTTGTCTGCGTTCCATAACTTCACCTTAACTGGAAATTTACCCTGGAAGCAGAAAAAAGTTACTTCAAATCGAGAAATAAACTACAGCGAATGCCCATGGTCTAGAGCTGCCCGACTAGGAAAAGGCCTGGAGGTCATAATACCGCATCCAAGTTATATCATCATAAGGTGGTGTTAACTTGCTGTGCGTGTTCAATCGCATAGCCAGCGGAAGGAACTTGCTTAAGTATACTTTATCGCTCCCATCGCCACTTTTATCTTTTTACAGAGTTGACGACGCTTTAGACCTTTCTGAAGCCCGGAGAATTGCTTCTATCTCCTTTTATTATATGTGTAGATTAGTATATACTGCTCATTGTTTCTGTATGTTTATGGCTCTTTAATTTACTCTTTTGCTCTACAGTGTGTCTTTACCCAAATATACTTCTACCCTATAATGGAATCAAAGATCCGCAGGAATTCAGGAGCGGCGCTTTCTTCTTCACATACTGTCGTCAACATGGTTCATGGAGCATTCTAAAGAGTTTTACTAGTCTTATTTTCAACAGATTTTACTTACGATAAGTCCAGAAAATTCTTCTATACTTACAGAGGCTCTTTTATCTAGTACTAGGTCTACGTCGAAGATTTGGCGCTCTTCAGCTTCCAGAGGACAGTACAGAAGACCGCAAGCATCTCCAGGACTCTTCAAGGGTGTTGAATATCCATCAGAGTTGTCCACATCAGCATTCATAGAAATCTTCATGTTGTTAGCAGAGAAATCTAAAACAAAATGAAATTTGAGAAATCATGCTGCCATTAACAATGACTTGAGTCTTTAGAAGGGGTAATTATACAACTGTGTTTAAAATAGATGTTTGTATAGCACGTCCATGGCACCCCCAGTTTGTACTTGCTTGTAAATCTGAAGATCATCTGCATAAAAGTGGCAGGATGAAGATAAATTATTGGAAATGGAAATAATGAATTATGCGAATAATAAGGGAGGACCGCGATGGATAAAATAAATATTTGTTCTATGTATAATTTTGCCATATTTTAACAGAGGAAAAAATATTTAACTACAATATTAAAACGTTTCTTTTCATAGTTAAATCACTCCCGCGCTGAGAGAAAGCTACCCCACTGGCTGATAGTGAAATACGGCAAAACTCGCCTTAAGGTGATAGCTCCAGGGTAGCCCGCGAAATTCAAATTTTCTTACGGTTTTTTTGCACTTTGCAGGCCAGTGCTAGGTTGTATGATGATGAACAATTGATTCGCGGCTGTAAGACGTATGTAGTTACAGAGTTATAATCATCAAACTCATCAATACAACCCTCCAAGCTCATAAAGGTGCAAGACTGACTTTGACGTTGAAAAGAAAAAGAACTAAAGTGACCGACGTAGCTAAAAGGATTGCGCAGTTGAAGTGGCAATGGGCAGGCCACGTGGCCCGAAGAACGGATGGCCGCTTGGGCATAAAAGTCTTGGAGTGTCCACGTACGGGAAAGAGAAGCGTGGGAAGACCCCCGACTAGGTGGACGGACGACCTTGTGAAGGTCGTTGGGAGTTGGTGGATGCGGTCTGCACGAGATCGTGCATTGTGGTAATCTATGGGGGAGGCCTATGTTCAGCAGTGGACTTCTGTGGCTGATAGATAGATAACTACATACGTCTTATAGCCGCAAATAATATTTTAATCAACATACAACCTAGCATTGACCTGCAAATTGCAAAAAACGTAAGAAAATTTGAATTTCGCGGGCTACCCTGGAGCAATCACCTGCAGCCAATATGTTAATACTTCATATCCCGTAAAAGGGCTCGGGCCTCCTCCGATTACAGGAGGGGCTGCTGTGCCAAGCACGGGTTGGCACTGGGCTTGGTTTTAAGTTTTCCTTTTCTTAAGGCTAAGTTTTCTGCCATGTTATTCCCTTTACACCCTCGGGTTTACACCCTCGGGATGAAATGGGGTGGTGACAATACGTATTCAAAATCCATCACCGCCCGTCCGTTAATATGTTAATAATATTATTATTTTTTTAAATGCGTGGTATTTATTATGGAAAAAAATAATTATTTTCATGTCACAAGCAAACAATGTAATTGAATTTATGTGTAGATATTTTAAGTATAATATACAGGGTTGATACGCCATAGGGGCATTTTTTAACTGCCTATACTAGGTATCATTTCCAGGCTCTGTACCAAAAATCAATTAAATTGGAGCAATAGTCTAGCCGCAAATGATTTTTAAAAATTTTGCCTCATTTGAACATGATGTATCTTTCCTAACAGATGTTTATGCCTAACGCATCGTTTATTAACCATGGGCTGTCCATTCATCACGTGATGTTTTTTTAACATTTTTGACCCCGCCCTCCCCCTGATACCTGGTGAGGTGTAAGACCCCTCCACCCCCCATGAAAAATCACGTGTATTTTTTTGTACCGTTTCGAATTCATACTAATCCCATATAGTACACGTAGTGTAATTTAATGCCCCTCTGTCATATAAACTCTGTATATTATTTACTTACGAGGGGTAACATCTAATGTAACTGCATATTTCTTGTTCCTCTTGACTACGCAAAACGCAGGCCCCAGCGGACATGGGTCCACCTCCACAGTCTGTACGGCACAATGCGAAGGGTCAACTGGAATCGGACAATATTATTAATCACAATAGTCTCATAGTTAAATCGCAGTGCTGGTAGGCCTCCCACACGGTGGACCGACGACCTGGTTAAGGTCGCCGCAAAGCAGTGTATGCGGGAGGCCCAAGACCGGCCTTTCTGGAGATCCTTGGGGGAGGCCTATGTCCAGCAGTGGACGTCTTTTGGCTGAAATGATGATGATGATGACGACAATAGTCTCATAATATTCTCCTATTAATATATATCATAATATTCTCTTATTTATTCCTTGATAGGCCCCGTAAAATGTTGTGGTTTTACGGATTTATAACACATAGTGCCATCACTCCATTTTATCCTGAGGGTGTCGTAAGCGCCGACAAAAGGAAATAACAAGGCCGAAAACCTAGCCGCAAGAGGAGGAAAACATGATACCAAACCCTGTGCCAATCCGTCTGGCTATATTACCCTGCCTGTGATGAGAGGAGGCCCAACTCAGCAGTGGGCAGGGCCGGATTTAGGGGGGGGGGGGCAACCCGGGCGAAAGCCCCGGGGCCTCCACAAGCAGGGGGCCTCCACAATAGAGACTTCGGAAAAAAAATCTTTCAAATTTCAACTAGTAAACCTAGTAAACATCTTTTCCTTTGATATTTTTTTTTCGCTTTTACCTTTACCTACAGCCTAAAGTACTTTATACATACATGATTATCTGATTATATTAATCTTAATTATCCGCTCACTCGCCCCCCCCGAAATGTAACATGACCCCTTGATTTTACCACGCATTTTTTGCAATTTGTCCTTTGTCGCCCCGAGGCCTCTGGACCCCTAAATCCGGCCCTGGCAGTGGGTCATTTATGGGCTGAGTAGTAGTATTAGAAAACCCCGTAAAACCGTCGCACACCATTCTAACATCTCTCTATAGCAGTTGATACACGAAGTCAGTCTTCACGATACTGACTTCGAATGTAACTAAATGGTCACCAAGAGATGGGTTTCGAATATGAGAGATCCAGCCCATATATGACCCTTAAATGAAGACAATTAGCCTAATGTGCTACGCTGGCCAGACGGGGAGCTCCCAAAGGTATATATTTAATCTGAGTCTCAAACACACATATGACAAAACAAATGCTAGCAGTTCTTGCCAAGTTATTGTGTCAAAAGCGTTTAGTATACGTCTCAAACTGATATTATTATATACGTACTAAAACTGTCAGTATCGACAGTCAAAGCCGCAATGATGTCTATTTGTCTTTTTGAATTAGAAGGTTTGGCGTACCAGGATGGAAGTAGACTTACCGTCTTTGCACAATTTCCTTGTTACATGTTCCGGATCACAAAGAACTAAATTGGCACATATAACTAAGAGAACGACTTGACGTAACATTGCGACCATTCTGGATGACGCTGGAAGGCGATATGCGTCGTTTGATAAGACGCAGCGTCTTCCCTATTCATCATTTTGTATGTACACGTAGTTTTATAATCTTATTGTAAAATTTATTTGTTTAAAAGAACCATGACGAGATTTATACATTAATTTGTACAGAAAGTAATTAATATATTTAGAGGTCTTGAAACAATATACTACTTACTTAAAGAAACAACACCCGCACATTTATTGAAAAAAGAAATATATGGGTATTTAAAAAAAAATGAATAAAATTAACGGAGGTTAAAAAATATACCAACTAAATTTTAAATTTCATAATCACTTTATTCATTAAGTAGTTAATAACTTAATTGTGTATTATGTCTGTAGTGACCACAAATGCGAGAATTACCAAAAAGTCCTACACCGCGATAGCGAAGTTTAAAGGGCAATTCGCAGGGTTCAGAAATCCTCGACTAGTAATCGGGGACAGTAGCCGCCGCGGACTCCTGCCAGACATTATGATCATCCCTTGGCGCTTAAATGTCTATTGGTATGTCTTTCGTTTGGCAGTTCAGTCACAAGGCCAGATTTTTTTAAAGGTAAGATAAAATGACAGGTGTTGTCATAAGGCCCTCACAAACCACTTCGAAAATCTTTTTTTGTCGCTATGTGATATTTGATGTACAAATGCTGCCATGGTCCTGTCAGGAACTACTGATCTAGTAAGAAAATATTTTTATGTTAGATACTTATCCCATATAAAAAGTATGCATATAGGTTCTTCATTATGCTACTACACAAGGGTAATGGTAAATTTTAATGAATCGGGCAGATTTCATACGGTACTGTAAAACTGATGTTTTTAATATATTTGGTATTCGGAACGGGTTTTAAATCTACGTGGGTAAATCCGCAGACAGGATCCATTTATTGGATTACAAATGCCGAAACAGAACACTACCTTTCAACAAAAGGACGCAAGAAGTAAAGAGTGTATTGACAGCGAAAAGAACCAACTTAACCCATACTTAACCTTTTTTCCTCAATCGGTTAAATCGTTATCAGACTCCGCTAATGTTGGATCTGACCTCTTCCGTGCTTCAGAGGGCATGTAAAGCAGTTGGGGACCAACTGCTATACTGCTGCCATTCTACCATCTAGGACCGTCGATACACGTAAGAAGTAACGTGAAAACTGACAGCTGGTCTAACCGGTTGCCGTAGATTGGTCACGGGTCAGTTTAACGGAGCCAACTGGTAGTTACGAAACTAACAGTTGGCTCCGTGATACTGATGCCGATCCCAAAGGAATTGAGAAAATGCAGAGGAAGAAGAGTATTTTTTTTACTAGGTCAGGCATACATAATTATGCAACGGTAGCTATTATTTGGAGTGCCGAATTAGGAATTTCCTACACTGTAATCAAATCAAAAGCCCCGCCGCACATGCTCAGACTCGCATTGGCTGTCACGAGCCGCGTGCGAGTGGCAGTATTTAAAACCAATGGCGCAGTACCAAGCTCCGCATTTGCTCTCACATGTCGACGCACATGCGTACATGCGGAGTTTAGTACTGCGCCTCGCACGCGGCGCGTGACAGCCAATGCGAGTGTGAGTATGTGCGGCGGGGCTTATAAGTAGACGTGCCGTATGAGATGACTAAGTCGTTAGATTTGGCAGACAGATTCTTTTTCATACCACTAGAGCGGCTATCCGTCTGGTGACGCATTTAGAAAACAAAGTGTCACCCCTCTTTCATCTTGAGAGTGTCGTAAAAACCTAGTCGCACGAGAAGGAAACTTGAAAGCCGTCTGGCCAGCTTGGCATTGTAGGCCATGAGTGCCATGAGGCCATAGCAGTGGGTCTTGAGTGGACCGAGTAGAGATAGTAGTAGCAGGTAGGCAGGTAAAACATTGACCTGACTAGACTATTTAAGTAAAAAATTCATGTATATCGGTTCAGTAGTTTTGGCGTGAAAGTGCGACAGGCAGACGGAGTTCTTTCGCTTTTAATTAAGAACGATTTGAAAGCATCAGTGTCACGGAGCATGCTCCCGCAATGGGAGTGAATCCCGTGGCCCTGGTTTGGGCAGTCGGGGATCGCTGTCGGTTTTAGTGGGTAGGTCGGGGCGCAATTCACCATCTCTAGGCGATTTCCACATACAGAAAAGGTTTGTTTGACCCCTTCACTAGGCACAACCTGCATCGCGGGGGCAGTTTACAAACAAACACTTGCCTGACCCCGGAATCGAACCCCCTATATAGGATCTTATTACAGCCTGAATAACATCATACTACTTCCTAATCGCAGCACAAACTGAACTAAAGCGGGCACCATTAAATAAATATAAATAAATATGCTTGGACATTTCACACAACGCCATCTCGTCCCAAGCTAAGCAACATAATGCTTGTGTTATGGTAACGAGACGGATGATAAACTACTTATATACATTTTTTTTTGTAAATACATCTATCTATCAGCCACAGAAGTCCACTGCTGAACATAGGCCTCCCCCATAGATTTCCACAATGCACGATCTCGTGCAGACCGCATCCACCGACTCCCAGCGACCTTCACAAGGTCGTCCGTCCACCTAGTCGGGGGTCTTCCCACGCTTGTAAATACATAGATACATATTATAGATAGAAAACACCCAAACCCGGAACAAATACTTGTAGGTCGTACAAATATTTCTTCCGTGCGGGGATCGAACCCGCGACATGCTGCGCAGCAGTCGATCACTCATCCACTGCGCCAACCGTGTCGCCATTAGTTTTGGTGGATAGGTCGAGGCGCTAATTTCCATCTTTCAACGCCCTGGAGACATACCCCGGCTAGTCCCTAACTGCAGGGCATCCATGAGGATTCCAACAAAAAAAATGTCTCTGGAAAATTTAGGAATAGAAATCTAAGCGTAAAAAGCTGGTAGAGTGTATAAATAAAACGAAAACAAATTATAGACAGTATAAGCTTATTATAAAGAGCAGCTTATGCTTTGCTATTTTTTAGTTGTATGTGAGTCTTGAAACAGCAAACTTTAGTGTCGTCATCTTCATTCCACAGCCGCCATTTGATTGGATATGAACCCTAGAAAGAATTAGAATTTATATTTATGTATACACAATGTATACATACAACCAACCCATACTAAGGGGGGGGGGGGGTCAGTTTCACTGGATAGTTATCGTGCAACTACTGGGAGGAAGCCAAATTATTTTAGACATATGATGAACCTCCGAAGGATGAGGCGTGCCCTCACTTGATATCTAGGCGGGCGGGCGGCAATCGCAAACATAAGAAATAGGACCGCAATGAAAAAAAAAAAGACAAGCCCTCTGAGTTTCTTGCCAGTTCTTCTCAGCAGTGGTCGCGTTCCGAACTGGTGGTAGACGGTAGACCTTTTTTATTATATAATATCACTATGACTGTGTTGACTTTTTGTAAGTGTCCACCGTGACCTAAAGAAAATAAATATATATTATTAATATATTTATAGATAAAATTGGAAAAGCGAATTGAATGATGAAATCTTACTTTTGGCAAAGACTTAGCCAGCTGAAGCGTGTAGACGAGTGTCTGGGTGTTGCCAGATGTGATAGGGCAGCTGGTGTACTCGCAGCCGACATCTGATCCCATGCCCTCAAATGGAATCTCCTTTATACCATTATCCCAAAACACCTTCGTTTTCAATTTGCTGGCGTCAAATTCTGGAAAATGGTAAAACATTAGTTTTAACAGTAGTTTACCGGAACTCTTGGGCCTGATTTAAGTGGGTAGGTCGGAGCGCTTAATTTCATCTATCCATGTCCCAAATAACCCGGTTAGTTAGGCTAGATAGGATCCACGAATATCACTACATAGTATAAAACAAAGTCGCTGTCGTCTGTCCGTCTCTATGTATGCTTAAATCTTTAAAACTACGCAACGGATTTTGACGCGGTTTGTTTTATTAGATAGAGTGATTCAAGAGGAAGGTTTATATATGTCAACGGAAAACAACAAGAACCGGAAATTTATAAATTTCCTAGGAAATTTATAAATTTCCTAGGAAATTTATAAACGTCCGTAGGATTCCAAACGAGAGATAAATTGTATTATTTTACGCCTACATTTTCGGAAATTTATAAACTTACGACGTCTCGTCGTAAATTTATAAACTAACGGATATACATTCGTAAGATTCTAAACGGTTCGACCAATCACAGTAGAGCTTTTAATTTTACGCTTCTACAAGATACGGCAAATAACACACTGTTCTCTGATTGGTCGATGTTGATAGTGGCATGCTTGTGTCCATAGACATAGGTACAATTAGACTTGCCAAACTATAAATTTATCAGTACGTAACAGTATTTTTACTTTAAAACTAGGTAAGTACCTATAATACAGGGTTACTGTTTTACATAATATGCTAATGACCCCTACTTCACTCTACCAAAATAAAACAATAGAAATAGAGTGATGCGAAGTTAAAAAGTTTTATTAAAAAGAAAAACAATCATAAAACAATAAAATTTGGCCTTCTGCCAAAAAAAACCAAACATCATAAAGTTTAATTTAAAAAAAAGCGAATTGCCAAACGCTAAGTAATAAAAAAAATGCTTAAAACCATGTAACAAATTAAACATAATAAAATAAGTATTTAACTTAAAAATCCCCTGACATCGGACTGCATTATGGCTGAGTACACACACAATATTCACTACATTGAGAGTCTACTCAGCCATAAATGTCAGGTACCTAACTTTTTTATATCTGTTTCATTGATACCCTTACAATGAGTCCAAACACGATCATCTACTGTAATTTGGTAAGGAGTTGGGTATCCTATAGATTCCTGATGATGCAGCAGGTATATCTGATGATGCAGCAGTATCAGGTCTAGGTTACAAGTAGCCAATATCGAACAATGGCGGCGGAGAGGACGGAGAAGGAACACGTGACTTATTCAACCAATCAGAGCGCCCATGGCGTTTGGTTATTGCTACTTATTATTTTACGCGTGAGTTCAGTAAGTTTATAAATTTCCGAAAATGTGGGCGTAAAATAATACAATTTATCTCTCGTTTGGAATCCTACGGACGTTTATAAATTTCCTAGGAAATTTATAAATTTCCGGTTCTTGTTGTTTTCCGTTGACATATACATGCATAATTGCACCCGTGCGTAGCCGGGGCGGGTCGCTAGTGTCCTATAATTAAAAGAGTATTGTTTATAAAAAAAATGAACCAGTATGGTTCTGGAACTATTGACAGATTTATCAGATGTATTTATTTTTCAGTGAATGTTGCTTAACACATTCAATGCCACAAGAATTTTGTGATGCATCTCTATAGGCCGTATTAGGTAGGTGTAATGTACTACTGTGGCCTTACAATTTTAATGTTTGTATTTTTTATACTTAAGTTTTATTTGTTAGTTGTAATATGTAAAAATACAATTTTTTTTAAAGGAATACTGCAGGATTATGGCGCCGTGTACTTGGCCCACGGAGGTATGGTTAACCGCTAGTATTATACGTAAGGGGACTTAGTGTGGGAAATTCGTACTCCTCCGTCCGCACATTTTTTGTAAAAAGGGGTTTTAAATTTTATTGTTGCTTCACAAGCTTCATAAAACTAGTACATGGCGAGCGAGCGCAGCCAGGAACGTTATTTCTTAAATACGTTATTCATTTAAATATGTAGCTGATAAATATTCCAACGGCGCCGGGTCCACACCGTGCGTCTTCCTGGTAAAACACCTGGGTAATCGTAATTTTTTAATTCTACATTTAGCTTAGTGAACTTACTAGGAGTGAAGTCAAAGCTGATGGTGGCATCTTTCCCCTTTGTCAAGGCGCATTTCTTGGCGTTATTGCAAGGCTCGATGCGGACTTCGGAAACCTCACAGACGCTTGCTGTAATGAATAAATTACACTGATATATATGACGGCGTGTCTACAAAATTTTGTTATAAACGAAAAGGATGGTATATTGGAACGCCACCAAACATCGTTCATGTCGAAAGAAGCGGGGCGGCCATCTTAGGACACACCATGACATCTAATGGAAGCTCGCGCACCATTATTGCAACCTATCGCCATTTATTAGTATAAATTTAGACAATCCTCTTCGAAGTGAATAGTTAATTATGCCTTGATCATTACTAGACTAATTTCTGATTGTTGTGTGAGATTCCATTGTAGTCAAGTTACGAAACCATTTAGTTTAATTAAAGTTGATCCAAGTTTTAATGTTATTGCAGTATTCCTTAGACACTTATATAAACGATATACTACCAACTCGTAATACATTATCTATAAAAAGATTTACACCCTATTGAGTGCAACCTCGTCCACATGAATGGAAGGAAATTTGACTGATGTTACGCTAGCTAGACTGGATTGTGATCTACTTTTATTGCGGCAAGTCTGTCTGCGTCTTGCGATGTTTCTCTTCCCTGAGGTTAAAAGGATGGCGACATTGTGTCTCTACACTTCTTCTCAGCCCATAAATTACCTACTGCTGAGTCGGGCCTCCTCCAAGTACATGGAGAATAATTGGCCTACTGTGCCACGCTGGCCAGACGGGTTGGCACAGTGTTTAGTAACAAGTTTTCCTTCTCTTGCGGCTAGGTTTCCGGCCTTGTCATTTTCTATCGTCGACTCTTACGACACCTCGTTGGTCTAGTGGTCAGATGTGCCGCCTTTGGATCAACGGGTCCCGGGTTCGATTCCGGGGTCGGGCCAGTGTCTTTGTCTAAACCAGAGGCACTGGCTCGGAGTCTGGGTGTTATTTCTATCTATAATATGTATGTATTTACAAAAAAAAAATGTATATAAGTAGTTTATCATCCATCTCGTTACCATAACACAAGCATTAAGTTGCATAACTTGGGACGAGATGGCGTTGTGTGAAATGTCCAAGGATATTTATTTATTATTATTATTTACCCTTAGGATGATATGGGCTGGTGACACAATGAAATAAATCCGTCACCACACGGAGAGAGTCTCTACACGAACAGAATAAGTGGTTAGGAACATTTCAACAGCTCATTGTACTTTAATCAGACACGATTGATAACTGGGCCATAAAGGTTAAGTATTATCAATTTGCGTCAAATAAAGACGGTGGTCCAGGCACGTTATTCAGGTTTTATTGATTTATGTATATTTAAATCGGCTTCATAAATCTTTCGTAATGGATGGATGGGCAATCAGTATTTGGATATTATTTTCTCGAAGATCAGTTTTTGTGGGTTGGTTCGTGTTTGCAGAACTTCACAACAAAATTTTGTTTATCCAGTGATAAGAACATTGATAAAAAGGATTTAAGTACATCTTTGTGAATTTGTTCCCGTGAACCATTTGTTCTAAAATACACTTAGCTATTTGCAGTCATAATAGATAAATGATTTTTAATTAACGACTTAATTACTTACGAAACCCGGTAATGATGATTTGGTAACTTTATAACCCATAAATTTCACAAACCTTACCTATTTATACAGGATGATTTTCTTAAAACCGCTAAAAAAGACCAGTTTTTAGGTCAAACAAATTGCATGACAAGAATTACTGGCAACGTCCAAACTTTATTGAAGATTCACTATGTTAAAAACATCGTAGATGTACCCCCAACGGGAACTCATGGAAGTGCGAATTGCATTGGTTGCGTACTTTCGTGTGTCATATTAAAGTAATTGGAATTAACTACAATTTGTACGCGCATCATACAAAATTAAATTCTTCGAATACCCAAATAAACACTCACAGATTAAAAGTATTATTGATTCTAAATCGTCTGTATCATTAAAGCTACTTTTTTTGCGTTTATTGATACCCTGTATTTAATTATAAAAATATTAATGATCATCATCATTTCAGCCAAAAGACGTCCATTGCTGGACATAGGCTTCCCTCGAGGATTGCCACGACGGCCGTGACCTTAACCAGGTCGTCGGTCTACCGCATGGGAGGCCTACCAGCACAACGCGTCCGGTACGCGGTTACCAGTTTATTACTCTGCCTCATCGGCCGTCATCAGCCCATAAATAAGCCACTACTGAGTCGGACCTCCTCCAATTACATGCAGGGTAATATGCACTTACGCAGAGATTATCTGTTCAAACGAATACAAACAAAACAGCAGCCGAAAAGGTCGTTATATAAAATTGTTACTAACTACCAAATGGGTGAGACCTGGTGTCCTGAAACACAGACCCAGAGCCTAGTTTAGGGCTTAGTGCTCAGCCTTCCTGGATATATCAGAAGTGTAGCTATATTAATTGTGTAAAAGATTTAAACCATTCTATCTATTTGTCTATTATTATCCGATTTACTAAGTTGTTTCCTTTCTTCAATTTTATGAGATTACTAGCTGACCCGGCAGACTTCGCACTGTTTCAATCGATAAATAAAAGACCTAAACTTTTGTATAAAATAAACTTACAACAAACAAAAGGAATCGTGAAGCGTCACGTCAAAGGAAAGGCAATTTTTTCGTTTTTTATTTAATTCCGAACATTTCCATAATATTTTCTCACGAATATTTCAAGACCAAAATTAGCCAAATCGGTCCCGCCGTTCTCGAGTTTTAGCGGGAGTAACGAACAGCAATTCATTTTACGTATATAGAAGATAGATAGATTACATTATTTATAAACTGTGGGACTACGGTCTCCCATGTTATGTGCCTTCAGAAAGTAGACTGCATCACAGATTTTTAATATCACTTAATATCTACGTCCAACCGGGTTAGACTGGATAAAGGCGTTAAACTAGATAACCAAAAGCTATTAAAAACTTACCATCACCGCAAGGCGTGATTTCCACGACCAGGGCGTCGGTCGAGGCCAGGAATAAGGCAAGAAGGGTGATATGGTACGCTCCCATGTCGACCGCTCGAGACGACACCGCAAATGAGACTGATTTTGATTGTACGGGTTCTTAGTGGCGTCGTTATCATATCAAAGCAGCAGTCATGAACTGTCATAATGTAATAAGCTTTTTTATTTATACGTAAAGGGTTATGATTATAATGTGTGGAAAATATCTTCATGTGTAATCCCTTGTCGGTTATGTCTGGTCTGCGAACATTGTCTATTTTTAACCGATTTCAAAAAGGAGGAACTTCTAATTTCGGCTGTAAGAAATAATATTTATTGACCATATTAAAACAATTCTTATACGAAAACAATCAGTACAGTGTGTGATAAGATGGGTTAATCTTAGATTAATACTCTTTATTGTACACTAGCGACCGAGCCCGGCTTCGCACGGGTGCATGTATTATACATATAAAACTTCTTCTCGAATCACTCTATCGATTAAAAAAAACCGCTTCAAAATCCGTTGCGTAGTTTTAAAGATTTTTAAGCATACATAGGGACGGACAGACCACAGTGACTTTGTTTTATACTATGTAGTGATATATAGACAAAATAAAATAAGGCCTCAAAAAATACGACAAAAAAAACTCAATGTACAATGGGCGGTCATAACGCACTAGGCGATTTCTTCTAGACGGCCTTTGGAGGGATAGGAGTTGTGCACTTTAAAATAGTAGGGGTTTGTAAACTGATGGCCCCGTTTCTTTATATCACGGTTAACCTCGAATGAATAATATTTACTCAAAATTCAACAAAAAGTAGAATGTTACATTATGAAAGAAAATGATCAATAAATAATAAATGTGAAAATGTAAAAATATATATATACAGGGTGGTCAAAAAGTCGTGTATCAAACGAGCGGTCAACCAGCGGTTAGATGGGGTCATCAGCAGCAAAAAATTGTTCTACGGGAGGTCCCTAAGGTCAACCGCTGCAGAGTTATAATTGATTTTGTGTTTTTATGAGGAATTGTCTTTTTTTTTTACTAAAACTTGATAAAATTCTTAAAAATCTACACGCTGTTTCTTTTTTATAACTTTCACTAGATTGGTACTGATGAGCCCTTTCGTAAGATATGCTATATATGATAGTTTATTGGGTGTGTTGAAGATAATATTAAGTTTTACGAAACAATTCTTAAATCAAAACTTGTCATTTACTTCATACCCCACTGTGGAAAAAAGTACTCTACAGAAAAGTGACCCTGTATTACAAATTTTGGCGCATTTAATAGGGATTCTAAAAAGGTATTACACATGGCTATGCGTGGCTTCGATATCTTTCGAGGACCACCATTCGTAGCAAGGGCAAAGTTAATTAACAAAAATTAAAAGACTATCCTATAACTTTTTTAGAGTTAGGTTAGACACGGTTAGGTTTACGAGCCTCTTTTTTAGTTACATAGAAAACTTGAAATAAGTGACGGTATTTTTGAATATTTGAACAGTTTTGATTCGATTCTTTTTTTAACTTCACAAAGCATACATTTATTTTCAGTCGTTCCGTGTAAATAATGGTAGTTAGCCACATGAGTTAGACTGTTGCCGACCCCAATTTTATTAGATTGGGAAATGGACTAGGCCTTTAAGTAATCTGTCGCGGCTAGGTGTCTAACAACCTTCTTCGTAAATTTGGGGACATTTAATATTCTAAATACCTCACCACACCTTATAGGTACGAACGGTATGTTTAAGGAAACAAAATTAGCCTACTGTAATTTTATGAAAAAATCGTCGATTTATTTATTTACTTTGATACAATATAGACAATTTATGGAGTTATCGTTCATAGAGTATCGAACCCAGGAAACAGCATTCAATGTTGTCATTCTTCTCGTCCCAGAGCTTCCAAGCAAGGTAGAATGGACCGGGCTGCAAAGATGAAAAAAAATTTTAGTAGTTGTAAAACGTTACATACACAAATATTGGGATTACTTTAACATTATGCTCTGCGATCAGTATTTTCTTTCGATATTTTAAAAGACCCACTCCGAGCCAAGTCGGTTCACATTACTGATTGGCGGACCAGAATCCCACATACGAGGATTAAACGCCCCGCGAAAAAAATGGTTGGCATCATGGAAGTATTATAAACGGCCTTATGCGGCATTAACTACTTAAAGTCAAACCTAGCTGTTGGAGCAAGATTTCGGTATGTCATCATTTGGTGAGACCAACTGTCAATTTTCACGCCCCCAGAAAGTATTAGCTAAAAACAATACATACAGCCAATGGGAAGGCAAACTTCTTGCCGACTTGTATGGATGATTCGTTGAACGTGTGCGACTTTCCGACCTCCGTGGGGCAGCTGGTGAAGGCACAAGCGCTGTCCGAACTGGACAGAGTCACTTCTTCCAATTGCGGACCACCAGCCATATCATTTGCTGTGATCCATAGTAAAGCGCTCTTCAATTTCGTAGCTGTGAAATCTGTAAACACATAGTTTTATTTGATAGTCCACCTAGTAAGATTTTTTGTACAACCTTCTACTTGGACGGTCGCGTAAGCGAGTTATTTTAACTGACTAGCGACCCGCCCCGGCTTCGCACGGATGCAATGACGATACTCTAAATTTATCAGTGTTTCTCTACAATATTATCGATTACGCAACGGAATTTGAAGCGGTTTTTTTATAGATAGAGTGATTCAAGAGTTTTAAAGATTTAAGCTACAAAATTTCGACGAAGTGAACAATGCACTTTCTACAGTTGACCATTGGTTTAATATGAATAACTTGCTTTTAAATGAAAACAAAACTAAATGCATCAAATTTTCACTGCCCAATGTTGTTCAGAATCCAAACAATGTATACAACTGAATGGAACAATATTGGAACCGATTGAGTCAACCGTATTTTTAGGTATAGCCATTGATAATAGACTACAATGGGGCTCACATATAGAAAATAGACTAATACTATCTAATAGACTCAGCACGGCGGCTTTTGCTGTTAAAAAAATTTGACTTTTCACAGATGTCGATACGGCTAGAATAGTTTATTTCAGTTACTTACGGTATCATATCAGTATCATGACTTACGGGATTCTTCTCTGGGGATGCTGTGCGGTCTGCACATATAATACCATATTTATATTACAGAAAAGGGCTGTAAGAGCTATATATGGCCTTGCTCCTAGAACTTCTCTACGAGATACATTCAAAGAAATAAATATTCTAACTGTGCCATCCCAATCTATTTTTGAAAATTTGATGTATGTACATAAAAATATTAATAACTGGTAAGAACTGTGATATACATGTCGTGGATTGATGAAGTTATGGCGCGAGAGACAGCGCCATCTAAGGATTATTTTAGTGAACCAATAAGTTGTTACCGGAAACGCAAGCGGCGCAGTACCTTCCGCTTGGACACGATCGTCGATAGAGCGGATGTAGCGAGACTGCGGCTAGATGGCGCTAGTAGAACGTGAACCGGATGCACCATTGACAGCGATAGTCTTTATAAGGAGTTGCGCTGTTGAATCGAGACGCATTAATATCTGAGACGTCTCGGGGTACGGACGACTGCCTCAGACAATCAGTACTGTCTTTATTGTGGTGCGCTGTCTACGTCGGACGGTCTTGCATTACGCTCGGTGTCGACGCACGTGTTTGTTTCCATAATGTAGGAAGCCGTTAGTAAAAGAAAATAAAGTTACTTTGATTTAAATTATCTTTCGTTCAAGTACCCAAGTCAGTGCCCACATCCATTTTAAACTTTGTCGGATCATGATGAAAACCGGATGCTTCACATCTCGGCCACCCATCCATGATCCAGTGAGGGTATCTGCGACATCTATACATCGATACTCGATACAAATAAATAAAATTGGAGTATCTGTTTGTAATAATAAAATAACAACTTTTTACTAAATGCGTAAGTCTGTATACACAGCACATAGACCAAAATAACATTTTTTTTAATTTTTGTCTGTCTGTCCGTCTGTCTGTCTGTCTGTCTGTCTGTTTGTTCCGGCTAATCTCTGGAACGGCTGGACCGATTTTGACGGGACTTTCACCGATAGGTAGCTGATGATATAAGGAGTAACTTAGGCTACTTTTATTTAGTCTATACATCTATACAAATAAATAAATGCGTAAGTCTGTGTACACAGCACATCTATACATCTATACAAATAAATAAAATTGGAGTGTCTGTTTGTAATAATAAAATAACAACTTTTTACTAAATGCGTAAGTCTGTATACACAGCACATAGACCAAAATAACATTTTTTTTAATTTTTGTCTGTCTGTCCGTCTGTCTGTCTGTCTGTCTGTCTGTTTGTTCCGGCTAATCTCTGGAACGGCTGGACCGATTTTGACGGGACTTTCACCGATAGGTAGCTGATGATATAAGGAGTAACTTAGGCTACTTTTATTTAGTCTATACATCTATAGAAATAAATAAATGCGTAAGTCTGTATACACAGCACATCTTCTATCTATACAAATAAATAAAATTGGAGTGTCTGTTTGTAATAATAAAATAACAACTTTTTACTAAATGCGTAAGTCTGTATACACAGCACATAGACTAAAATAACATTTTTTTAATTTTTGTCTGTCTGTCCGTCTGTCTGTCTGTCTGTCTGTCTGTTTGTTCCGGCTAATCTCTGGAACGGCTGGACCGATTTTGACGGGACTTTCACTGATCGGTAGCTGATGATATAAGGAGTAACTTAGGCTACTTTATTTAGACTAAACATCTTCTATACATATTACATACATTACATACAAATAAATAAAATTGGAGTGTCTGTTTGTAATAATAAAATAACAACTTTTTACTAAATGCGTAAGTCTGTATACACAGCACATAGACCAAAATAACATTTTTTTTAATTTTTGTCTGTCTGTCCGTCTGTCCGTCTGTCTGTCTGTCTGTCTGTTTGTTCCGGCTAATCTCTGGAACGGCTGGACCGATTTTGACGGGACTTTCACTGATAGGTAGCTGATGATATAAGGAGTAACTTAGGCTACTTTATTTAGTCTATACATCTTCTATACATACAAATTAATAAAATTGGAGTGTCTGTTTGTAATAATAAAATAACAACTTTTTACTAAATGCGTAAGTCTGTATACACAGCACATAGACCAAAATAAAATATTTTTAAATTTTTGTCTGTCTGTCCGTCTGTCTGTCTGTCTGTTTGTTCCGGCTAATCTCTGGAACAGCTGGACCGATTTTGACGGGACTTTCACCGATAGGTAGCTGATGATATAAGGAGTAACTTAGGCTACTTTTATTTAGTCTATACATCTTCTATACAAATAAATAAAATTGGAGTGTCTGATTGTAATAATAAAATAACAACTTTTTACTAAATGCGTAAGTATGTTTAAACAGCAAATAGACCAAAATATTTTTTTTTAACTTTTGTCTGTCTGTCTGTTTGTTCCGGCTAAAACGTTTAGTACTTTGGAGACATTGTTAAAAACTTAATTTAAAACAAAACATGAGAGCACATCATTCAGCTGATTCAGAATTTAGTAAAATTCTTCTTGATGTTGGAGAGGGAAAGTGTCTAGAAGTCAATAGTAATCATGATATAGAACTTCCTACCAGTCTTTGTTAGGTTGTGGTGGACACTGAAACTTTAATACATAGTATTTATAATGATATTCACAATCTCAATATCAAAGAAGATTCGATAAATAAGCCAACAAAAACTGAAAATAAATGATAATTAAAATAAATGCAAAAACCAAAAAAAAATATTAATGAACTAATTAACTTTTTTTAAATTCCACGCGGACGAAGTCGCGGGTACAGCTAGTACATAATATGAATACACGAAACAAGAAAAATCTTGCTGTGCATTGTACTCGTCTCCACAGAATAAGTAACCTATTCATGGGTCAATGTATACGCTTTTATAATAAACTGCCCATGCAACTTAGAGAATTGCCTCGGAATGCCTTTAAAAAGACGGTCAAGACAAAGCTTTACAAAAAAGCGTATTACCGCATTGCTGATTATATAAATGACACAGCTGCTTGTGACTAAGCTGTTCAGTGCCAGTATTTTATGTTATTTATTTATGTTATTGTACATAAACATAAGAAATAGGACCGCATTGAAAAAAAAATGACAAGCCCTCTGAGTTTCTTGCCAGTTCTTCTCAGCAGTGGTCGCGTTCCGAACTGGTGGTAGACCAGTTCGGAACGCGACCACTGCTGAGAAGATAGAACTTTTTTATTATAGAACATCATTATGAGTAATGTGTTGACTTTTTGTAAGTGTCCATCGTGACCTAAACAAAATAAATGATTTGAATTTGAAGCATACATAGGGACGGACAGACGACAGCGACTTTGTTTAATACGTAGCGATGAGTAGTGATGATGATGATAGGGAAGATGAAAACAAAAATAAGTTATATTAAAAAAAATCACGTTAATTTTGGTAAATTAAAAGAACTATATTTATTGAAGTGAAATCTTGTTTCGGCGCACCTCACACAGATTTTTCCGTAGGTAACTAGTAAGTTAGGCTGATCCGTCACGCTCTGAGGTAAAGGCTCGATCGGGTAAACTCGGGACCGCCGATTGTACAGTAAGAGTGTAAGATACAGTCAGTTGCTCTTCGCTGTTTTTAGTATATTCAATTCATAAGTAATAATTGTATTAATTAATTTAATAGTTATTATTGGTACGTGTTAAGAAATATTTTGACAATTATTTGGTTTATACCAGTTGTTTTTTTATATTTTTAAATTGGAGCACGATCGCGCAACACTATGTATTCACGCATCGAGCAGCATATCAAAAATAGTAGATTGTATCACAAGTGAGCAAAGTAATACTTTTACGGCGAGGACGCTTTTTTGAATCCAGAGCGAAGTGAGGGCTTCTTTACTAAAAAACCGCGACATACAGAGTTTCTTTCGCATTTATAATAACAGGTTACACTGATTAATTCACTGCAAATGTAATGTAATGTTAATAAGTATCTAGAAAACTGGGCCGAAAATACAAAATATTTTTCTTTAATTTACACACTAAACACTTATTCCATCGTAAATATGAAGCTGCAATTTCTGCTTGAAGTGGGATACGCAAATGAAACCGATACGCTTTTGACACAAGTTTATGCAACCCACTAGAATAGTCTGTATCTACCTTAATTTTGATGTCTCCTCGGGTTCCGATTCACTTCCCGAGCCAAACTCTGAATAAACTCCTTTTTTGCACTTTTTCCTTTTAAGAAAACTCATAATTGAATTTATTTATTTTAAATATATGTAATTTAGCGTAGTTTACGAAATCGACCGCGCGTCGTTATCGAGACTGGATCAGTAGTACTAAAGCAAAGCGAGCGGGCGGCGGGCGGCTTACTTTTAGCGCCAGCCGCGATTCATAAAAAAGTAAACGTACCTTTTTAACATCGAAATAGCATTTTCATTTAATTTTTATACACCTGGCTTCTAAGAGACCCGATCTTAAAATTTACAAATGGCTATCTCTTAATTTTATGTAATAAATTTATTAATCAAATACCAATGACGCTTGCATCCCACCTCAGAGCATAGGGCTCCATGTATAAGGTGGACCAACATTTGGATGGGATTGGTACATATTTGAAACTTACTGGTTAGAGCGATTTCGATATTCTTTTTTCAACGCACATTAGTCATTTTGTAAATTTTATACAGGGGCAAGTAGTGTAGTTCCGTGTGGTGACGGATTTAGAATACATAGAGTCGCCACCCCATTTAATCCTGAGGGTGTCGTAAGAGCAGCTATTAGGAAATCTAGCTGCAAGAGAACCAAAACTTGTTTTGTTACCAAACCCTATTCCAACCCGGCCAGCATTTATGGGTCGGGACGTGGAAGAAGAAGTAATGTACAACAAAAAGCAGATAATTTCATCAAAATCGCTTCACTTATTATAAGGACACCTGCTCTTTAAAATAACTGGCAAATTATAATTCTGGTTATACTTAAAAAGTAACTATCTAAATATTGTTTTCATTCCATCTTGAGGGTGCCCTATGCCAACCCGCCTGGCCATCGTGGCACAGTGGAGAAGACCCGACTCAGCAATGAGTATATGGGCTAAGCAGTAGGAGAATTTTTTAGAAATAAATTATGTACTTACTGGGTATGAAGTCGACACTGAGACTTATAGTGGAATTCCGATCAAATCTGCAAGGCTTTTTGCCGTCACAAATATCAAAATGAATCTGTGACACTACGCAGGTACTTGCTAAAAATAACATTTTAGATAAACATGATGACATCATTACGGAAGGAAAGGAACAGCTCAGAGTATAAATTGTACATGTATATTTATATTTTGAAGTTAGTAGGAAGATATAACGTTTCTGTGATCAAGTTTTTAATCACAAAAGTAATAACGACAGGACAGAAATGACATTTATGAAACTATTTTAATGATTATCCTGCAAGCTGTGTATTTTTGTTTCACAATATTACTTGGGTTCTAAAATATGTGCTAATTTTTAGGCCAATATTTAGGAAAAGCACTTGCATTTTTCTCAGTAATTTTGCACATTTCCTAAATCAAGGGGCCTAGTCAAGTGACTCATAAAGTACGCTTTGATAGAATAGAAAGACATGGTATTGCCAGGTCGTGTCAAACCCGCACTTTTGTTTTTCCATTCCACCAAAGCGCGCGATACGAAGTCCCTGTAGTAGGTACTATCGATAATTTCGTCATAGACCTGGTATAACACTTACCATTTTCATTGCATTGTTCTACTAATTCTACTGTCGGTGCGGCCCACACTGCGGCCAAGATAGAACAGACAAACAAGCTGATAAAATGCATATTGACTACTAAGTGGTTGTCTGCCTGCAATTACTATTTATAGGTAAGGAATCCAGGCAGTTTTTCTTCTGTCTTGACAGATATAATGGCTTAGGCATTTAATTTAAACTAAATTCAACCTTATTATTACGACTAATGACTTGTTTGATAAGGATTATAATAATATATTATTATCATAAGTTTGTTATTGTTAATTAACTAACTTGTGCCCGCGGCGGCGCTGACTTATACATTATTGTTCAACTTCAAATTTGTTTGTTTATGATAGTAAAATCTTTTATATTTTAATAAATTCTTAATAAAAACGCTTTAGCCTGAAATGAGTAGTTAGATTAGCCGGAAGTAGCTTACAGAAAGACTGATGAACATGGGAAGCATGAAAATGTTCATGGCATCTGTGATTTTTCCTCATGGTATAGGACCAGACTTTCTCGTACAACACTGCTAAAAGTTGCTTCGTTTTTGCTATTTGTATCAGTAGCGCCAATAGTACGTACCGATGGTATCATATTAAGTATGTATTTTATTCTCTGATCTTAGGGTCAGTCTGCTTGTCTTGGGAAAATCCAAGTTACTTATCGAGATTCCTAAAAGCTATTCAATGTTTGTTTCACAGAGATAATAAGTATGAATCAATTTTAATTAGTAAGAAGGTCTCTACTATCGACTTTAGGTCCTTAGGTTCGGTCAGGACACAGCCCGGGGCGGTGCACCGGGGGGGTGTTTAGTCGGTATATATATTTTTTTTTTTCTCTGGGTATTATCTGCGATCAGTCTTGGACTATGAGCAGATGAGTTCCGTGATGCTTGTTGTGTAGAGTGTGGCTTCCATTGATGCCATCTACTCGTAGGTTTTTACGGCTTTACTGCCGGTCCTCTAGTGCCATGATACTGTGGCGCTTCAAGCGGAGCACGTAGTCTCGTTGTGTCAACTGACGTGCTAGCGCATTCGGGTGGATGGCTAGCCGTTCTTTATATTTCCCTGCTACATTCCGAATCTCCTCACTCACTGTTGGAATGGCTAGTTGTTGGTGGATTTCAGCGTTTGTAGTGAACCATGAAACATTGACTATTGTACGTAGTATTTTGTTTTGTTGACGCTGTAAGGTGGCTATATTGGAGTTGCTTGCGCTTCCCCAGAGCTGTATCCCATACATCCAAACGGGCTTCAATATTACTTTGTATATCAAGAGCTTGTTATCCAGTGACAGTCTGGAGTTGCGGCCCAGTAGCCAATGAAAATGTTTAAATCTGTGTGAGAGTTCTTCTTTTTTAGATTTGATGCGTTGTTGCCAGGTTAATCGTCGGTCCAAATGAATTCCCAGGTATTTGACACAACTCTTATATGGTAGGATGGTATCTCCGAGTTTAACAGATGGGCAGTCTTTCTTTCTGAGTGTGAAGGTGACCTGGACAGATTTTGCAGCACTTGCCTTTAGTTTCCATCTTTTCATCCAGATGTGTATTTTATTTAGTCCTTTCTGTAGAAGGTTTGATGCAACTTCTGGGTTTCTGTGACTTGACAATATAGCCGTATCATCTGCGAATGTTGCTGTAACAACCCCAGGTTCCGTCGGTAAGTCAGTTGTATATAATATGTAAAGAATTGGCGAATTCCGATTTTACCTTTACAAAGCGTAGGTACATTATTTTTGCGTTATTTTCAAACATCATCATTATCTATGCGTCATATCCCGACTGCAGCCCAAACTCTCGCTTCGGCGCCCGGGTTCCGCTTTCCGACTTTTTCTTCTCCACTTCGCACGGTCTTCAGCATCCCTGGTAGTGAGTCCATTGGTACGCATATCACCCTTTACGACGTCAAGCCAGCACTTTTTGGGTCTACCCCTCCTGCCGGGGCCCGGTGGAGGCGGCATGGCCAGACATTTGTTTCCACGTAAGCATCCGGTTGCCGTAAAACCTGGCCGTACCAAGGGAGCCGACACTCCTGCAATTTATCCGCAATGTCACGGACATGAAGACTGTCGCGAATGCGTTCCTAACGCGATCCTTCCGCATCACTCCACACATCCACCGCAGCATATTCATCTCCGTGACACGCAGTACTTGCTTGTGTCACTCCAACACCGGCCACGCTTCAGAGCCGTATAAAAGGACAGGCCTAATGATGGTCTTATAGACCTGTCCTTTCAACTTTCCTTGGGCTTTACTACAGCATCTTGGGATCACAAATGACACTAGTTACGTCACGCCATTTGGCCCACGCGACAGCAGTGCGTGCCTTGACGTCGCAATCGATGTCACCAGATGCATGAAATACAAATCCCAGGTATTTGACTTGGTCCTTGCGCTCGACCGTGTTGCCGCCTATGCGTACGGGTGTGGGATCTGTGGAGTTACAGGCCAAGTAACCTTCATCGTCAATTTGAGGACATTTAATATTCTGAATCCCTTAAACACACACACATTATAGGTACGCACACATTATAAGGAAACAAAATTAAGAACGACATTTGACTACTGTACTTTAATTAAAAAAATCGTCGATTTATTTATTTACTTTTATACAATACAGAAGATTTAAGGAGTTATCGTTCATAGAGTATCGAACCCCGGAAACAGCATACATTGTTGTCATTCTGCTCGTCCCAGACCTTCCAAGTAAGTTTGAATGGACCAGGCTGCAAAGATGAAACAATTTTTTAGTAGTTGTTCAACGTTACGTACGTAAAATATTGGGATTTGGGATTACTTTAACATAATGCTCTGCGATGCGATCAGTATTTTCTTTGGGTATTTTAAAAGACTCACTGCAGAGCTGGGCCTCCTAACCAAGTCAGTTCATAATACTGATTGGCCGACCAGAGTCCAACATACGATGATGCCCCGCGAAAAAAATTAAAGTATTATAAACGCCCATAAGCGGCATTAACTACATAAAAATCCGAAATGATTACGAAAACCTAGTTATTGGAGCAAGATTTCGGTATGTTACCATCTGGTGTGACCAACTGGCAATTTCCACGCCCTCAGAAAGTATTAGCATAAGAATACATACAACCAATGGGCACTCTAACTTCTTGCCGACGTGTATCGATGATTCGTTGTACGTGTGCGACTTTCCGACCTTCGTGGGGCAGCTGGTGAAGGCACAAGCGTTGTCCGAACTGGTCAGAGTCATGTATGCGTATCGCGGTCCATCAGCTATATCATTTGCTACCGTCCATAATAACGCGCTCTTCAATTTCGTGGCAGTGAAATCTGTAAAACATAGTTTTATTAGATCTAGGTGCGGGCCTGGCCTTCGCTCGCCTAAATCTACTTAAACAGCTGAGAGGCCAAAATTTCCAATCCTGTGCAAACGGCATCCACCGATTTCCAGCTTTCATTAGGCCATTCGTCCACCTAGTAAGATTCTTTTGTACAACCTTCTACTTTGACGGTCGCGTAATCTTGTGATTATAACTGAAGATGAGAACTTAAATAAGTACTATTAAAGAAATATTCACATTATAGTTGGTAAATTATAAGAACAATATTTATTTATTTTAAAATTGGAACGCGCTTCACGAAGTATTCACGCATCGAGCAGTGGTCAGATAGTTATAGTATTTTTTTTAGTTCAGTTCTTGTTTGAATGGCTTGCTTGCCAATGTGATTTGACACAAATTCGCCAATGTCAGGTACTGACGTTGAGATTTTTTTTTAGTTGTTATTTTTACATTTAGCGCCAACCGGGATTCTTAAAAAAGAAAACTTACCTATTTAATATCGAAATATCATTTTCATAAAAAATTTCTAAACCTGGCTTTTAACATAGACCCGATGTTAAATTTACAAGCAGATGTAGATTTATAAACCAAATACCAATGACGCTTGCATCCTACCTCAGAGCATTGGGCTCCACTATTTACCAATATTTGGATGGGATTGGTATTTGAAAAAATAAAATTTAAAAAGAAAAGCTATTTCTTTATTCTTCATTTTGTATATTTGACACAGGGGCAAGTAGTGTAGTTCCGTGTGGTGACGGATTTAGAATACATAGAGTCGCCACTCCATTTCATCCTGAGGTTTTCGTAAGAGCGGCCATTAGGATGATCTAGCTGCACGAGCACCAAAACTTAGGCTTGCGTGATGGAAAGCAAAGCCAGGGTCCAAGATGGAGCAGGTAATTCAAGGAAATGCCCTGTCGGGCACCGGCTCTCACATACACACGACGGAACACAGTAAAACTGCTTGGCGCCGGAGTTAGATGTGAGGGTGGTAGCTAGCCGGGCGGACCATAAGACCCTGCCTACAAGCAAGCTATTAAGTTTGATGTGTATTGGCATCTGAGTGTTGCATTGAACTTATCTTGAATTGAAACAAATTATGTACTTACTGGGTATGAAGTCGACACTGAGACTTATAGTGGAATTCCGATCAAATCTGCAAGGCTTTTTGCCGTCGCAAATATCAAAATGAATTTGTGACACTATACAGGATTTTGCTGAAAATAACATTTATGGTAAAAAAATGACATCAGTACGGAAAAGAAAAGCTCAGAGTATAAATTGTTTTGATATTTTCAAGTTTGTAGGAGGAATAATCCTTTTTGTGATCGTGTTTGTAATCACAAAAGTAACAACGTTGTGACAGAAATGATCTATGCAACTATTGTAATTATTATCCCGCAGGCTAGCTCGCGACCAACATATAGGTAAATAAAGCTGCTTTTTTTCCCAAAAATTTTTCAAATATTGTATGGTCTAAATCAGGGGGCTTAATCAAGGGACCCTCATACCGTACGCTTAGGTATAATAAAAAGGCAACTGTGTGTAATTGACATTGCAAGGTCGTGACAAACCCGTACGTTTGTTTTCCATTCTACGAAAGCGAGCGGTAGGAAAGCCCTGTGGTACTATAGATAATTTCGTCTAGACCCGGTATAAAACTTACCCTCACTACATTGTTCTAAGAATTCTACTTTCGGTGCGGCCCACACTGTGGCCAAGATAAAACAGACAAACAAGCTGATTAAATACATATTGACTACTAAATGGTTGACTGATTGCTATTGCTATTTATAGGTAAGGAATCCAGGCCATTTTTCTTCTCTTGATACATAGATATGGCTTGGTAATTTAATTTAAACGAAATGCAACCTTATTCTTAAGACTAACTAGGCTTGTTTGATAAGGGTATTAAAATATTTTTATCATCTTAAGTTTGTTATTTTTATTAATTAAGCCTCTGTACGCACTCGCGGCTGGCTGCCTAGGCGGCTAGCCGCGCGGCCTACTAAACCGCCACAAAATTTCAACCGCCAGTGCGTACAGACATATGCGGTTGCTTATAAAATTAGAAAAGCGGCAGGCCTCGCGGCTAGCCGCTTAGGCGGTTCAACCGCTAGTGCGTACAGGGGCTAACTAGTAACCACGGCGGCGCTGACTTGCATATTGTTCAACTTCGAATGATTCATATTACATACTTAGTTTGTTTATGATAATGATAATAAAACCTTATTTATCAACTTTTAGAGAAATTCTCATCAAAAAGTGGTTCAGCCTGAAATGAGTAGTTAGATTAGCCGGAAGTAACATACAGAAAGACTGATGAAAATATATCGTGATTTCATTCAGGTGCATCTAACCTACATGCGAAGCATAAAAATGGTCATGGCATTTGTGATTTTCTCTCAGGGTTTAAGACACTTTGTCGACCAACACTGCTAAAGCCTCTCACAGATGTAGCTATAATATTAGGTTGGGGAAAAAGTCTTTTCGCATTATACTATGTATGAACTTGTAATAAAATCTCTTTGGCTATACTATTTGTATCTAGCTGGTTTTGGTATCATTGAAAGTTTAAATTTTAAAGAACATAATTCCAAATTCAAATTAGGAAAATGTGTGATTTTCATTTATTTTTCGTACTGTCAAGATGAGTGAATCTAATGGAGAAAGTCAAATACATTTTAAAATTTTACGACAAAAAAGGAAATAACGCAACGTAAGCCGCGAAAAAAATTTGCGTTCATATTTGGTCCGGAAATTTTGATGTCAAAGATGCACATCACCCTGGTCGCCGGATAAAATGGATGCCATTTGTGGAGGAAGATATCAGTAGTTACGACGTAGCCGAAGAACTGGGAATTGACCACAAAACAGTTTTGGCGCATTTGAAAGAAACTGGGTACACAAAAAAGCTCGATATTGGGGTACCTCACGAGGTCACTGAAAGAAACCTAATGAACCGTGTACTCATTTGTGATTCTTTATTACGACGTAATTAAACCGAACAATATTTGAAGAAGCTGATAACTGGTGATGAAAAGTCGATCACGTACAACAAGAACGTGCGAAAAAGGTCGTGGTTAACGGCCGGTCAGACTTCACAGGCTGTGGCGACACCCGGGTTAACTCGCAACAAGGTGATGCTGTGTGTGTGGTGGGATTAGAAGGGCATTATTCATTATGAGCTGTTACCACCAGGCAGGTCCATCACTTCTACTCTACTGCGAACAACTGATGAGATGAAAGCAAAAAGATGAGAGAAAGCGGCCGGAATTAATCAACAGAAGGGGTGTGGTTTTTTATCATGATAACGCTAGACCTCACACATTTTTAGCCACTCAGCAAAAATTAAGAGAGTTTGGCTGGGAGGTGTTAATGCATCCACCGTATAGTCCTGACCTTGCACCTTCAGATTTCCACCTGTTTCGGTCTCTTCAGAATTCTTTAGGCAGTGTCAGGTTCACATCACGAGAGGACTACCAAAACCACTTGTCGCGGTATTTTGATCAGAAGTCCCAAAATTTCTATAGCAATGTGATCATGTCCCTACCTACAAGACGGCAAAAAGTTATCGAACAAAATGGTGTCTACATACTTTAGTTAAATGTAAATAAACTGTATTATAAAATGTTTTGAAATTTCTTAAAAAAACGAAGAAACTTTTTCCCCAACCTATTTTAAATTAATACATCGAGATATAAATTACATTATAGCAAGCTACCACACAGTTGCTATACTACATATGTATAATATATATTTTGCCCTCACTCGGTCTGCGGTCGTCCTTGCTAACGCAGCTTATTTTCTGTATTTATATGCCAAAATATTTATATTGCCAATTTATATGCCAAAATATATGTGTGGACATATTTTTGTGACGTGTTAGAAATATATGTCGCAGATACACTCTCTCGCAGAAGTAACTTTATTTTTCTTTTACTAACGACTTCCTACATTATGGAAACAAACACGTGCGTCGACACCGAGCGTAATGCAAGACCGTCCGACGTAGACAGCGCACCACAATAAAGTCAGTACTGATTGTCTGAGGCAGTGGTCCGTACCCCGCGACGTCTCAGATATTAATGCGTTTCGATTCAACAGCGCGGCTCCTTATAAAGGCTATCGCTATCACGTTCTACTAGCGCCATCTAGCCGCCGCCGCGCCGTCTCGCTACATCCGCTCTATCGACGATCGTGTCCAAGCGGAAGGTACTGCGCCGCTTGCGTTTCCGGTAACAATTTATTGGTTCAGTAAAATAATCCTTAGATGACGCTGTCTCTCGCGCCATAACTTCATCAATCCACGACATATATATTAAGCTACATCTGTGAAGGGCTTTACTTGCTTCGATTTTGCTATTTGTATCAGAAGTGTCAGTGTTAGGGTCAGTTTGCTTGTTTTGGGACAATCCAAGTTACTTATCGAGATTCTTAGAAGCTATTCTATGTTTGTTTCACATAGATAATAAGTAGGCATCAATTTTAATCATTATGAAGGTCTCTCTATTATCGACTTTATTGTAATATCATTTCAGCCAAAAGACTTCCACTGCTGGACATAGGCCTCCCCCAAGGATCTCCACAAAGGCCGGTCATGGGCCGCCCGCATCCACTGCTTTCCGGCGACCTTAACCAGGTCGTCGGTCCACCGTGTGGGAGGCCTAAGAGCACTGCGCCTTCCGGAACGCGGTCGCCACTCGAGGACTTTTCTGCCCCATCGGGCGTCGGTCCTGCGAGCTATGTGCCCTGCCCACTGCCACTTAAGTTTGGCAATCCGGTGGGCTCATTTCTGATTCGATCTCGCAGGGAAACTCCGAGCATAGCCCTCTCCATTGCCCTTTGGGTGACTTTGAGCCTTCTGATGAATATATAAGTACTGTATACTTATATATTGAACCATTTTGTTTCGATGTTACCTTTACAAAGCGTACATTTATTTTCAATCACCACGTGTACGAGGGAGATATGTAATCTGTCGAGGCTGGTTGTCTATCTACCTTCTCTCTAATTTGGGGACATTTAGTATTCTTAATCCCTCACCACACACACCTTTTAAGTACGTACGGTATGTATAAGGGAACAAAATTAAGAACATCATTTGATAATTTTATTTTATTGAGATTTATTTATTTATTTTGATACAATAGTTATAGAAGTTTTATGGAGTTATCGTTCATAGAGTATTGAACCCAGGAAACAGCACACATTGTCGTCATTCTGCTCGTCCCAGACCTTCCAAGTAAGGAAGAATGGACCAGGCTGCAAATATGAAAAAAATTTAGTAGTCTGATTTCTTCAAACAGATGTTCAACGTTACATACGTAAAATATTGGAATAACTTAATAATATAACTTTAGCTGCGATCAGTATTTTCTTTCGATATTTTAAAAGACCACATACCCACACACCCTTCATTGGCCTTCTCCAGGCGGTTGTGAATAGTCCATAAAGGCGTATACGTCCCGCAAAAAAATTTTGGTTAAATGGAAGTAGATATTATAAACGTCCTTAAGCGGCATTACCACTTAAAAATCTAGCGAAATGATTACCGAAACCTAGCCGTTGGACATAGATTTCGGTATGTTGTCATCTATCAATAAAGTTTCAACGCCTACAGAAAGTATTAGCAAATAAGAATACATACAGCCAATGCCATGGAAAGCTTCTTGCCGACGTGTATGGATGATTCGTTGATCGTGTGCGACTTTCCGACCTCCGTGGGACAGTTGGTCAAGTCACAAGCTTTCTCCGAACTGGCGAGAGTGGCATATTCAAATTGTGGACCACCAGCTATATCGTTCGGTATGCTCCATAATAGTACGCTCTTCAATTTTGTTGCTGCGAACTCTATAGAGACATGGGTTAAATATTAGCTGACCTTCGTACCACCAACGAACAGTTTCTATGGGTTTTTTTCTCACCTTTTAAACTTACTTATATGCACTTCGTCCATGTGGTGACGGATTAAAAGTACATAGTGTCACCACCCCATTGTCCGTGTGGTGACGGACTTAGAATACACAATGTCACCAACCCACATACCGTCTTGAGGGTGTCGTAAGAGGCGACTAAAATAACGCAAGAGACAGATTACCTAGCCGAAAGAGAAGGAAACCTTGATACAAACCCTGTGCCAACCCGTCTTGCCAGCGTGGCACAGTAGGCTAATTTCCCTCCATGAATTTGGAGGAGGCCCGACTCAATAGTGGGTCATTTTTGGGCTGAAACGACGAACGACGACCACCCCATTTCGTCCCGAGGGTGTCGTAAAAGCCGACAAAAGGAAACAACAAAGCCCAAAGCCTAGCCGCAAGAGAAGGAAATCTTGATAATAAACCCTTTGCCAACCCGTCTGCGGCGTGGCACAGTAGGCTTATTACACTCCCGGAGGGCCCGACTCAGTAGAGGGTCATTTATGGGATGAATAGTGGTTTAGCACTTAGTCCGGATGGTGACCGATTTATAATACATAGCACATTATTGATAATAAATTTCCGTTACCTACTAAAGTATATATGAACTAGTGGGTCTTAGGCAGTAGACATCAGCTCTTCAAAATACACTGGGCTGCAAAACTAAGTATCACACTTTTAAAATTGCAATAACTTTTAAGTACACAAGATATACTTTCGAAATAAAAAGGACTCGAAAATTTTTTTCTAGAGTTTGCTTTATTTACATAGAAAGCTGATAACATTAGCTATAGAGCGTTTTTTATTTTAAATCTCTAACTTCTATATTTTAGAAAAAAATGATATATTAAAAGTGTAGTACTTAGTATTGCAGGTCAGTGTATCTTAAAAATTATAATTTTGGAAACCCTGTTGCAACTCGTCTGGCCAGCGTGGCACAGTTACCCAGTATCCCTGGAGAAGATCCGATTCAGCAATCGGTCATCTACGGGCCAAGTAGTAGGTAGTAGAATAGTTTTTAAACAAATTATGTACTTACTAGGAATGAAATCGACACTGAGGCTTATAGTAGAATTCCGACCAAATATGCAAGACTCTTTGCCGTCGCAAATATCAAAATGAATTTGTGACACTACGCAGGTTTTAGCTGAAAAAAACATTTATGATAAAAAAATGACATTTATACGGAAAGGAACAGCCCAGAGTATAAATTGTATTGATAATTTGAAGTTAGTACCAAGAAAATACGTTATTGTGAACGAGATTTTAATCACAAAAGTAAAATCGTTAAGACAGAAATGACCTATGCAACTATTGTAATTATTATCCCGCAGGCTGCGTATTTTTGTTTCACAATATTACTTGGTTCTAAAATACGTGCTTATTTCTCTGGTAATCCGTAATTAACTGGAGACCAACATTTGCTTTTTTTGCGGTATATTGCACTTACGGCCTAATTCAGGGGGCTTTGGTAGAATAGAAAGACAAACGTGTGGGATTGACATTGGCAGGCCGTGTCAAACCCGTCCATTTGATAATCTCCTGTAGTCCTGTAGTACTATCGATAATTTATTTTTATTTATTTTATTTAAAACTTTGTGCACATGATATGTACAGAGGCGGACTTAATGCCATAGGCATTCTCTACCAGTCAACCTATAGGTGGTGCAGAGAACAACAAGGTAGGTGCACACATAATTATGAGTAATATATATTATTTACATATCCAGCACGGTATAATTTCGTCATAGTCCCGGTATAAAACTCACCCTCACTACATTGTTTAATTAATTCTACTTTTGGTGCGGCCCACACCGTGGCCAAGATAGAACAGACAAACAAGCTGATAAAATGCATATTGACTACTAAATAATTCACTGATAGCTAGTACTATTTATTTGTAAGGAATCCAGGCCGTTTTTCTTCTGTCTTGATACATATGTTTAAGGCTTGGTCATTTAATTTAAACGAAATTCAACCTTATTCTGAAGACTTGATGGCTTGTTTGATAACGATAAAATAATATTTTATATTATCTTTTGTTTGTTATTGCTAATTAACCATTTGGGCCCGCGGCGGCGCTGATTTATATATCGTTCAACTTCAAATTATTAAATTTTGTTCGTTTATGATAATTTTAATAAAATCTAAACAAGGTTTTATTAAAATTATCTACCTACTTTAGAGAAATACTCATCAAAATCGGTTCAGCCTGAAATGAGTAGTTAGACTAGCTGGAAGTAACTAACAGAAATACTGATGAAAATATATCGCGATTTGACACAGCGAAAGATAAAAATGTTCATGTCATTTTTGGTGTTTTCTCAACGTAAGTATATAGGTATTTCTCGACCAACACTGCCAAAAATTGCTTCGATTTTGCTATTTGTATCGTTAGTGCCATTACTACCTACCGATAGTATCTTAAGTATTTAATTCCCCGATCTTAGGGTCAGTCTGCTTGTTTTCGCAAAATCCAAGTTACTTATCGAGATTCCTAGAAGCTGTTCTTGTTGTTTCACAATGTTTGTTTCGCAGAGATAATAAGTAGGCATCAATTTTAATCATTATGGAGGTCTCTCTTGTTTTCAATTGAAGTTCACGTTGCGTACCTACATTTAAACGCCACCCCAGTGGTATAAGAATGTCACCATCATCATAAATGTCCCACCACTGAGTCGTGCCTCCTCCAAATTTATGGAGGGAAATTAGCCTACGGACGGATTTACAACCTACAAGTCGGATTGGCACAGGGTTTGAATCAAGTTTTCCTTCTCTTGATGTTAAGTGATCTGACTCTTGCGTGCCTTTAGTCGCCTCTTACGACACCCACAGGATATATAAATAAATAAATATCCTTAGACATTTCACACAACGCCATCTCGTCCCAAACTAAGCAAATTAATGCTTGTGTTATGGTAACGAGATGGATGATAAACTACATATATACATTTTTTTTTGTAAATACATACATAATATAGATAGAAAATACCCAGACCCGGAACAAATACTTGTAGGTGGTACAAATATTTCTTCCGTGCGGGGATTGAACCCGCGACATGCTACGCAACAGTCGATCGCTCAACCACTGCGCCAACCGTGTCGTCAATACATCCATGTTGTCCTTCTCATCCCAGACCTTCCAAGTAACGTAGAATGGACCAGGCTGCAAAGATGAAACAGTTTTTTAATAGGCTGATTGCTTCAAACTGTTGTTTAATGCTTATGCTCTGGTAAATAATTCTGGTAAAATGTGGCATTACTGAATGTGGCATTACTGATACTTTGCAATATTTCTACAATTCATATCCTGAAATCATATAGACGTCTTGTTGGCGGAGTTCCTTTACTAAGTTGTATGGATTACTGCTCCGCTCCCTTAGAATATGATAATTTATACCATCTATGAAATCTTCGGTAGTGCGAAAAGCCACAGTTGGTCTAAATCTCGGTAGTCTCGTGGGCGCTGCCTGGCAATCGCTTCGTGTAAATACTGGTAGTTGCCAGATCCATTCCAACCGATGCCGAGCCCGTTGTGGTTGGGAATTGGGCGAGGAAGAAGTAGGTGAATAAATTAATGTTTAAAAAAAGAAAGAAAGAAATTGTACTTACTAGGTATAAAATCGAAATCCATGGAGGGTAACTAACCTACTGTGCCACGCTGGCCAGACGGGTTGGCACAGGGTTTGTGTCATGTATGTAGGTGATCTGCCTTGTAATTTCCTTTTGTCGGCTCTTACGACACATTCAGCGTGGAATGAGGTGGTGAAACTAAGTATTCTAAATCCGCCACCACACGGACAATACTCTAAACATATATAAACATTATAAAAACCGTCAGAAATAATTAATTCTTGATTATCAGTAAGTGAAACGTACAGTAAAATACTAGTGAGCGCGCAAATTTAAAAATTAAAAACAGGTTTAAACAATGATTTTTTAAAATCACTACCATGGATATTATTAGCAAATTAAAAAAATATATTATGTGTCTTTTATTTATTTCTCTATTAGAGTTAAGTTAAGAGTTAAGAGTAAGTACCCAAGTTTGCGATTTTTCGAAACTTTAAAAATTCATATCTCTAAAAATATTAACTTTAACGTGAAAAGTCAAAGGACTTTTTTATTTGTATTTCAATAAAGAATATAAAAAAATAACAATACATTAAATCAATAAAAAAAAATCCGGTTAAGCAAAAACGAACCGGGTTGCCCCTGGCAACATGCAGTTATATCATCACTTTGAAGAGGATCGTATAAAAAAATTGAGGTGGAACAGTTTTTGGCACTCAAGCGCCAGTTCCTCCCGGACTATAATTGCTATTTATTAGTAAGAAATCTATGTCATTTTGTCTTGTTGTTAAATTGAACCTTATTGTTAAGTACAACCTGGTTAGTCTGACAAGGATATTTTAATACTTATTATATAATATATATTATCTTCTGATTGTTATTAATTATAATTAACTACGTGGTGCATTACAGCATACAACCTGACCCTTAAAATTTGAAATCCAAGCAACCCAACGTGAATCGTTGAAGGTTTACACGATGTAACCTAATCACTATAACCATAACGAAAGGATTGATATATTACTACTCTGTTAAAGACTCTGTTATAAGGTCACCTCTAGAAAACCTGCTTTCAAATACAAAAGGCGCATCATAATCGGCCATTCATTCAGGAGCTCCCACAAACAATCATACATAACCCTCTTCTAAGTACATAGTTTTGTTGCGGTTAAAGTTTATTTTTTTTAATGAAAAACCTGTATCGCGAGGGCAGTTTACAAACATGTAACTCACGAACACAAATGACACCCAGACTCCGAGCAAGTGCCTCTGGTTAGACAAAGACACTTGCCCGACCTCGGAATCGAACCCGGGGCCCGTTGATCCAAAGGCGGCGCCTACCAACGATATTTTAAATATTGGTTTTTCTTAATCATACTAATTAGAAATTATTCTATTGTCATCAGATCGGTATTTGTATCTGCAAATAGCTACTCCACCAGCCGGAAAAAGGTCATTTAGGGAACGCCCGCCGTGGGGTTTTACTGGGTAGGTCGGGGTGCCTCCCTCCTCGCCATTTGACGTCTCGGATTTAAATATAACCCGAGTAGCCCCCAACCAGCGTTGCCATACGTTGCGAATTTAGCGGGACGTCCCGATTTTTAAATCAAAATTAAATGTCGCGCGCGGTACTGTCTCTGTCCCGCTTTTCGGGGATAATCCGTGCGTGCAGCGTGCCAAGAAAGCGCGAGCGAGTGGCACAGACAAGTATGCACTGAGCTATTTTTGCAATCTAATGTCACGTAAACGTAATTTAAACCAAGTAAAAAGATAAATGTTTGAAACCTGATTATACATATATATATGTTTTTTACTACGTCCCGCTTTCGACGATTTCACTAAAAAGTTCTAAAAAACCGACTTGGCTCAAAAAATACTGGCATAACGCTGCCCCCAACCCATGACGGGGTATCCCCGTATAAATTATAAGTGTGACGGAAGAAAATAACAATAATAATAAGAAGAAACTAAAGGTATAAAGAAATTCAATAGAAAATAGTAAAAACAAAATTTATTTTCCTTATCTTTGTCATATGATTGATTATTCTAAGGGTCAAATTGTAAGAAATAGCATCAAGGTAGAATTGTAAGCTACCTAATAACTACTAAAGATAGTACTTCTTAGAATTTGCCCTGGCTAGTGACATTATTAAATGATGTAATATTAGATTAAGAGTGTACTGTTATTATAGTTATTCAGGTACAATAGAAGAGAATACTGTCTATTGACAACATATACCTATAACATAAAACAATTAAGAGTACATTTACAACGTCGTATTATTGGACGATATAATATTAATAATTTCCATGAATATGGTTCTTTATCGATACCTATGTCCAATACTCATATACACGATGGTGGCAGAGAGAAGTAGTTTCTTGCCTGTGTAAAGTGTTGGCGAGGTCGCGCGGCCAGGGCGGTTTTTTTTTATTTTATAAATATGTAAAACCTAATTTTAATTTCTTTTTTATTTGGTCCTCAGACGAAGAAACGTCATTTATTTAAATTGTATATTGTGATTTTTATAATTATTTCATGCTAGCTGTACATTTATTTTATTATTAGGGGAAACCTCCCATTGGTCCACAGACGCGGGACGGGGTATGTGGGACCGACCGGCCCTGTCGCGAGAAGATGGTAGGATGCGACCGGTGTGCCCACTAAAACCTGCCACAATTTTCGAATCGAGTCGTCTTTTGGCTGAAAAAAAAAAAGATGATGCCAATTAAGGTTTCACTTAAATCGGCTCTCCATCAAATGGCCTCTCCAACAATTTCTTTCGTGATTTAAAAACGTTCAGGCAAATTATAAACTAAAAAATGAAGGTTGAGAATTAATAAAAGATATGTAAATTTCATAAAACATTATTTTATTCAATACGAACATTGTATCTCTTAAGTTGTAAATTTTTTAAAATAATAAGATAAGATAATAAGACTAATAATGTCGTTGTAAACATCTCGATTCCATATTTGTAATAAAAATTAAAACTTTTACAGCATTATAATATATTTACAATACTATTTCAGTAATATACAGATAAATTTAATTTTAATTATATGTACATCCGCAGAGATATCTCTTTGGCATAATAAAATTGCGGTACAAAGATAAAAAAGAAACATTATTCCTCGTTGGCATTACAAAATGTATAGCTGCGAACTGACACACATAATTCGAAGAATCGAGCCTCCTCAGTCATTGTAAGCGAAGGGGAATTAGTCTACTGTTTCACGACATTGTTGATAGTTGACAACTGGAATGTGCCTCTGCCTACTATAATATGTAAAAGGCGTGACTGCGTGTATATGCTAATTATTATCTGAATATTCAGTCTTATCAATAACTATTTCAAATCTCATAAGTTCATAAGATCAGCATTTGCCCTATCTTTGAAACCCCCAAATAAATGTATGGAATATTATATTTCTTAGTCTAAGTAGGAGAATAGATCAACAGAATCATCCACCTTGGAGGATAAATATCATAAGGAACTACATATTCAAGTACAAATATGTTGGTTCAATTTATCTCAAACTGATTTTCTAGCTAAATTCGTAAATTAATTCGTTGTTTGGTTGATCAATGAGGGTGCATAGTCCAACGTATAAACGACTTATTGAATATTGTGTTACTATACCACGATAGTTCGATGAAACTATGTAGAATTAATTTTGTTGTGGTTGCAGGACACAAAAATAACCTTTAAGTTCTACTTTAAAATGATCATGATCAAACTATAGCTAGTGTGGTAGTGGTGTTATGCTGGTCGTCTCTCATGTGATGTAATTCCTGGTGGACGCCTGCTTCCTTGAGGATCCTCATCCTAGGCCCTAGGGGAACACCCAGAGCTCGCAGCTTGTCTTCGCCCACGTATGGGAGTTCGGCAGCTCCGACTTTCTCCTTTTCTAGCAGGGCAGCGTATTTCTGGAATAAATTCAATACACGTACATATAAAATGGAATCAAAACGTACAATAGCATAGAATACTCTATATTGCAACTTAGGAATAAAACAACACATGCAACATATATCAAATAAAAGATAATTAACAACTAAATTATACAGAAATGAGTGCAATCAGCGGCCTTATTGCTGAAAGCAACGTCTGCCAGGCAACCAAAGGTACAATGATAATGCGTATTCCAAGAACCTAGAAGGTGGACTAAGTTTCTCCGGTAAAATGTTAATTATCATTTACATCCTTTAGTAAAAATTTTTTATACTTTGTCAGCAGTCTCGGAAATATATTATGAACAAGTTGCCATTCAATACAGCATGCATATGGTTTGGCTTTTTGCAAATAAAAACTCAATCCTTCATATCCAGCCGTTTGTATTTTTTTACATCGGGTTTTAATTTGATATAACCAACCTACAATTAAATAGGTAGTTAGTTACTTAGAAATTTTGATTAATCGGGTTGAAGCTATCTTGAATTGAGTTTGGAAATCCTAATCTGAATCGAAGCCGTGTGTGGCAGCCAGTTTATCAATAATTACTAGTGACTCACCTCATATCCAAGTTTCTTGAGGAACAGCCGCATAAGAGGAGGCTCATCACCGAAGAACTTCGTAAGCCGTTTCACGCGGTCCGGGTTGCTGAAGGAGTATGGGTCCAAGTGGCGCGAATTGCCTGACCTGATGTACTGCTGGGATCTAGAGTAGAAACATTTGCTCTTGTAATTAAGGCTACATTTTAAATACAACTCTCGTATTTCCTTTCCGTATATGGCGAAGCTCTTGACAAACCCAAATGACGCCCACATCCAGAGCAAATATTTTTGATTTAAACAAATGCACACATGCCTGACCTTGAAATCGAATCGAAGAGTATATTTTGGCAGTACCTGCAACCTTTAGGATGTATAAGGCACCAAAACATGTTTTTTGTTATATTGCTTATAGCATAGCTCCAGTCATACCTGGAAGCTGTGCAAACTTTGCTCAACAAGCACTGCTCAGTATCTACTTATCAGTATCTACTTTTTGAAATTCACTGTACGCTTTACAACTAATCTGCTAAGTCTTAATTCAACTTAGTTCAAGAAACTAGCTATATGTGTTGATAATTTTAATGCAAAAGAGACATGAAGACGGAAGAGCATAAAGTGGAAAAGAGATAAAGGTATTTTCAGATACGTACTTGTACATATGCCTGAGTGCAGCGATCTCAGCTCGAATGTTGTCCATCTCCTGCATAACCAGATGCTGTGTTCGCATCTCGCTTGAAAGGTGCGCCACAGACCGCGCTAGGGTCACCACGTGGGATTCCAGACGCTGGAACCGCTTGTTTATACCCTGCAAAGAAAGATAGACAATTCTCTGTAATTTTTTCTATACATTGTAGAGGAATTTTCACCCTTGGATGGTGTGCCAGAGTTCTATGGGAGCTCTCAAATGGTGTTGATAGCTGAAGGAATTCGTTTCCCTTTTGTTACTAGCTTTATTTTTCACTTATTACAGGGACGCGTCAGTAGCATTTTCGGTCTTATAATTAATTATGGTCCAAAGACGACGGTATCCGCTTACCATGAGGCAGGTCGAATGTTTAAATGTCACTCTAGTGTTAAAAGTGTTAACGTAATGGCTTCAAGGAATTACTGGCGGTTTAATGTACTCTTGGGTGTCGTGATGATCATGATTAACATTCAAATGAATTCTAAGCTATTCGCTAGGTTATCTACTTTTTGAGTACTATAAACTCTTTTATGGACTATTGACACAGGCCTGGGTAAAAGCTGTTTAAGAAAATGTACCTTCAAGTCATGCTTCTTTCTATGTTCGTTGGAACTTCGCCTTTTATCCCGCACTGGACGGCTGCTGACTGAACTAGACGGTAAGGACGACATGCTGCCGTAACGACGCTTGGATGACAACCTGATGACAAAATAGAAAGAACACCAATCAAAATGATGATCTAAGTTATTTAGGGTAGTTTGCCTCCGATAGTTTGCCTTGAAAATGATTTCCTACGTATTACACAATGCCATGGTGGAAACACCTGTAAGTACATAGTAATACATTAGCAATTTCCCCTGTCAAAGGGCTTCTGAGCTAATTTATTTAGTTCACTTGAAGACCCAGAGAAGCTTTTTTTGTACTCATATTGTGGTGACTTATTTATTGACTGTATCTTAAAAGAAGACTTTCAACTTTGTCTCCCACCAAAACCAGTTACACCCCAAGAGGTCCAAAAGACTATAAGATGCCTTGACAGTAAAAAGGCACCAGGCTATGATCTGATCACGAAGGAAGTACTGAGAGAATTGCCACGCAAGGGCATAATTATGCTAACAGTTCTTTTAAACTCCATGCTAAGATTACAGTACTTTCCTGAGCAATGGAAAATCTCAGAAATCATAATGATCCACAAGCATGGGAAACCTGCCCAAGAAAAAACGTCATATAGACCAATAAGCCTTTTGCCTACAATGTCCAAGATCTTTGAAAAAGTATTACTGCACAGGATTGCCCCAATACTCAAGGAGAGAAATATTCTACCTGACCATCAGTTCGGCTTCAGAAAACAACACGGAACAATAGAACACATACACCGGGTCAGTGAACATATACGAAAAACGCTGGAACAAAAGGAATATTGCTCATCTGTATTCCTGGACATTCAGCAGGCCTTTGATAAGGTGTGGCATAAAGGCCTCCTATGCAAAATCAAACAACACCTGCCCCACCCGTTCTTTAGCATATTGAAATCCTACCTCACAGATAGACTGTTCTACGTAAAAGAATCGGGTAATACCTCAACCCTCAACAGAATTGAAGCTGGCGTCCCTCAGGGATCTGTTCTGGGGCCAATTCTTTACATATTATATACAGCTGACTTACCGACGGAACCTGGGGTTGTTACAGCAACATTCGCAGATGATACGGCTATATTGTCAAGTCACAAAAACCCAGAAGTTGCATCAAACCTTCTACAGAAAGGACTAAATAAAATACACATCTGGATGAAAAGGTGGAAACTAAAGGCAAGTTTTGCAAAATCTGTCCAGGTCACCTTCACACTCAGAAAGAAAGACTGCCCATCTGTTAAACTCGGAGATACCATCCTACCACATAAGAGTTGTGTCACATACCTGGGAATTCATTTGGACCGACGATTAACCTGGCAACAACACATCAAATCTAAAAAAGAAGAACTCTCACACAGATTTAAACATTTTCATTGGCTACTGGGCCGCAACTCCAGACTCTCACTGGATAACAAGCTCTTGATATACAAAGCAATATTGAAGCCCGTTTGGATGTATGGGATACAGCTCTGGGGAAGCGCAAGCAACTCCAATATAGCCACCTTACAGCGTCAACAAAACAAAATACTACGTACAATAGTCAATGTTTCATGGTTCACTACAAACGCTGAAATCCACCAACAACTAGCTATTCCAACAGTGAGTGAGGAGATTCGGAATGTAGCAGGGAAATATAAAGAACGGCTAGCCATCCACCCGAATGCGCTAGCACGTCAGTTGACACAACGAGACTACGTGCTCCGCTTGAAGCGCCACAGTATCATGGCACTAGAGGACCGGCAGTAAAGCCGTAAATACCTACGAGTAGAAGGCATCAATGGAAGCCACACTCTACACAACAAGCATCACGGAACTCATCTGCTCATAGTCCAAGACTGATCGCAGATAAAACCCAGAGAAAAAAAAAAAAAAAAAATATTGTGGTGACATCAACACCGGTTACAATCGAAAGAAGGACACGAGAAGTTAAAAGTCAGTGGTAGATCAAAAGACGCCATTTTTATTAGCGTCAAATAAGCAGAACCGAAACAGATGGTATGCCATCAGACATCGTCAGGATTGGTTGGTATTGTAGCGACCAACATGCTACATATTTCATACAATTTACCCGAAAAAAACTGAACTAATTACATCAATAAATATCGCCTACTAATGCGAGAATTACCAAAAAGTCCTACACCGCGATAGCGAAATTTCAAGAGCAATTCGAACAGTTAAGATTTCCCCGACTACAAGTATCGGGGGATAGGCGCTGCGACCCCTAGCCAGACATACCACCTCGTCTGGCTGGATGATCATGCCTTTGCGCCTAAAGTATCTTCCAATAAAAAATCTGCTAAATCTGTCCCACCTTGATTCCCATGTAGGATGCTTCGCTAAACTTGCCGGCTTCCGAACTCCTAACAACTGCAACACTTCAGCGTACATGTTCTCTAACCCTCGGAGCTGTCTTCTGATTGCTCTTGCGTCTCCGGTGGACGCGTCGCTATCAGTTCTTCCGTCCAAAAGCGACGACAGGTCGAGACTTCTTGTAGTTGTTGAGGTCATGTCTGTGGTATCTAAGCCGAAGACTGAAAAAAAAGAAAGTTCTAAGTTAGTCTAATATAAATCCGAATTTAGTTGAAATTTTTTACGCATATACATAGTAGATATAATGGTATGTTCTTTAGACACAATCTATCTTAAATGACATAATATAGAGTCTCTTTCAGCTTAATGGAGGGTAGCTTATACCCCCAGGGTCACGGAGCATGCTCCCGCAATGGCAGTGGGTAGGTGGGGGCGCAATTTACCATCTCTACGCGCCCCGGAGTCCCATATACCCCGGCCAGTAATCCATAAGGATCTCATACGTAAAAAAGGGTAGCTTATACCACACAAACTAGTTTAAGTGAGGAGTTCCATATCAGGATTTCTTTCTCTTGTAGTCGTTTAGTTGCTTTTATGTCTTTACCACATCGTATCACATCCGTATCGGAACGATATATGAGTATAAATTTGGATCATATTGGAACATTATGTCAGATAACAGACTTGGGTCCTTGCTTTATTAGTAACAACGAAAGATTTAATCAACAATATAACTTACGATGCTTCTTGTAATGATGATCCCTTTTCGACGAATGTTTCTTATGTGAGTGCCATCTCGGTGACTCCCGACCACGCCTCCGCTCTTCGGGGTATTCGGAGGAACGACCAGGTAAACTGCAAACAAGGAAAGTAATTATGATACTCTTGTTCTTAGGTTAATAACCATTATGTGACTGAAAAGGCTTCGAATCTTAGACCTGAGTATGTCTCTATCTGTTAGCCACAAACGGCCACTGCTGATAGACCTGTACAATCGTGTGCAGATCGCATTCACCGACACTCAGGCGCTTTACAAGGTTTCCCACTCTAGGTTTGCTAAATCGCTCATCATCGTTCTTCTACAGATTTCCTTATCCCATAAATTATCCGTCTCCTCTGATTTGATGGGAGAAATTTAGCTTACTACACTAACTCTTACCTATTTCTTTTATGCATATCTGATGAGGGTGATAAAGGAGGCAGCGGCGGCGTCACTGAACTGTCAGAGCTTCCTGAAGAGTCCAGCCTCATACCAGCCAACTTTGGCTCGAGGATCTGCCGCAGTTCGCATTCTACCAGGTCAGCCCATTCGTTTTCGCCACCTGGAATAACAAGGATTGATTTTATGAGTCATTAGAGAGGCACGGCATTTCGGATGACCACCCGCTCACTGTAGCTACCCCACTGGTGAAAGATCTTCACCTTACAGAACACCACAGCCAAATAATATCATCCTTGGGTGGTGTGTAAAAAAAATCACAAGCGCTCTCAGTTCTTCTCAGCAGTGATCGCGTTCCGAACTTGTTGTAGACGGTCGATTTTTTTTTATTGTATAATATGTTGATGAATGTGTTGACTATTTGTAAGTGTCCATTGTGGCCCAAACAAAATAAATGATTTGAATTTGAAGTTTTGTGTGTAAGTAAGGTGTTCAATACATAATGTCACCACCCCATTCCAAGTAAGAGTCGACAAAAGGAAATGTCAAGCCCGAAAACCTACCGCAAGAGAAGGAAAACTTGATACGAAAGCCTGTGCCAACCCGTCTGGCCAGCGAGGCACAATAGGCCAATTACCTTCCCTGTCCGTGGAGGAGGCGTGACTTAGATGTGGGTCACTTATGGGCTGAGTAGTAGTAGAGTAAGGTCGCCAGAGCTCTATCCGGGGAGAGATGAAGGAATTTTGCAGGATCGGTTTGGTCTGGTATTGTAAACGTCCATAAGCGTCGTAATCTGCTCTCTATTGGGTGGATCTTGGTTAGATCTGGTTGAACTCCAGCTTAATGATTTAAAAGAAGCAGCCAAATTTATGTATCTGGAGAAGTGGCGAAGCCTCGGTATCTTATACAGGTAGAAAGAGTTGTTTTTGCAGAAAGTCTTACAAAAATGAAGTACAAATTTATTGGACCAACCAGTAGCTATGAATTGGTTATACTGGGCATCAGTTCTCATGTAACTGACTTCGTGTATCTACAGCCATAGATGGAGATTAGATGTAATATGATGAAGATCCATCCAACATCCAGCGAAGCCAGATGTTCCTAAACCTGCATATAATTTTGCGTTGCAATTGCGATCCGCACTGGTGGCCACATGTGATAGTCACCCATCCAAAATTCGGCTCAGATGTATGTTGTTTAACCATAAAATCAATCCCACCTTATCCGTTAGGCCATATCATATCTAATTCTATATATAGTATTAGTCTGATTCTTACTTTGTCCAGCAGTCTGCTGACTGGTGCCAGGTTGGGGCTGTACTCTGGATCCCGCAGCATCAGAGTCCACTGAAGTATCGTGCAATACTTCAGGTCTTCTGCCACTAGAGTACGCCACGCTGCCACGACCTGAGTCCACGTTTGAAGATTGGCCACCATTTTTGTCGTAGTCTAAAGCAGTTAATGCTTTGTTAGTTGAGGTTTGGACTTTTCAGATGAGTCAGTAGTTTTAGAGATGTGAATAAGCATAGGACAAGCTTGAAAACAAATGTACGTAGAAAATTCTAAAAATGTTTTAATGCCGGAAATTTAGGGAAACGACGACATGATGAAAATAAAACGCGTAGGTACTAATGAAGCATTAAAAGTTCGTAAGCTGAAAATATAGCAGGAAGAAAAAAAAATCGATATACTCGTATAACTCTGTGTAACTCCACGTGTAAGTCACGAAATAAAAAAATGTAATGACGGGGTGTGCAAATTCTGATCTTTTAGCATGTATAGAGGAGTTATTGTGATTTTATTTGATTACTGACATACCTGAGCTACCGCCAGATCCCGCGGATTTCTTCCCATGACCTTTTAAATCTTCTATTCTATTTGGTGTCTGTCGTGAAGACGACGGTTGAGGATTATAGGTTTCTGTTTTACTACTTGAATTATAAACACTATCTACAGACTTCTGACTGGCACTTTCATCATTTCTTTCAACTTGAGGTGAATCTTCCTTCTTTTGGAGCATCGAATCAGGTGTCCTTCGTTCTCTACGACTATCAGGCGTTCTTCTTTCTTTATGACTATCAGGCGTTCTTCTTTCCTTGTGACTATCAGGCGTTCTTCTTTCCTTGTGAATATCTGGTGTTCTACGCTCCTTGTGGCCCTCTGGTGTTCTTCTGTACAGATTTTCTTGAATTCTCTCTTGTATTTGGGACTCAACAGAGCGCCCACTCGTTCGACTTCTCTCTTCAAAACTAGATCTGCCTTGAGCGGCAAACCTAGCTCGGAAACCTCCATCATCAGACTCCCTTTCTTCGTAGTTTCGGATATTTTCTAACGGTGTCTCTAATAAATTGCTATGGGAATTTCTTCTACCGGGGTCATGTATTTGAGGAGTAGTGACTTCAGGTCTATGATGTGGTTCTTCTAAAAGATGAGGATGTGATGCTGCTCGTCGTCCTTCTACTAGGCCTCTTTGTCGTCCTATTTCTCTTTCAAGTTGCTGTGGACTTCTGAGATCGGGGCGGGAGTGAGAGTTGTCAAACTAAAAAAGATGAAATGAAAAAATATTTGTATTAATTTGATTATCTATCTATCAGCCACTTGGAATTTCTATCAGCCACCTATAGAACCAACAAAATGCGGTTTTGTGCAGACTGCATCAATCATTATCTCAGAATTTATAAAGTCGTTCATCTAAAGCTGTCTACACACTGAAGCCGCCGGCCCGCCGGTTCGGACCCGGCGGGCAAGGCCGGTGGCCCGGTGTAGACACCTTAATCGGAGTTTAATATTGCCGGAGTTTTATTTAATTTAGTACATATTACTTTCACCAACAATGTCATCGTAATCGTATATTTAATCAAATTTAAATGACTATCAATGGAAATATGATTAATAGACTTGAAGATAAATCTTGTTTCTTCATCGGCTTTAATTCACAGGATGTATTAAAGCGGTCTGGTTTTCGCAAATATGAGTCAGTCGAGATGTTATTGAACTTACTACGGTAATACGATTGAGAGGATGACAATCTTTTCTATCGTCTTATTACGTGATTGAGGAAGATTAATATCTTCACACATCTAAAGAATTTTCATTAAGGTTGTATATATCTTGGATTTCGTCAACGATAGGTGTATTTAATTCAAAACCAAAGAAAAGGAGCTTACAGACAAAAGAATTCTGGAAAATATCTAAACTGCATGCAGCTAGCTGTTGCTATAATTGCGGCACTGCCTACGTGGGAATTAGTAGTTTCATTGTTGAGAATAGATTGTATTATAGGCCTGTGAGAAAAGAACATGAATCCATGTAAATGTTGCAAGTCTTAATTTAGTTCGTGTTAATTTAATGGTATATTATCAATTTGGGATTGGTTTGCTCTAAATCTTTGTTGCGATTGTTGTAAATCGGCCGATTGGTTCATAAATTATTTTTTTAATATTCGCAGAAATTATTTATCCTAAGAAACGAAATTCCAATAGTCCAAATTATTTAAAGATTATTTCGGGAACTGACATCCACGAATCTCCTGCTTACTATTTTAGAAATAATTGCGTACATAATTAGTTTGCCTATCTATCACTTAGATAAATAACTAGTATTTGGTAAAGAATTGAACCAAAACAGAGAAAAGTACCAACTTGTGTTTGGGGGCTAGTCTTCAACGATGTGAAATTCGCCATGGACCTGACATCGATATCTCTTTGGTATACAGCACTCCTACGACCTGGTGGGCCATATTGCTGGTACAGAGCATCGGCACCTAAAGCTTGGGGTTGTGGTCGATGTGCGGGAGAAGCCAACATTTCTTGAGATCTTGCTTGCTGGTTTAGCAGTAGTTGCTGATGAACTATCTGTTGTTGCACTAGTTGTCTGTGAAATAAATATATTTTTACTAGAGTGGAATTCCAGCGTTTATTCGTATATTGCACCATTTTGCAACTTGCATTGGTTTATTGATACATTTCGAAAAGCAAGCCTCGTTAATAATGGTACAATAAATAATTTTAACATTACACCCAGTGATTTATCAACGTACCTATGTGGTGATGGACTTGGATATGCCATATTATTTGCTAATCCGTGGTTGTACTGCATATCAGGTCTGGTTTGAGGCATCGGTCGCCCGTAAATACCTTGCTCCATTTTTCTTGCTCCTGTATCTCTAGGGGTAACCTGTTCGGGCTCTGGCCTCTTTCTTTCTTCACTATTGTTTAATAGTTTTTCACTATTGGGCTCTTGCTCATTATTTTTCTCAACTTCATTACTTTCTTTGCCCTTAAATCTGCTTGAGATCATATCTTTGAGTGTATGATAAGTTTTGCTAACAGATTTTGAGCTTTTCGGTGCATCTTTCATATTATCTTTCCCTGTTTCAACTGTGACTGTTATAAGCTGCGAGTTATTTGGCGTGTCGACTTTCCCGTAGGTTTTGGCAGGCACGGGTGGTTTCGGTGAGTCGTAGTTCTGTATATTTCTAGCGACGGCGCCTTGGTTTTGGGTCATATTGTACCCGTATTGCCTGAAGTCACCAGATGTGCCAGCTTGCTGGTTCTGCGTGAGAAAGAGTTTCTGTTAACTATGTTATTGTTTGTTGCACCATGAGAGCGGTACACAATGGGTTGTTAGGGAATTTAAATTGCTGGAAGTTTTGTTTGCCGTTGCTGCAAACGTGATGATAGGTGAAAGGCATTGTCACTATGAATGTAACTAGAGAAAAGTAACTTTATTACGATGGGGGACAATCTTAATTATGATCTTCTCATTTTGACTTCAATTAATTAGTTTTATTGTCCTCATGGATATGTTGTACAAACAATAAAACGTTATTTTTGAACATTGTGGCATTCGTTATATAATTAGCTGGTTGTTTTTCAGGTGTTGTTTATGAGATTGGGAACTCGTTTTTATTTCATTATTAAAACTGTAGGTATTATTCCAAATTCCAATAATTTAATGAATTTTATCGAAAATCAATAAGTATTGTAATCTGTGTAAATATATTTAAGCTACACGACTCTTCGTGTAGCTTAAATGTATTTACACAGATTACAATAGTTAGACTTTACTTAAAACATAATTTATAATATTGTATTCAGATAATAAAAAAACAATGGACTGTTTAAATATTCATGGTCCGGGTGCGGGTCCTCCGGGGATCCGGGGATTATAAGTCAGGGACAACCAATGATATAAAATCTCTCATAAATAAATTGTGGACTGTAAAGGAATCGATATTGTAGCCCTGACAACCTAAACTCCCATTTACACAGTCTGTTGGAAATATTAAAGGAACTATGCAAATATACAATTTTATACAGACGTGTTATACAAATACTAACATTCTCTAAAGCAAACTCAACCATTTTGTTTTTGATTCACCAAGACCACTTGAGACAAAGGCTTTATAGCAGCTTAATAACTTGCTTATTCTCCACCACACTGTTTACAGGGAACATTAACATTATAAAAATAATCACAGATCTAAATTAAAAGTCTTCAATAATGATAACCATAACACTTCACTATAAATTCAAAACCACACTAATAGACGTAAAAAATATAGAACACAGAATGATAATTCCAATGAATTTTGTAAACAAAATATGAGCGACGTAAAGACCAAGATACTTAAAGAGACAATGAATGTTGTTGGGGTAAAGTTAGCAGTAAGACTGTCGGTAGTTGTGGTAGGGAGGCGTCGGCTATTGCGACCGGATGTACGCGCATGGGATCCGTCGACTGCGCGCTAAGTATTGTTGCTTTAAGAACGTGCCGACTTCCTGCGATGAATTTCGAAAAACTATTGTTAGCTACTGGTCCGATTGATTTAGAACTCATTATTAGCATTGTTGATTCCTGCGGTGAAGACTATAAAATACTAAATATCACAATTTCCTGAGACTGACTTAAGACGCGACTAAAAAAAGAAAGAGAAGCAGAAATTGTTAAGTCTGGCCTAAACTATGTACGAAATGTTAAGATAATTTGCATTGCATCCTTGATAACATTGTGAGATAGCCCAAGTAAAAGTAGATATTGGAAGGGCTTTTAGTTGAAAGAGTGATATTGCTGATTAGGAACATGAAATATAGTACATTTGAAAATGTTGACGTTAAGTGAGCTCAATTCGCCAATGTAATCAAAAATTCGTTAATTTTGCGTTAAAATATATACTACAATCTCGCTGGTAACTCCTTAACACCAAAGAACGACATGGTGGAATTTTTATGGGTTACTTTGTACCTCGCACCGCGGTTTATATTCTACATTCACTTTATCGAATTCGAATATTCGTTTATCAGTTTTAGATGTAAACAGTTGATTTGTCCAGTTTAGTATCTGATATATAATATTAGTTTACCGTGACGTGAATTTTGGGAGGTCCCTTAGGTTGAAGTTCCATTAACAGAACTTTAATTATAATCCAAAGACAGAACAAGGTTATCTTCAAACGCTCAGACGAGTTATATAAATTTAAGCCAGGAACATTACGTCTACGTGTTTGGCGCGTAGGTCGGGGATTCCCATCCCACTCAACTGCCTGACGTAAGATCTAGCATTCTGAACGATTAAATTGATGCCAATAAACACAAGGCTCGTTAGCTCAGTAGGTTAGAGCACCGATATGAAAATACTCTTGACCATCGGAGGGCGGAGGTTCAAATCCTTCACGAGCCAGTCTTTTGATCAGGCTACAATTTGCAGTAGTTTTTTTTAGCAGTATTCGTCGTCACATCCGCTGTTGACTTTGGCCTCGGAAATTAGCCTGCAATCACGAATATGAATATAACAAATACAGCGTAACGCAATTAGTCGTAGATAGCCGGCACACGTTCGTACCGTTGCTTCCCCGTACACGGCTTTAACCGACGAAGGCGCACCATGAATTTTTATGGGTTACTTTGTACCTCGCACCGCGGTTTATATTCTATTTCATAACAAATTAACACCACTGATAGATCGAGTCAGCTTAAACCTAATACGGGCAACACTTTCGGTCCAATACGAAGCTTAAGTAAGGCTCTGATCTCTCTGCCATTACATTAGTTATGTTTTTCTTTTTTTGTACACAGTTTGTGAGTGCAGTTTTAGCACGCATCCTTTCGAATTTGTCGCTCACGTGTTGATTCTACAATATTATTTTGGCAATAACTGTAAGCCTTCAAATCTTCTAGGCACTAAAAAACGATGTTTATATTATTATCATTATTTTCGGCCATATTACATGTAAAGAGTGTAATTGCTTTCACTTATCTATCGGACTTATCTGTACCACCATCATTGTAACCCTATTATGTATTTAAAAGAGCATCAATCCCAAACCAGCGGTGAAATCTATTTTTTATAAATTTTTGGGTTTTTTTATTATTGGACTACTTGAAGCATACTTAGGAATTTATTCGATTAAAAAAAATTGAGTAATTTTGATTTTGGCTGTGACTAATTTCTTCCACAAAATCTTACCCTCTTAATAAGTCAAAAATAAACGTATATATATTTACTTTGGTTTTTGTCTATAAATTATAAAGTAATTTAGGCATGTTCGTATTATTATAACCAATCACTCGCGTGACTGAAAAAAGAAGTAGATATATAAAAAAAAAACATTTTTCGAAAATTATATCTTTCTTGGAAAAAGACTGGCTCGTGAAGGATTTGAACCTCCGCCCTCCGATGGTCAAGAGTATTTTCATATCGGTGCTCTAACCTACTGAGCTAACGAGCCTTGAAACTTGGGGATGTGTTTTGCAAGCACTTTAGCTAATCCAAATTGTGGATTCTCAAAATCAGACTTAAAATCTTTGCAGCCAATATACTTTTTGCAATAACTGTACAAATTGAATGCTTGCCAAAATATGACGTCCTGAATATGAATACGTCTTTCGAACCAAAATATACGTTAGGGTTATCGTCTTCATGCGGTTATGCTACACTATACTATGCAAGCTTGTTTAGAATACCGCTATGAAAATTCTCATAGCCATTTAAGGTTTATGAGGAGTTGGCCCGTGAAGTAGAAGTTTGTTAAAATAAGCTCTTTTTGTGTGATAGATTGGTTCACTTGACAAAACTTCCAAGTAGCAATTTTATATTCGAACAAATCAATATTAGCTTTATTCAAAAATATTCAAATGTAAATACTTTTAAATTACTGTATCATATCGATCCAGTGAATGATAAGCTAACTGTAATAACAGCTTACATTTCTCTTATGCATTCAATACCAGGAAACAAACTAGGGAAACTCCATACAAACTAACCCGTCTTACCATCGTACCACAGTAGGCTAATGTCTCTCCACGAATTTGGATGACAGCCCACTCAAAAGGGGGCAGAAATTATGATGATTCAATTGTAATTCAGCTTCAAAGTAATATGTTCTATATAATTGGTCTTGGAACTATAATAATCTCTATGCTTGATTGTTTCTTATCATATCATGGAAATATATTTGACACTATCATTCCAGTAGGTACAAAAGTATAAAACTGGATATTTGCTATTTATGCCAATATCGCTTCTTTATTTATTTACTTATTTGGATTGCCAATAGAAAGTGGCCCGAGTGGGGTCAGGGAGCAGAAAGATTATTATTTGTGCCCCGACCTACCCACCAAAACTAACGGCGCTTCAGGGCGGCGGGTTGCTTTTGCAATAACAAAACTAAACAACCCTGTTCATATAAATCCGACGACACTCATTGCAAACACGCAATCCAAATATTTTTGGCAACCATTCAACTTCACAATTGATTGCAAATTGTATATTGAGTGCATGGATTTAGGTCCAAATTTCGCAAAATTACAGTGCTGACTATGACAAGTGTTCCCAAAAGATGCCCACTGTTCTCAAGGCTCGTTAGCTCAGTAGGTTAGAGCACCGATATGAAAATTCTCTTGACCATCGGAGGGCGGAGGTTCAAATCCTTCACGAGCCAGTATTTTGTTAAATGCATCTATATCATTTGGAGCTAACTTGTTTGCAAAACTATAAAGTTAAGGACTATCCATCAGATGGTGACTCATGGAAGTAACCTCGGCTTTATTATGGTCTATTTCTGATCTTTCAGCCATTACATTAGTGAATTTAGTATCTTTAAGTGTTTGTACACAGTACGTGAGTGCAGTCTTAGTACGTAACATATTGCATGTGATTTCGATGTTATTTTTTTGAGTATGATACCCTATTTCAGACTTGTTTTGTACCACCATGAATTATTCGAATAATAAACATTTTGATTATGATATCGTTACTTAAATTATAGTCAGCATAAAACACTACGGAAAAGAACACAAAATATTCATGCTGGGACATAAAAAGACTGGCTCGTGAAGGATTTGAACCTCCGCCCTCCGATGGTCAAGAGGATTTTCATATCGGTGCTCTACTCTACTAAGCTAACGAGCCTTGAAACTTAGGGATGTGTTCTGCAACCACTTTCGTTATTCCAATTTGTGGATTCTCAAAATCGGTCTTAAAATCTTTGCAGCCAATATACTTTTTGCAATAACTGTACAAATTGTATGCTTGCCAAAATATGACGTCTTAAAAACGTCTTGCAAACCAAAATATACGTTAGGGTTATCAACTACCCGTCGTTATGCTACACTAGGCAGGCTTGGTTAGAATACCACGCAGCGGAGCGGGTCAGGGTGGAGGATGCTGTGGCTGACCCGCGCCGCAGATGTAGGCCGGGGAGGAGGAGGTGACTCTGCGCCCACTTCCTGCCCCTGTCATAGCAAAGGCTGGGGGTTGGTTGATATCATACATGCGACGACAATAATTGATAACACGTAATCAAAATATTTTTGGCAAGCATTCAATTTCACAATTGACTGCAAATTGTACGTTGAGTGCATGGATTTAGGTCCAATTTCGCAAAATTACAATGCTGACTATGACAAGTGCTCCCAAAGGATGCCCGCTGTCCTCAAGGCTCGTTGGCTCAGTAGGTTAGAGCACCGATATGAAAATACTCTTGACCATCGGAGGACGGAGGTTCAAATCCTTCACGAGCCGGTATTTTGTTAAATGCATCTATCTCATTTTATGTTGATAAGGGGCCATTAACGTAGATATATCGTCGGCTTTAAAATGTTCGTTAAATAAGTTAAATTTGTTCCCGTGATACAACCGTTTGCCGCTCACTTGTTTGGAAATCTTTAACGAAATAGAATATCTATCGGAAAGTGACGCATATGAGCGACAACGGCGTTTTTATGGTATAGCTCTGATCTTTCAGCCATTACATTAGTGAACTTAGTATCTTTATGTGATTGTACACAGTATGTAAGTGCAGTTTTAGCACGTACCATATTGCATGTGATTTCAATGTTAGTTATTGGGTGTGCAACACTAAACGTGTATGTGCGTGCTTTTACTAATCTGTCAGACCTTTTTTGTACCACCGGCGCTGTAGTAACCCTTTAATTTAAAAGAGCAGAGAATAATAAACATTTTAACTATGATAACCTAACTTATATTGTAGTCAGCTTGAAACACTATGGAAAAGTACACAAAATGTGCTGTGACATAAAAGACTGGCTCGTGAAGGATTTGAACCTCCGCCCTCCGATGGTCAAGAGTATTTTCATATCGGTGCTCTAACCTACTGAGCTAACGAGCCTTGTGTCGTGGGAGCAAAAGACTGAATCATGATGAGCGTTCTGACGTCACCAATCGACCTTGGTACGGTCAGCTCAAACGTTATATCAACAGGAGCATTAACTCACATGATATAGGGCACAGTTTTATGTGGCAGCGCTTGTTATTGTTTCCTTTAATAAATATAACTCTAGTGAAGACGAATGGAATGTATGCATGTATTTATGGAATAAACATATTTTACTTGGATAGAATACTTGTAGCTGTTTATCCATAGAGGAAATATGTGCTATCGCATAACCCCATCATTTATGAACCGATAAACCAGATTAGAGTCATACTAATTTTATCGTAATCAAAGGATTTATATTATTTTTGGTCTTACTAGTTGTTGGTTCCGAGTTATATGCAATAAAATACGATAAAATACCTTAATAACAAAAAAATAAAACCGACTTACAAACGAAGTACAAATTAACTAATTATCATTCACTTGAAGTACCAACTTAAATTGATATTGACGTTAATTAGGTTAGAGCTATACCAAAGGTTCGACACATTTAGAATACATAATGTCACCACCCCATTCCGTCATGAGGATGTCCTAAGAGCAGACAAAAGGAAGTGATAAGGATGACAACCTAGCCCCAAGAAAAGGAAAACTCGAAAAGAAACCCTGTGCCAACCCGTCTGGCCAGCGTGGCACAGTAGGCTAATTACCCTCCCTGATGGGAGAAGGCCCGACTCGGCAGTGGGTCATTTATGGGCTGAGTAGCAATATTTCGTAAACTTATTCAAAATGTTTATATTTTTAACCTTTTAAATATAAATGGTTCGTATTGGTTTTGTCTCTGCTTTTAAGAATGGTTAACATGTGGTGTTGAAAAGATTTTCGGATTGATCTTATCAGTATAATCCCCATTATCATTATTTTTGAATTTGGGTTATATTTAAGGTATACTTTTTTTTTTAAAGGTATGTAACAAAAGCGAACAACCTAAATCGCGCCAGCGAAATTTACAAAACGATTCCTCGACAAACTAAAACCACCTAAAACTATCACTGTTCACCTGCCAGTGTGGAAGCATTCACACATTACGGCCCACAAGGGCAAGGAACTCAGTCTTACAGCCATTCTTCACGGTCATTAACCACGGGGAGCAGACAGGTCCCCTATTATTCACGAGCATGTTCTGTTGTTCATTTAAAGGGACTGACATTTTTAAGACTGCAATTTCAAAGATCTTCTACTACTGCTCATCCCATAGATGACCCACTGCCGAGTCGGGCCTCTTCTAGTTAAAGGTTTTCTGCCTTGTCATTTCTTTTAGTCGGCTTTTACGACACCCTCAGGGTGGAATGGGGGGAATCATCATCATCATCATCATTTCAGCCAAAAGACGTCCACTGCTGGACATAGGCCTCCCCCAAGGATCTCCACAAAGGCCGGTCCTGGGCCGCCCGCATCCACTGCTTTCCGGCGACCTTAACCAGGTCGTCGGTCCACCGTGTGGGAGGCCTACCAGCACTGCGCCTTCCGGAACGCGGTCGCCACGTGGAATACATAGTTGTATTCAAAACCAGTAACTGTTGTATACCTTCGGTATCAAATACGCAGTCTTACCACCCCATTGCTTCGTAAGACTAAAGGATATGACAGAAGACCTAACTGCAAGAGCCGGAAAAATCTATGGGCGGTTCTCCTCCGACTCTACATGGCCTTCAGAAGTGTATCGCCAAGCTAAGCAAGTATTTTTATTTCTTTCCACAACTTTAGTATTATTATATCTGTGCCACAACATACAAAAAATATATAGAAGTATGTAAATATTTTACACGATGCATATTGCTACATGTTTGATATATCGTGGCAGACTGATGCCTAAACTAGGCTCTGGGTCAGTTTTTCAGGGCACTACTGATTCAGGACTCCTCCCATCGCAGGGAGGGTGATTGGCCCACTATGCTACGCTGGCCAGACGGATTGGCACAGGGTTTCGTTTCAAGTTTTCATTTTCTTGCGCCTAGGTTTTCAGCCTTGTTATTTCCTTTTGTCGAATCTTACAACACCCTCAGGATGGAATAGGGTGGTGACTCTATTGTATTCTAAATCCCTCACCACAATGACCAGTAGTTAGTTACATTTTTAAATTATACACGCATGTCAGTTGCTGTGTTGTTTTTAAATTGGTTGAGCGATCGACTGCTGCGCAGCATGTCGCGAGTTCGATCCCCGCACGGAAGAAATATTTGTACGACCTACAAGTATTTGGTGTTTTCTATCTATAATATGTAGGTATTTACAAAAAAAATGTATTTAAGTAGTTTATCATCCATCGCGTTACCATAAAGTTGCATTAAGTTGCTTAGCTTGGGACGAGATGGCGTTGTGTGAAATGTCCAAGGATATTTATTTATTTATTTAAATGGATTCTATAGCTTCGTCACCATGGAAGTGTAGCCTTCCAAATCAGTGGTACATACCTGGTAAATAGCCCGTCTTCCAAAAGAGCTCACGTTTGCTTTATTGAATAAAGACATTTTGAAAGCTTCACTTTCAGAGCGCAGTACAAAGTGGGAAATTTTTATTCATCAAAATCAATAATGTCAACTGATAATGCAAACTGCATATGGTATCATGTTACACAAGGCCTCTATTCAATGTTTAATTTAGAAAATACATTTTAATAATTTTAACTTCTAACATAAAACACAGTCAAGACCGACCATCTGGCTAAATATCTTGATTAACCGCCACACAAAACAATACACTTAAAAATTATAAATTATTTATTTGTAAACCCATATGTAGCGAAATAAAATAAAATAATTTGTTAAGATAGATTTCCTTTATCCGTTCAGAGACTACGATGACACAGACAAAGAAATCAAAGCTCAAAGATTAATCTTTAAGAGTTCGCAAAATCAAACTTGTATACGTTTCTCAGGCGTCAACCCAAATGCGAAATTACGATTGTCAACCAGCTTAAAGTAGTAGTAATAGTAGTAGACTAAATAAGTAGTAATTAACGACGGCGTCCACAAACTGACAGTACCGAATTTGTTAGAGGTAATGATGAGAGTTTACCGACGAGCCGCAAATAGTTATCGATTAGCCACGGCACGGCTTTTTGATCTCGCAACCAGTAATCTGGTTCCACTTTCATTGCATCCAATAATGTACAGTTGGGAATACTTGTGACGGATTCTGTACCTACCATTATCCACGAGTAGACCCGTTAGTTCCACTTTTCAGAGATCTGTGTGGGAATTAGTCATTACCGACATTATAGAACTTTTCTACGATTTCCCCATCATCATCATCATCATCTGCTCATTTAATTTATTTTATTTAGCACACCAACAGTACTATTACTCCTATAAAGTAATTATACAAATTATAGCTATGCTTGGCATTAGTAAAATTGAAAACCAGTGTACAACATTAAAAGAAATTCTACATTCATAATTAAACTACATAACTTGGCACAATATTCTGAAAACTATAAACAAGTGCAAGATCCGCTATACTTTACTAAGTATTATTTTTGTTGTTTTGTCAATTGTTTCAAGAAGAAGCGCCTGTGGGACACGAATTTCATGGAGAAAATATGATATACGAGTACATACGCGTGAGAGGACTATTGTATGTTGAATTTAAAGTGGATGTGGGTATTTCAAAAATACGATAATGTCGTAACTACGATACGTTGACGGAGTTTGAACATAAGGTAACTAATCAGTTCCGCATCAGTAGTGTGGTTGACGATTTTATAAAGATACAACAAGTCAGACACATATATCTCACCTCTTAAATTGTACCTAGTATCACACTCATCACTACGTTTGGGATCACGTCACTATGCGTAACTAAGATTTTTGATAGAAACAGTGTGTAAATCTAGATTTCAGATTAAAAGCTAATATTATTTAACATGTTTATTATTTACAAACTACATACTTACAAACAATTTGTACGATTTTCTTAAGGACTAAAGTATAAACTGATAGGAAGAACGCTTTGAAACGCGTTACCGTCTGTCAATTTTAAATATTTTAGCATTTAGAAACTTACTCATGTGTTTTGTTAGCACAAACAATTTTTACCGCATCCATAAGTCTGCCACCAACATCGTTATGAATTAAGCACTTATATGACCCACTGCTGAGTCGATGCTCTTCCAATGATTGGAGAAGAATTAGCCTGTGCCACTTGCAACAGACAGGGTTGCCACAGGATTTTGTTTCATGGTTTTACTTCTCTTGCGACTAGGTGTCATCATCATCATAGGCCTCCCCTAAGGATTTCCGTGAAGGACAGTCCTGACCCGCCCCCATCCATCGCTATCCGGCGACCATAACCAGGGCCACCGTGTGGGAGGCCTACCAGCACTGCGCTTTCCGGAACGCGATCGCCACTCGAGGACTTTTCTGCACCATCGGGCATCGGGCGTCCTGCGAGGTATGTGCACTGCCCACTGCCACGTAAGTTTGACATTTCTGTGGGCTATGTCGGTTACTTTGGTTCTCCTGTGTATCTCTCATTTCTGATTCGGCCTCGCAGGGAGACAATGAGCATTAAGAATCAGGAGTTTTTATTTAAAATGTTGCTGGATTGGTGCTTCTGCCACAAGTTAAATTTAAAGATCCATTAACCTTAATCTCTTCTAAACGCGGTTAATATTGACACGATTAAGTTACTTTTCCGGATATTAAAGTTATACAATACTTTAATACAACGGACGGTTTTTAAGGAAGTGTTATTCATTATGTTGTAACAAAAATGGTATATTCATAATGAAATGATCGATGGAATCACTGACACAAATATTTAATGCATTTACTATGGAAATTATTTTGTTCGGTCACCATCTTGTGATGAAAAGTAACTCGAAATAATAATGGAAGTTTACTAAATTATTACAACTGCCGAGTTTGGGTTCCTACAATAACAGAAGGGCAATTGCCCTTCTAAGGTTACATCTCGGGGCAGCGTAGCACAGTAGGCTGCTGTGTTACGCTAGCCAGACGTGTTGGCATAAGTACTTGGGTCAAGGATTCCTTCTCTTGCGGCTAGGTTTTCTGTTATTTCCTTTAGTCGGCTCTTACGAGACCCTCAGCGTGGAATGGGATAGTGAGATTATTTATTTTTAATTCCTTACCACACGGCCTGCTAAAACATTGAGGTTTGCCAATTAATAATTATTTATCCTGTAGGTAAACTTGAAACGAAATCCTGTAATAACCCGTCTGGTTAGCGCGGCACAGTAGACTATCCCTCTTGTAATTGGAAGAGGACCCATTCAGCAGTGGGTAAATTACGGACTGAGACGTATAAGTAAATAATTGTATTCTCATTCTTTCGGAAGGCTGCCGGTGCCCTCAGTTCGGATGTATAGGGTTTTTGTTACATTATATAATAGACTCTTTTTTCTGCATAGAGAAATATGAAAGTCGACGTTCCAAATAGAATTATGGGCAAATAACGGTGATTATTTGTGTATCTTCATTTCTAACGATATTTGTATCATTATCATTTCATTTCCATGCGGAACCGTCTCCTTGATCCCCGTTAACCCTTGAAATGTGAAAGTTTGGGCGCGTTAAATAATTACTATGCAAAGACTCGTATGAACTTAGCAATAAAAATGGTTCATTTCCTTTTTTATCTAATCTATATTCCCATTTTATTGACTATAAATTTTGTTGTCAAAATAAAAGAATCTCATGAGATCATCAAAACATTTACCAGGAAAAAACTTTCCACAATTCTAGTTATGCCTATATGCATTTTAAGAAAAGTATGTTTCCTTTTTCCTGCAATGTTGACACTAACCATAACACACACTATCTACGTAATTAGCACAAGACTGTTGTATATATAAATTGACAAATAAATACAGTCTTTGCTAGATCCTTTAAAGATAAGTAGGTATATCACTTACCTCAGCATGAGTCCAAGCTGACAGTGTTTTCGGTGGGGTATCAGGTGCTACTGCTCCCAATCTGCCTCTCTTTCTAGCCTCTTGAAGGATTGGCACTTTGGAGTTCTTATCACCAGAAGATAGAATAACCTCTCGTTCTATCTGTAAACCGTCAAAATCTCAATAGCATTTCGAGCTGAAGAAACTGGTAGAAATTGTCTTTAAACATTCATATTAAACGGGATTTTAGGATATTTTTTGATTTGCAACTTTACGCACTTGTCTCAAATTTGGAATAAATCCTTCTTTAATGATCCCCTCCCATAATCACCAAAGATTCTAGACGGGCACTACCGATGAGAATTAACTTCTCAACAATCAAATTATGTACTTCGGACATTGGTATCCAAACCCTAGAATTAATATATGACTAAAATCTTTTATGGACATGTTTAGCTCAAGACATTAATACAAAAACTAGAACATGTGTATTAATAAACAATCGAAACGCGTCTCCCCAACGCAAGATCTTTTCAACAATAGCTTCATACTTTCACTACAATCTTAGACGCCATTGACGCAAAAACTGCGGATTCACATGACTGTATCGGTGAAATCACGGATGTTGATTGATTCACGATTTTTAATCTTAGTCGAGTCAATGCACTGTTTGTTAACTTGTGAGAACTTACATTATGTCCCAACCAAGGTTTTTTCTACCACACACCTCTGCGAGATCGAATGAGGAGATACGAGTACGCAGGAGAAGAATATAAGTGGAAATAGGCAGAGCGCATAGCTCGCAGGACTGATGTCCGATGGGGCAGAAAAATCCTCGAGTGGCGACCGCGTTCCGGAAAGCACAGTGCTGGTAGGCCTCCCACATGTTGCATGACGACCTGGTTAAGGTCGCCGAATAGCGACCGGGACCGTCGTTCATAGATATCCTTAGGGGAGGCCTTTGTCCAAAAACAATCCAACAATTATGATGATAAAAATAATGATGAATTTCCTTTAGTCGGCTCTTATTCCCTCAGTACGGAATGGGCTGATGACATCACGTATTCTAAATCTGTCACCACATAGAGGTTTGGTAATATTAATTATATAATTGGGTAATATCTGTTTGCGGTATACCATATAAGCATTTACAAGAACTTTAATTTAACTGATTATTGCTAGATTGCATCATGTGTGATGGGCACTTCCAAAGGATAGCAAGTCCTACTTACTACATCCGAAGCTTGTATGGAATTACAATTTGTATTATATGCATGGAATGAAGTAATTAAATGAATGATAAACCATGCAACTCTAGACCACATTTTCCACTGTGATTACCGTACTGTTTATTGAAGCCTATCTAACATTCTACGAGGACAATCTAAATATAAGACTTGACACTTGAGTGTCAGTAACCTGCGTAAGCAAGCCAGCTAATTAGTTCAGGAGTTGAGTCATCGCAATAGAAAACATGTATGCTGTTTTTTAATTCCCTTGTTAGCCTGCGACAAAAAGGGTGTTATAAGTTTGAAGTGTCTCTCTGAGGGATCATATACTTCTGAAAGAATGAACCGACTATGATGCTATTTTTTATCTGGCAATATTACTTGGACAGGTTTATCAATATTGGTTGAGCCGTTTCAAAGCTATAAGATCTTCTCTTCCGGTATCAGGTGTTCCTAAAAATGTACTATTTTGGTTATAGTTGTTACATCATTGACTGCCTCGTTGGTCTAGTGGTTAGATGTGCCGCCTTTGGATCAACGGGTCCCGGGTTCGATTCAGGGGTCGGGCAAGTGTCTTTGTCTAAACCAGAGGCACTGGCTCGGAGTCTGGGTGTCATTTCTATCTATAATATAAATATAAATAAATATCCTTGGACATTTCACACAACGCCATCTCGTCCCAAGTTAAGCAACTTAATGCTTGTGTTATGGTAACGAGATGGATGATAAACTACTAATATACATTTTTTTTTGTAAATACATACATATTATAGATAGAAATGACACCCAGACTCCGAGCCAGTGCCTCTGGTTTAGACAAAGACACTGGCCCGACCCCGGAATCGAACCCGGGACCCGTTGATCCAAAGGCGGCACATCTGACCACTAGACCAACGAGGCAGTCATATCTATAATAGTCTATAATATCTATAATATATATCTATAATATGTATGTATTTACAAAAAAAATATGTATATAAGTAGTTTATCATCCATCTCGTTACCATAACACAAGCATTAAGTTGCTTAGCTTGGGACGAGATGGCGTTGTGTGAAATGTCCAAGTATATTTATTTGTTTATTTATTTATCATTATAAATACTACTACTACTCAGCCCATAAATGACCAACTGTGTCGGGCCTCCTCCAATTACATGGAGGGTAATTAGTCTAGTGTACCACGCTGGGCAGACGGGTTGGCACAGGGTTTCGTTACTAGTACCTAATCCTTCTCTTGGGGCTAGGTTTTCGGCCTTTTCAATTGCTTTTGTCGGCTTTTGTTGTGTCGGACAACATCGTTACAACAACCTCACTTAATTCGTATGCTTGAATGCCACCATTTTGTGTGGGGATGGGAAGACGATGCAAGCATCAATGGGACTAGGAATAGATACTATCTAACACTATACGTATATTCTAATACTAATGCTCTATATCTAATACTGTTTATAGAAATGCTAACTTATGAAGCGCAGTATCGCATGATATTTAGTGCGAGTTGCTTTGAAAAAAATCCTCTAGTATTCCTAGGAGAAATATGTTTAATCTAGAAGACACTATTCTTCGTACAACTATATCTCAAAGAAATAGTGAGACTTGTCAAGTGAGTTTTGTGACAGGCTGACCGGAAAGACAAACCGGAATAAATTGTTCGTGCATAGATCTTTAGAACCGGATTAAGTATTATAAATCTGTCTGTATTAAATATTCATGTCATTAAGGTGAGGCTTTCATCATTTATGTAACGTCTACTGTGTTTGTGAGGAATATAAAGTAGAATAAACATGCAATATATTGCTAACGTGTCATCAAAAACAAGAACAGGAATTTCCGTTAGCTGACATTTTGTTTGTTATTTTTAGTTTGTCGACTTAATTTTAGTAATCAAAATCGTTTTCGTAATTGTCCTCTAAAACGGGAACAAAAAACATTGCAGCCCTTTTTACGAAAACTACGCGGTCGGAGGAGTATAAAATTTGCAACACTTGTAATTTATCTGGAAAATCTGATCTTAATTGGAAACACTGACGGAAAATGACCTCGGGGTCGATCCCCAACAAGATGATCCGATCAAATAAAATACACATACTCCTCTAAGTTTTTTTGCAAGGGAAGCCAAAGACAGGACTCGATGGAGGCAAATCATCTATCTACTGCAAATGTAACGCATCCACTGATGACCACGATCCTCAGTCATGAGGGACCGACTAGAGAGATAGTTTATATAGAGAAAAAATGCAGAATGCTAATATATCTTTTAAATGTATGCTTAAAAAAGCATTAAATCAATAATGTTATATTTTTTACACACACACTACCATGTATCATGTAGGTATGTACCATATTTGACACACACATGCATATATACTATTTTGTCTGGCTGTAAGTCTGAGTCAAATTGACAATAGAACCATGTCTAAAACTGTAAATTAAATGAACTATGGGCTAATGTTGCCCACTAGGCGACCACTAGTAGTTATAAGTTTACTATTTAAAATCTTGTTTTTATTCTATAGAGAGTCCACGCAAAGATAATGCTGCATTTTTTTCAGTTTTCTCTTTAAACTTTGGAATGGCACATGCATCAACGTTCCAGGGAAAATGGTCATGATGAGTGCTGAAGTTCTTGTATGAATGTCGTACGAGTTATTAAGGGTTTTAAAAAGCCGCTGGTATGCACTTAGGCGAGCTCCCTTTAACGAGCTCTTCATTGAAAGTAGGACTAAAAACAAAAGGTCAATTTCATCATAATCATTGCAGCATACACGCGATCGCACATTTGTAAGCACCGAACGCGCTGAACGGAACGAATTTTAGTATTCTTTGTTTGGAATCCTATAAAAGCTCGCACATCTGTACGCGTGCGAGTCTTTCTTGTCTTCGATTCGTTGGGCGCGTACAAATGTGCTGTAGAAGTCCACTACTCGATAAAGGCCACCCCTACGGGACGGCAACCTTTTTACATGTAACGGCCACATACTGACGCAATAAGACGTCGGCAGGCCGCAGTTGTATAATCATGATGTATATAATTATCTATCCATGTAGGTGATATTAAAAGTCACGTGCCGCAAGAAGGTTCCGATCTCTGCATTAGACGAAAGAATCAGAGGTGGCCTCATAAGTTTAAAGTTTTCTTTAGGAAGGTTATAAAAGTACTTTAAAAAGTCTAGTTACACATCATTACAATAGTTGATAATCTTAAAAGAATAAACTCATAAAATAAATTCAGTATCCTATTTCTACTTTTCAGCCCATAAATGACCCACTGCTGAGTTGGGCCTCCTCCAGATACATAGAGGGTGATTAGCCTACTGTGCCGCGTTTTCCTTCTCTTGCGGCTAGGTCAATGTCATGACAGTACAACATCCGGAAGATCACATAGCCGGAAGAGCAGGATACTTGATACAAATCCTTTTTTTTTTTGTTTTCGCTGGGGAAATGCTTTATGCATACCACCGCACCCCGGGGGTAAGGTCGGTGATTATGTGGGACTCCGACAAGGGTCGTCTACCCAAGCGTCGTTTACCCACTAAACCCCAGCGGCATACCCTCACACGACGCGCTTGGGGCGCCACAAGTTCGCGTAAACGCATTCTACTGTGACGCCCCGGCGTGGTGCCCGCAACGCGGGCAAGCGACTATCAGAGAGGGCGTCCCGGTACACTGGGACGCCCTCAGTCATCGAGGCTTTCGTCGGTGGTGGCTCCCCCGAACCACCACCGGCCTCCTAGGCGAGGGCAGAAGGGGCCCGCACCGTCACGATGCGCCAACCCGAGGACCTCATGGTGCGCCGCAGCGGTTTACGACTCCCAAGGCAGCTCTGAGGACAGAGGAGTCCCTGGAGCCGCAACCCGCCACGACGCTGGGTGCCGCTCTTCGTCTCACCTCTCCCCGTGGGCCCGCCCGGCATGGGAGGCCCTGGCCGGTATGGCCCCACGGATCATTGAGGCACTCAAGCCCCCTCACCACAGCAAGGTAGCAGCACAGTCGAGGGGGACTTGATACAAATCCTGTGCCAAGCCTAGGTAGGCTATTTTTCCTCCATGAACTGGAAGAAGAACCCACTCATTAGTGGGTCATAGGCTGAAATGATTATTGGGGTGACTATGCAAATACTTACAGGGAATTTGGCGGAGTGTGTGTGCAAGGCAGCCGGCGTGCATGGCGCCGGGGCTCCGGGTAGTGCCGCTTCTGGTACTGGCGGCATCCTGTACGGAGGCACCGCCTCGATCGTACCTTTGTAAATACAAAAGGAGAGATTATATATCTTTGCTAACCCTTATGGGATTACGTAGACATCGCATCAGGATAGCGAGCACTTAGCGAGGAAGTCAGATGGACCAGTGGTTTTAGGAGGCGGCGGTAAACAGGCGAGAGAGTGCAGATTCTTTCAACTGCCAACATCATGTATTGATAGAACCCTGGTGACCTTACTCACGCACAGGCAACTGCATGACTGAAATGTCATGGTAATTGACTATGGTACTTTTTAAGGCGGAGGTCCTCCAGCGAGCGTGTGGTAATCCACTATTACCAACGGGGAACAGTTGACTAATTTCCCTACGTCAAATTGAAGAAAACCGAATTCAGCATAAGGTTATTTCACCAGGTAAAGATAAATATGTTCAGTTGATGAAGGCGTCATCGTATCTTAATAGCCACTTGAGAAGGTGAGAAACCATAGACTAGTTCTATTCGCTCGTGGTTTATTAATATAAAGTGATTTCCTAGAAAATAACAGCTAAACGCCGGTTTGCGGAGGCTGGGACAAACCGCAATGTGCCAGCAATTTATGAGAGCATAATTTTTGCGGTTAGTTGTCTTCAATATAAACTGGATTAGATGCAGGGTTGGAGAATGATAGAATAAAGGGTTTGCACTCCGCAAACAAGGTGTGCATGAGCCCCGGAGACTCTTTGCAAATTTGTATGTTGGGAACAACAATCATCATCATCAGCCCACATTAGTCCACTGCTGGACATATCCTAAAGAGCGTCAACCTTTCGCTGCTGCCCGCAACCTTTCGCAGATCGTCGCTCCATCTAGCAGGGAGCCGTCCCACACTACGCTTGCCGATTGGCGGAACATGAATATCAAGAACAAATATTGTTTTTTTTTTAACAAAAGCGAAATCCCTGCCCTTTTTTTATACCTGTATCGCGGGACAGTTTACAAACATGTAATTAACGTAAAACGTTATACATGTAAAACGTTATACGTTAAAGGTTATTTACCACGTACTTTTTGACTGAACAGTTTGCTAGATCCTGGAGTAGATAAAGACCTGGATCCTAAGGCGCTTGAAACCCAAATACCGATAAGGTGAAATACGTAGAGTGGAAACAAGGCTGAATGTTAATGAAACCAGTGGTCAGAGAGATTTAGGAATATATGCAACAAAGTTAAGATATGGAAATAATTGCTGCGTCTCAACCTATCTTGTATAATCTAAAAGAGTTCCTACGTCAGGCTGATATAGCCTTCGAAAAATCAATCAGAATGAAAGAAAACTTTTTGTGTTTATTAGGCACAATTCAATTACACAAAATCAAAAAACAACAGAAGGTGGCTAGCAATTGTGTATGTTGATTTGTCAAAATTGCTGCATCTCAGCATAATACTACAGATTCCTGTAAATTTGAATCACTCAATAAATCATTTATTTGTATTATTTTTGATGTAAAAAAGATTGTTTACCTTAAGGGACCGGGACCCTGTCACGGGGAACAGGAGTAGGACACAATTTTAATAAAATTATTTAAAAGCAACTGGCACAGATAATGATAGATAGGAAAGCATAAATCGTAATGGTTGGTTTCGACCTGAATGTAGCCCCAGCCAGTGACTTCGAGATTCCGTACAAACAATACCGTTCACTCATCAGCTGGTTGCCGGTCTTCGACCCACGGCGCAAATATATTATTATTACATGCCATCTCAATTTAACGAGACACAAAAAGTATGCTACGGTCTTTGGTACTGTGGGATCTAACTGTAATGTAAGAGCAATGCGTAACACTTTTTTAAAGTCTACATATGCATGGCTAAGGTCAAATGTAACAGAATAAATTTGCCATTATCTTAATAGCCCATAAAATTACTCTTGGGCCACATGCAACTCAAAACACGAATATTAGCGTAGTAAAAAAAAGGTTCAATTGAAAATTGTCTAAGTTTATGCTAGCTTTTGGCGAGATTGATTGCCTAAAGATACTTTTTTTACTTTTGGCCATTTAAAAGAGTCTGCCCTAGTCCTGCTACCAAAATAAAACCCGGCGCCAAATGCAATTAACTATAACGAATATGCTCACTGTTCCGTCTCAAAATTTTGAACATAGCCAGTAGTAAGTTGTATTACAGTATTCCAGTTTAACAAAAACATGAGAAGAATGGAGTAAAACGATCATGTCTATAGGCTTACACCTATAATAATTCTTAGTCATAAGAATTAAAAAATGCTGCAAGTAAATGCGGTAGGCAAAGTAATCTCGTTCATTTCATCCGACTCTTCCTGAAGTGTAACAGTTAAGTATACATTAAAAATCGCATCTCACGATCGTAGATTTAACGGCAAACGGACAAGACCCCAAATTAGTTTGACAGAGTCTTAATTTGAGCTTTAACATTAAAGGAATACAGTAGAAAGTAATTCAGTAACCTCAACAGGTGTATTCTACCTGAATTTTTTACTGAGCATCTGTTTCCAATCATTGTTGATGTAAAGCTGCTCAGTACTGTTGAAAATTAAGCGATAAGGTTACAAAATGTCTACTTGGAAGTACATTTAGTTTAACGAAAACTATGAAACGAAATCTAGATGAAGGTTAAATTATTGATGTTGAAATTTTACACTGAAGCTAAATTATAACAACATAAAATTCTCTCCGATATCTAGTGAGCTAAATTGTTAGACTATAATTTTATTAGTAAAATCCTTCATAATCCAAAAATCTATTTATTGTCACTGCATATGACCTTCGCTAGATGAATATGGGCGAACACAAATTGGACACAAGACATGCAAATGTTCGACTATAAATCTTGTAAATTTATGTTCTGAATTGGGTAGATTACACGGTGCAAGTTTGTAGGCTGCGTCCTATTCAAATAGTTTTGTAATATTATAGTATTCGAGGTACATAAATTGTACAGTTTGGCTTCTTCTTTCCAAAATTATTTTCTAATTATGAAGTGTATCGCTAGGATTTTGACTTTAAAAAGGTTTTGACTCTAAAAGCAAATGTCTGATTTGTAATTTTAATTACGTTATTTACTTCTTATGGGTTAAGAAGACTTACACCAAAATGTAGAAATGTCGCAGATAACGTAACAGTCATACTACACTATGTACCTATAAAATAATGATACAGTGCAAATGTAACACGATCGATAGTCGATTGCAAAGGGTTCTGCTTGATATAATTTATGACAAAGATTAGGAAACTTATGACTATTTCTCAATCTCTTGAGCCGTGCGAAATCAATTATTGTTGTGGTATCAATCTTTTAGCCATATCTACTACAGCCCTCATTTTTAGTTCATCTGAGACCGTCCTATTACTACCAAAAGATCGTTCTCAGTTACATTTCAAGCAACATCAATAAAACCAACTACTTCAATAAATTTAAAAGATACAAAGCTGACAATATATTGAAGAGGTTGTAATGATGGCAATAAAGTTCTGAGAAAAGTCTTGCCCATTTGTTGCTCTAGTTTTATAACAAAAGAAATAATTATTTTATATCGATGATGTCCTTGTCACATGTGTCTCATTGCAGCCTTCAAAATAGAAGGAAATCGGTACTATTGTATTTACTTCCTTAACCGTCAAAAGGTTTCATTGTTCAACTGTCATTGACATGAAGCCAGGGCTTGGTTTGATTGACAGATGGACGTACAGCCTTGGGATTGAAGCTTACTAACCAGGGGCGTAGCGTGCCTTGGTGGGGCCCCGTATAAAAATTTAATTGCGGGCTTATAAGAAGGTTAAAGATTTCTCATAAAAGAAAAAAAATGTGTCTAAAAAAAACCGATGTAGGGTGTTGCCAACTTTCGAACGCACGCTTCGCGCGAGAAAAAAAAGATACATTTATTTTCTTTTGTCATTTCTGAAAGATTACAAATACGGCAGAGTATAATTGATACGGCAGATACGGCGGTAGCTACGCCCCTGTTACTAACAGTCACATGATATTAATGAAACTAAGTTGTAAATTATTAATGAAATTATTCAGTTTCACCAAGATCAATCATTACCAAGACCAACCATTCACTTTGATAGACCCCAAATACTTGCCAAGGAAAATCATTACATCCCAAGAATGATCCGCTAGTCTAATGTGATTTAAAAAAATCCAAACACCGATAGGGATGATTAGGAGGAGGTGGTCATTATCAGAAACAAGTATTACCTGCATGAGATCCTGTCATTATATTGATCAAATTTTCAAATTCAAATATGTAATTTATTTTGTCACGACGGACACTTACAAATAGTCAAATCAAATTTCAAGCTCAACACCTCATCTGCAAGACCTCCGGCATTGTGAGTGATACTGCGCGCACAGGGAACGTTATTAATAAAACATAATTATTGGCTGTACACTTAACAGTTTCTTTGTATTTTTGAACACACCTGTCATCTAGTGTCTCAACACATTAGTAGCTATTTTTTAAATTTTTGTGTGTGTGTCAATGGCGAATACCTCGGATATCATTATGCTGATTATTATCCCCAATTTTCATATAGATACTAATATTACAGACAACTAGACCCAACTAGGAACCGCAACTAACTTTCTTGCGACCTTGCCTTGTTTATAATCTGTCTCCTTTTTATTATTATTTTCAATCTTATATTCTTAAATAATTTCATTAAGCTACTAATAAATAAAGATTACCTTGTCTGTGCTTATAAAATACTAATCGAATTCATTCTGGAATGTTAATGTCCAATGCACGAAAATATTAAAAGCCCAACCAAACTCTTTGGCATAAACACTCTTATATTGAGCTCTTTTTCCAAGATTTCCTTCTTGACCTCATCTGACGACGCTTTGGTTCACTCAAGGCTTAACCTATCTAAATCTCTTTTAAGATTACTTGTCTTATTCAGCGAATAGATTATTATACTAGACATCATGTCATCCTACAAAATCTTTAAATAAGCAGGATAATAAGTTCCAAGAAGCTGTACATTCAAGGATACAGTTTTCAAATAAGTACCTCCAATTAGTCTGAAATGTTTTGCAAACCTCAATTTGTATATGTATTTGATTTAGGATAGCCTAAAATGGAAGCCATTTGTCTAACAATGTCTGCAAGCTGCACCTTGTGTCAACCAAACTTGTACTTTATTATGGATCTTATATGAACTACAGTTGAAATAATATGTCACTAATGTAAAAATGTTTGTCATATTGCAGTCCACGGAACGGATTTATAGTTTATCATGTCACCAATCAATTCTATCTGGGGTGTGTCGTACGATACAACACCAAGGCCAATTTGTTAAAAAAACTAAAATAATTTAAAGAAATGGGTCATGTGAGATCTTTGCCGAGTCAAAAATATAAATGTATAATTAACCATCGGCATCGGTTCCGAATTTCACTCTACAAAGAAGAGCCGGCAATAATCTCTGTTTTTGCTATTAGTTAGGGGATTTGTTGCATGTACTGTAATATTAAAAGTATACTGTATACGATTATAACGGTGAGACCAAAGGCAATTTGTACCTTAGTAAAGGGAAATATTTAGTAGACAATTAGGGAAAGCGGGTTCTATTTATGTCCAAGTTTGAATCAGTACTGTACAGTGTACAGTACAGACGACACGGTTAGCGCAGTGGTTGAGCGATCGACTGCTGCACAGCATGTCGCGGGTTCGATCCCCGCACGGAAGAAATAGTTGTACGACCTACAAGTATTTGTTCCGGGTCTGGGTGTTTTCTATCTATAATATGTATGTATTTACAAAAAAAATATGTATATAAGTAGTTTATCATCCATCTCGTTACCATAACACAAGCATTAAGTTGCTTAGCTTGGGACGAGATGGCGTTGTGTGAAATGTCCAAGGATATTTATTTATTTATTTATAAAGTACTAATATTAGTTGGTGAATGAATAAAATATAGAATAGGTATTGTTTGAGGAAGTAATAAGTACTCGAATATTTAAAATTGTCATAAGTCTTCTATAATGTTATATTTTATAATTACCATTTATTATTTTTAAATGTTACTTTTAGAACTATGTTACTTTTAAGTCTAATTTATTCAAAGCTGTAAAGCCGCAAAGTTTATTTGAATAAAGTTTCGCATTCAATGTTAAAGGTTATTGCTCTTTATTTATCCAAGGTAGAAACTTCCGTAACTAGATAATAACCAACTCGTATACTCGACATTCCGATTCAAACTTACTTTCTCAATAACCTTAAAGCAGTCACCTCTACGAAAGCTTATTGGGTTAAAAATGCTAGTTAATAAGAAATAACAGGTTTTAATCTACGAAATGTTGCAAGGACACATACCAGACCGTCCGGAGTTCTCAGTGAAGCACTTGATGAAGAGTAACGGTTACCAGACACAACAAATCAAGTCAACGACATCGACGCACGTAAAGTTGTGAGCTGTATACACATTACCAAATACAACCTTGAGACGAACAGTTCACTAATAGTCAATGATATTGTCAAAATCACAAAAGGAACTATGTGTTAAGTTTGAAAGACAATCACCTGTGTTGGAGTCAGCGCGCGCACTGGCGAGCGAACGCGGCAGGCGCACGGCGACAGAACCCGTTTCGTAGGAAAAAACGCTTCTTCCCGCCTCGTTCGCAGCGACCCTATGCATGTTCCCTTGATCGCTGTTTATCATTCCACTGGCGCTACCCAAGGGGAATTCTTGTAACCTCTCGGGAACAAGTTGCGTGTCGTTCAGGCTTCTACGTATTCCATTCGTCGTGGCGTTTCTTTGGTCTTTGCGCTCCATTTGATTAGGCACGCCATTGACTGGTGTATTAAAATTTCGCGGTGATGTGAATGGTATCCTACCATAAAGAGGTTTGTTTACAAACGTCTGTGCGTAGATGTTTTGTGAATTGGCAAAATTGTTCACTTTTAATATTTCATTCGCTTGCTGTAGTAGTCGTCTTTGTATCGTTTCGATTTCGGTTTTGGAAGCTTTCGAGTTCTCCGATAGTTCGGCTATCAGTTGATTGACATTGAATTCGCCCATTGTGGCAGGTTCTCTCTGAGATGTCGACGCTTCAGAATGTAAAATGTTATCTTTAGGATCTTTATTTATTTTGACTTTCATTTCTTTATTATCCGGTGGAGTGACGACGATTGTCGGCAGTTGTTCTTTCACATTGGTTTCCTTTTTGCCTCGTTTCACTTTCTTTACAATTCTGCTTGCCATTACATTGTCATTTAGATAGATTTTGGGCTTTTAATATGTTGATTGTTATCACATTGTTTGTGCTTTTATCTGTATCAATTAATTAATGAAATATAAAGGAATAATTTCTGGCATGTTTACAAATGCGTTCTACATGGATTTGAATGATCTGATTTGAATAAGAAAGTAAAACCTATCTTGTAGGCTTTAACAGCGTACAATGGAAAAAAGAGTAATATTTAGATATAGTTAAAGTAAAGAAGTATCACAAGCTAAATAGCAGCTACTGCGTACAACCGAAACTCCTTTAAATATAGAAACATATCATAATGCAGGTCTAAGAACAGTTTTAAATCAAAGTTGGCAATATTTTTGTAAATAAATTGATATCTACCAGTTTACGACTTTTAAATATCCGACCGTCACTATCCGTGCGAAACAATCTGCCATATTTCACATCGATAAGTGTATCTTAACAAAGGATTACGAAACAGGGAAAGTGTGTCAACACTGTACAGTGCCTGTTTTTGGCAAATCCAGTGCACGCCCTACGCAAATTTCAGACTAAGCGAGGTTTTATCCAAATTCGTATACGTACAACTAAAAACGCTGCGTATGTACCTGCAGTGCTGCACTAACATAGGGTTAAACAGTGTTTCATGCATAATATGTACACCATTTATCACTACTTATGAACTTAATTTCACTCTTTAGGTTTGTTTAGCCTCGTCTAAACAACGATTGTACAGATTACTACGAGATTCACTGGGTGTTACAAATATGATGCTACTTTTATTAAGGCCAATTTCTTTGTACCAAGACTAGGTATTCGTCATTGTTATTTACTTTTGTGGGGTCTTACGACAGTCTCAGGATGGAATGGGGAGGTGACATTAAGTATTCTTAATACGTCACCACACGGATTATTTTGTTATACGTATAATAGATATCAACTATCAGTTTGGAACTATCACGTTATTAGATTATATTTAAGAAAGTAACTAGATAATAGTAATAGTCATTTGAATTTAAGTACTTATCAAGACTACATAGGCACTGCGTGGGTGTTTAATCTAAATTTCAAACGTCTGCTGAGTCATACTACAATATGAATATTTACAATAGCTAGACAAACCAAAATAACTTGCAGTCTGAACATATCAATTATTCCGAAACTTTATAAAAGCCTCTCAAACAACAAAGTTTGGGTCTACTCTGTTGCGACCAAAATGCATACTTCATGCAGATATCTACACTATTACCGTTAAAAAATATCGCGAAAAACGCGAGTATAACCAACAACCCTATATCACGTTAACGAAGTTGAGAAAGCAATTCGTACAGTTAAAAAATCTCCGACCCGTCATCATCATGTGATAGGCGCTACAGGCTCCACCAGATATATCATCTCCCCTGGATGGATGGTCATCACGTTGAGCCTAAATAACGAATCTTTAAATGAATAAGCAGATTTCCTTTAAACATACCTAAGAAAATGCCTAAAATACATTAAAAACACAACCTTTTTTGAGTAGCTACATTGCTACGGACATCCACCTTAAAATTGTTACACCTATTAGTTTTAAGGTTAAAACTATATACATAAAATATTTTCGAAATAAACATGTCTGAACCAAATTTGAAAATGCTTACAATATGCTACTTGATTAACAAAATTCTCGTAAATAGTTTCTACTCTAGCACTTGTACTTTTTGCTATGGAGGGATAAGCTAAAGTAAGCGCTATTGTTGGTATTACATGAAAAATACACCAGTTAGAAACTGTTCCAATAGTTGTGGCTTACTTCAATCCTTTACTATCAGACTCAGCCATGATAATATTATGCAGTGGCTTTAAGTTGTTTAATATTATCTTCTCTCTCACCTATTTGTAGCGAGCTTGCTATATAGCTCGCACAAAAGAAAGACAACAATACAATCGATTTCTCAAAGAGAGAACAAAATACACGTTTCGAAAAATAATAAAATTGAAATCGGTTAATTGGTTTATCAGTTAATTGCAGATAAATAAACAATCGTGTTAATGGTATGCCAGTTTCATTTTACAAATATACGCATACATAAGCCTCCTCCATACCTTTCGTAAAACACTCTGATAATATGTAATACTTCCATTGTGTAGTAATTAAAAACCTTCTATTTATTCCACCATTGTTGAGAACCAACCGAGTGTAGTTCCTTGTCTTGCCAAAACAATATGAATCGGGTCGTCGACTTTAGAAAGAAACTAAGACTTAGCTTATCTACCACTAAACAACAATGCTTGTACTGCTTGTATAAAGATGGAAATTTCACACTTATCTTAATTTTAGTCAGAAGATGTAGCCTGGATAAGACACTTATCAGAAGAAAAAGAACCCTATCATATAAAGAACTCGGTGAAATTTTCTGTAAGTTCCATCTGGCGCGATACAGTTTGCTTATAGCGACCAGGGCTTCAAAACTGCAAATTCAATAGAATCAAAAGCCCGACATCGCGATAAAGAAGTTTAGAGAGCAATCGGCACTTAAACGGTACCTCAAAACTAGCTAGATGAGTAACTAGGCTCTTGTATGAAACAGAGGATAGGCTCGAACTGTAAGCGCAAAGCTGACGATGCCTATGTACCATGAATGAACAAGCTAGTATTTATTTTGTGGAAACCCTACCATTAAGGCTCTGGGACGCGATTAGACGGCAAAATGCACCCCATTTACCCACTTACGCCCACCGGCGTTGTTCCAACCATCCACTCCAGGGCACGGGTTTCGCGCGCCGCCCCCGGGCCGGACGGGATACCCGCCCGGGTGCTGGCCCTGGTTCTCGACCATCTGGAACCTCGCCTCAGGGGACTGTTCGACGCTAGCCTGGCGTCCGGACGGTTCCCTGATTGCTGGAAGGAGGGGAAGCTCGTGCTCCTGCCAAAGCCGGGACGGCCTCCAGACTCAGTCGCGGCCTTCAGGCCCATCGTGCTGCTGGACGAGGCGGGCAAGCTGTTGGAGAGGGTAGTTGCTGCTCGCATCGTCCAGCACCTCACGCAGGTTGGTCCCGACTTGTCTGACGCCCAGTTCGGGTTTCGGGCGGGTCGGTCGACGATTGACGCCATCCTCCGTTTGAGGGCCGCGGCTTCGGAGGCCGTCGCCTCGAAGGCAGTGCTGTTGGCGGTGTCACTCGACATCGCCAACGCATTCAACAGTCTGCCATTCGGCTGCATCACGGAGGCGCTCCGTTTTCACGGAGTGCCCCTCTACTTAAGGCGGCTGGTGGCAGACTACCTCGACTGCCGCGGCGTCCTCTTCGTAAACCGGGAAGGGGACGTCGTAAGGAGGCCCATGTCGTGCGGCGTCCCACAGGGTTCTGTTCTCGGACCGCTCCTGTGGGACATCGGGTACGACTGGGTGCTCCGCGGCCGGCTTCCCCCCGGGCTGGGCGTAATCTGTTACGCCGACGACACTCTCGTTACAGCCCGGGGCGGGACCTTCGGGGAGGCGGCAGCCCTGGCCACCTCAGGTACCGCGGAGGTGGTCAGGAAGATCGAGGCGCTGGGGCTTCGGGTGGCCCTTAACAAGTCTGAGGCCCTGCTCTTCCATGGGCCTCGGCGCGGCCCACCCACCGGCGCCTCGATATCGGTTGTGAATACTGTGGTCGGTATCCGGGCCCACATGAAATATCTGGGCCTGGTACTCGACGGAAGGTGGTGCTTCGACGAGCACTTTCGCCAACTAGCGCCAAGGCTCGTTGGCACGGCGTCCGCCCTCGGTCGCCTAATGCCGAATATGGGCGGACCGAGTCTAGCGTGCCGACGACTCTACGCCGGGGTGGTCCGGTCGATGGCGCTCTACGGCGCCCCCGTGTGGGCGGAGTCCCTGACCGCCCATAATAGGACCCGTCTGTGGCGTCCGCAGAGGGTCGTGGCGGTCAGGGTCATACGCGGCTACCGCACGGTAGGTGTCGAGGCCGCGTGTGCGTTGGCCGGAACCCCCCCGTGGGATTTGGAGGCGGAAGTGCTCGCCGACGTTTATCGGCGGGTGTCGACGGCGCGGGCGGGGGGCTCTAATCCCCCGCCGAGCGCGATCACTGCGTGGCGGGATGACGCCCGCCGCACCACCTTCACACGGTGGAAGGCTCGGCTGGAGACGCCTCGGGCTGGCCTGCGGACCGTAGGGGCGCTCCAGCCGATATTGGAAGAATGGGCGGTGCGGCAGCACGGAGTCCTCACCTTCCGACTCGTGCAGGTGTTGTCGGGGCACGGTTGCTTCGGCAAATATCTGCACGATGTCGCAAGAAGAGAGCTGACTCCGGGCTGTCACCACTGCGACTGCAGCGAGGACTCGGCGCAGCACACGCTCGAGTCGTGCCCGGCCTGGACTGAGCAGCGCCGGGAACTCGCTGCAGTCATTGGAATGGACCTGTCGCTGCCGGCCGTTGCGCGAGTGATGGTCGGCGGAGACAGGGCCTGGACCGCGGTCGCTGCCTTCTGCGAGGACGTAATTTCGCAGAAGGAGGCGGCGGAGAGGGCCCGGGAGGATTCACCCCTTTCGGACCCGACTCGCCGCCGGCGCGCGGGGCGGCGCGGGCGCGCTCACCTGCGCCTGATGCCGCCCTAGCCGAGGCTGCGGACGGTTGGGTCGGGGATCGCCCACCGTCCGCCCGTATAGCCTACCGCGAAGGTGTGACGCCCGAGTGCGCAGGGCGTCGCACAGGAGAGGTTGCCCGATGGGGCTGCCGCCTGCGGACCACGGTAGAAACGTACGCGGTACCCGTGGTCCGCCGTAAGGGCGGGTGTCGGCGCACGGCGGGTTGTTTTAGTGGGTGAGGGCCCCACACTATCCCGTAGTCTCCCCGGACGCGGGATGTGCGGTCAGGCATTTTTTCCCGCCAAACAAAAAAAAAAAAAAAAAAAAAAAAAAGGGCACGGGTTTCGCACCCAGGTTGGGAACATGTTTCGCGGCATCTACGGCTGGTTTAAGCAAATAATTACCGGTTGTTGAGATGGACTCAATAGTGATGGTATATTGCGTCGGCGCAGAACTGAAGACCGTAGTCTGACATTTAGAAATCAATATTCAGTTATTAAATTTTGCATGTGTATAAAAATCGTATTAATGTTTATTGCTAATCGATGCGTCTACATTGAGCAACGAATTATACTTCATTTTTATGATTTAAAATCAGTTGACTTTGAAAGGCGAAGGAAAAAGGACTTTGGTGCCTTACAGTTAGAGTTTTATTTTTTTCACAGTTTTTCTGGTGGGCTACGATTTGGCTAATTAGATTAAATTAGATTGCAATGGTGGAATCATACGTTTTTAAATATTTGGCAAATATTCGCATCTGGGGTTAATTGCCGCGTTATTACCTCAGGTTGCGTCTTTATCCATCTACTGGTATTAACATGATGATTTGCATTGTTGAAGTCTTTCAAGAGTTTAGGTTAGAGAGAAGTAGAGAGTCCGTGTAGTGACAGATTTAGAATACATAGTGTCACCATCTTTTGAAAGAACCGGGAATTATTTGGCGGTGGCAGCTGATTTTATGCTATTGACTTCATGTATCGACTGCTATAGGCTGCTCCCACCGATCCGACGGGTTCTACGTGCCCTTCGAAGTACGGACGATGTTAGATGTTAAAAATAGCCAAGTATCAGTTATCCGCTTTGGATCTGTGGTGCTCCGGGCTCACAAGCTCATTGGTGATACGCGGTTGGCGCAGGCCAAATTGCAGACCCTCGAGCACCGGCGAGTTGCTTGCCTCTGCGTCTTTTATAGGAAACATTTCGGGAGTGTGCGCAGGAATTGCACATTTTAATTCCACCATCCCCTTTTCACCATCGGACATCCAGGCATGGGGAGCTCATCCTTATGCTGTTGAAATTCCACAGATTCGCACTAAGCGTTTCGCTTCCTCGTTCTTGATGCGGACTGATAAGGAGTGGAATTCGCTTCCTATGTCTGTATTCCCAAGTAAATATGACTTGGATGCCTTCAAGTCTGGAGTGAATAGGCTTTTACTGTCCCAGCGGGTTACACCGTCGGCCTCATCGTCACTTACCATCAGGTGACATAGAGGTCAACCGTTGGTCAGTTAGTAATAAAAATAAAATTGCACCCACTTGCAAATCGAAAGCGTTCCGCGGAACGCTACCTACGCGTACTGTGCATGTAAGATTGTTACATAAAACGATTGTTTTAACACATGTGATCATCAACATAAACTAAAATGGGTTTATGATTAAGCCCGTGGCCGCCAGAACTTCGCAATGTCAATAAAGTTTTCAGCGCAGGACCCCAGCACAGATACAAATGCTGGCGATCTTAGACCATTTGTATTGATTGCAATGATCAAATCATAAGTTTTTAAATATTTTAAATATTTTCATCCCGTGTGGGGACGGGTCAGAATATAAAACTTCCCCACCGCACACTGGGAAAAAACGCGTGTTGTAAAAGCCAACAAAACCCAGCACGCTTGGTGGTAGGATCGAATGGTCCGCCCGGCCAGCTACCACCCTCACATTTAAGTCCGGCGCCAAGCAGTTTTACTGTGTTCCGTCGTGTGTATGTGAGAGCCGGTGCCCGACAGGGCATTTCCTTGAATTGCCTGTCCCATCTTAGACCCTGGCGTTGCTTTCGATCACGCAAGCCTAGGGTCAAAGGCATTCAAGTATTTGGTAAAAAAAAAAAAAAAAAAAAAAAAATCGGCAAATATTCGCATTTGGGGTTAATTGCCGCGTTAATAACTGAAGTTGCGTCTTTATTCATCGACTGGTAGTAACATAAAAATGACTTGTATTATTTAAATTAAAGTCTTTTAGACAAAAGTGTTTATGGTAAGCAGTTACTATCGCCAATGGAAATCTGCAACACTAGAGTGTCACTAACGCGTCGCTGTCTCTATAAAAATAAAACAGGACGGTGGCAGAAAAAAGCGAGTTCCTGCTGCTTACACCATGTCTCCTCTTTAGAGCTTTGATGACCTTACCTATACGCACGATAACAATACGACACAACGTCGGAGGGCTATGAGGAAATTGTATAAATTCATTTATATTTTTATTACAAGTATTATGGGTAATTAATTTGAGTGGCAATGGAATAAAATAATGTAATTCTCCATAATTTACCAAGGAGGCATGCATAAATATTGGTAATAATATCTTGCTAAATTAAGTAATAACGAAATGGTATCCCACTCTATGTCACATTGTAAATAATAAAGATGACATGTATTTTCATTTAAAACTGTAAGCAAGCATGTAAACACACCAGAACTTAAGTTTAACTTCGGTATTATTGAGGGTAATTTTTTTTCACTTTTAATTTATGCAGGTACTAAACATTTGCAATCATTAAAAATATATTTTATCATATAAATATGTTATATAATTATATAAAAAGTATAACTATTTTTGATTATAAAATTAGAAACCCAAACAGCTCCTTTTTAATTAATCGTTATTTTTTAAAGATTGAATATCGAATGTGATCTTCGATACTCCACTTCACATCACTAAATTTCACAATATGTAAAAAAATAGAACTTCACTTTGATTCGCCACAGTAGAGCACAGATAGTCTCAAGCGCACATTTTACACTGAGTCTCTCTGTGTTCACTTGCTTATCGCTCGAGATTCGCTTTCGTAGCTTTGAGTATGACTGCATGACGTAGACTGCACAAAACAATAGACGCGGCCTTCTAAATGATTAAACAAATCTTATTTTACTAAAGTGTAAATTTTTGTACGAATATTACGCAAAACTTACATCTTACTTGCAATCGTTCTTAGATTGTTTTATCGTGGGTGGTATTCATTATAACATTGTAGACTAGGTTTATGGTCGACTTTAACAAACGTGGGGCTTATGTGAGGTGAGTATTATTATATGTGACTTCTGTGTAACTTTATTACTGACTATAATATTTTTAATTTGTGTCACTGAACTTAGTATAGAACAATGGGTGACGTATACATAACGAAATGTTAAACAGTCGCAAAAATAACTGTAAGTACATGTTTTTATTTGCACGTTTGTCTGCAGATTTTAATATAAACATATAGGATAAGTATTTTTAATTTGTATATTCTTTATTCATATATTTTTTTCATTATATTCATAAAAAAGAAAATATTTTTGTAAATTTCATAAAGAAAATCATTACTTCCTTATGGGCGGAAAGATCTCAAGCCCCCTAGTGGTCAGTGCTGCAAAGAGATGAACCGCCTAACAATACGCGCCGTCTCACGCAAAACTGCCTTAGGATAAGATAAGTATAATTATTAGATTGTAATCATTTAATACTGATTAATTTTCGTCGCTCGTCCCGTCCCAGTCCATAAAATTTCCCCAGGTAAGTCAGCCCATCCCCCAATTACTTGTTTCAAGTTACTTTTTTCTTTTCTCACGGTTTTTTCTTTTAATCACCTTTTACGACACCCTCAGTTTGGAATGGGGTAATGACACTGTAAAACCATCACCACATTGATTGGTTATTTTATTTTTTGTTGAATTTATGGAGTGTCTACAATCTATGAGGAGAAGATCCTACAGAAAATCTAAACTAAGGGCTCGAGTTGGTTTTAATTATTAGATATCATTATATATAAATGGCAAAGGCTTTCGACACTGTCTCTGTTCCCATACTCTTGAAAAAGCTGGATGTCGTAGGAATCAGAGGACTCGCCCTAAACTGGTTCAGGAGCTACTTAACGGACCGGAAACAGTGTGTACGTATCGGTCGGAAAATAAGCACCCCAAAATTTATTCGTTTCGGTGTCCCACAAGGGAGTATACTCGGCCCAACACTGTTTCTACTGTATATTAATGATATTCATGAGATCCAGATTAAGAATGCCGACATGCTATGCTATGCTGACGATACTGCCATAATTTTCCACGGACCTACGTGGCCCCTTGTGTGCTCCTCAGCTGAAAAGGGGATGTCGCAAGTCGTTCAGTGGCTACAACAAAACGTCCTTACACTTAACACCAAAAAGACCGTGTACTTGTGTTTCCACAAAACCGCTGCCTCTGCCCCAAGCAGAGGAATTAAAATTAAAATCCATAATGACACCTGCAACGAGTCAACATGCCTATGCGAAATACTCACACGGTCAAACTTAATTAAATATCTCGGTGTACACATTGATGAAAACTTAACTTTTAGGACTCACATTGGGACTCTCTCAGCTCGGATCCGCAAAATGATTAAGGTTATGCGTAGTTTGCGTGATGTCGCTTGCAAGAATACCTTGAGATCAGTTTATTATGCGCTTTGCCAGTCACTGATTAATTACTGCATAACCTGCTGGGGTAGTGCTTCTAAATCTGTAATGATTCAGGCCGAGAGAGCTCAACGATCGGTGCTGAAAGTTATGATGAAAAGACCATTCAGATACCCCACCGCAAGTGTTTTTGAGGAGGTTGGCGTGCTCAGTGTGCGGCAACTTTTCATACTTAGAACATCTTTATCCGTGCACAAGCTAGTCATTTCATCACCCGTTTTTGAGTCTCTCACAAAACGAAGAGTCTTCAGACTAGCCACCCCATCAGTCAGTAGTAGATTCGCGCAGCGTTTTGGAGAGTCTGTTTGTGTGAACGTGTACAATAGGGTCGTCAGATATTGCGACATTAAAAATAAAACTGTGTCCGTAGCAAAAAATATTGTATCTAATTGGCTAAGAACGTTAAATTATGATGCGACTGAAGGTCTTTTAAATATTCAATGCTAGTAATTTACTTATAGAAATAATTTTAATATTATTGAATGGGTTTAAATTTGTAATTTTCCGAAGGGAGATAATCGAGAAGAACAAAACAACTGTTAACAGGTTTCCTCGATACAGGCTTGCCTAGTGAGGAAACCGATGGATAATTTAGTTTAAGTAAACCAAGCGCTCTGCAAAATTTTATAAATTGTAATCGTTTTGTTAATCCTATGTTAACTATATTATGTAATTTTGCAGCAATAAATGATTTATTATTATTATTATTATATACATATATAATGCCCAGGACCGGCCTTCGTGGAGATCCTTGGTGGATACAAATGTATGTAGGAAATACATTTGTATCTAAGATCAGTAGTTGACGGCTGAAATGATGATGATGATGACGATGATAAATAGGTATTTATATGTATTATACGAAATATTTTTCTGGAAAATCTGTTCTATTTATTAAAAGGTCTACACACAATGGTGCGCTACCGTCTTTCACACACGGCTGCGTCCACTAATGTGCCATGGTCTACCGCCAGACATGGTTCGGAGACCCTCAAGAAAAACCTGGGGCTATGAACCGACCGTGGTTTATGGAACTTTTATAGGAAATTATACTCTTTATTCTTTATTGCACACAGATACATAAAATAAAAAAAAACATGATAATTTGGAAACAAAATGTACACAGGCGAGCTTAACTCTGTAAGAGTTTTCTTCCAGCAAACCTATGGCAGAGTGAGACCTGTAGAAGATGGGTATGGGCAGTGCACAACAAATTAAAAAATAAAAATAAACTATTATAATATTATATGTATAAGATCAGATATAATATTACATATATGTTAGAATCCATTTTTTTTTAGCCCACTTTTGATTCCTTTTTTTTTATTATTGTCAAAACTGCAATCGATAAAGTTATTAATTTGTTTAAATTGTCTATTACAAAAATATATAATTTTACAGTAAATAAATAGATCTGTAGGTTATCTTTCGTTTTAATATCCAATAAAATGCCCTATCTATAATTTAATATTCAATTTTGAGAGGCTTTCATGTCATTGTAGCATTGTTTCACCGATTTGATAAAATATTGGCAAAGCTCTACATCCTACCATTGTTAGTAGGAAAATGTATACATAATGTTATTAACGAGTCATAGATCAGCTGAAATCTATATGATCACTTTGCTAACTCTTAGGTACTCGTATCTTTGGTCTGTTGGAGCCATTAAAAAGTAACTACCCGACTTCTCACGCTCAAGTTCTACTGTAGAGCTTCAATATGCCTTTTGCTCTGGTATCTTTCATCACATTGCTTGTCTACGGATAAGATAGTAACTGCCCACTGTAATACAGTTAAAACTAGTACAGGGGTATTTGCAACTCTTTACTTGTGGCCTTCCTTGCATAGTCAGTAAATATCTTTTTAAAAATTAAAGGGGCTCTATGATTGCATTCGTAAGAATTACAGATTATATTTATGAATTACAGTACTACTACGGTACATGTTGTGTCTAAATTAAATAAAAATGTCAACAACTGCCGATAAATTCTCAGTTATACGTATATTGGATGGATTACATCAGCCTGTCACATTATAAATATGATTTTTATTAAAAAAATATCACTTCTGAAGCTTGGTGGTCTGTATCGCGAAGACTATAAAACTTGAAAGTCACGAAACGACCCAAGGTCCTATGGCTCAAAGGAAGCGCTTGCAACTCAGACCAAGAAGGCTCCAATAGTACGTCTTCAGGCACGCTTGAGTGCTGTAAGCAGTGCTCCATGCTTGGCAGTGCGTGACGTGGTGTAACGTAGTGTGAGGTGAAGTAACACGTTGCGTGTTGACTTAGGTATAAACTGGATTGCTCTTCTGATATATCTTTGTATACTATTACTACTGGGCTGAGTATATAAATTGCTCCTTGATGAGTCGGAATCCGTGTGGTGACGGATTTAGAATTCACAATGTCACCAACCTATACCGTCTTGAGGGTGTCGACGCGACTAAAAGGAGCAGAAGCCAGAGGCAGATCACCTAGCCGAAAGAGAAGGAAAACTTGATACAAGCCCTGTGCCAACCCATGTTGCCAGCGTGGCACAGTAGGCTAATTTCCCACCACGGACAGTATCTTTGTATAATTATCTATTTACTAGCAACTGGTTAGCTCCTAACTTCAAAGTACTAAAGATGTAAAACTAACTAAACCGTCTGCCAAATTAACTGTGATAATGTGAATGGAATATGAGGGAATGTTTATGGTTCTGTTAACGTTGTTAATTATAACATTTGGACCATAATTTTGTTACACTTTATTACACTTACACTCATCTCGCCTTAACATTTTTGCAACTGAAGAAACAACAGAAACAAATATAAACGTATGAATTAGTGTATTGTAAATATTATTATGTATTTATTTGTGTACTATTTTAGGTTACTATGTTTTTTATTCTTTTCTTTTAGACAACTGGCTGAACTATTTTTATCTTTCTATGACTTGCTTTTGTGTGCATCTACCGTCTACTACCTCTCTGCATCACCCAAAGGTTGACTGGTAGATAATGCCTAACGCATTAAGTCCGCCTATGTATCACGTTACATAAAGCATTTAAATAAAAATAAAATAAATAAAAACTCTCGCGTCCTAAAGAACACTAACATAAAATTATTGTAAAAAAGTATTTAAACCAACAGGTTCATTCATCGCTATTATTTATCTTTTCTAGGCATTTGGTCTTTATTTATGAGAGTATGTCATGCTCGCTTAAAGGTCATGCTGGTGGTGTCGTGTGTGTCGGGTCCTTCGGTTCCCTAAAATATGGTTGAGCTGGGGGATGGCTGGCACATGCGTCATGCTCGTGATCGGGTGCCGCCAGTTGGGGCCGGTCATCCCTTAACTGCTATTGACATACCTACATAGCTTTATATTGATCTCCTGGACACTTCTGTTGTGCAATATGTTACATTGTCCTCACATCTTAGCTTACTATAAATAAACACGAAATCAATGTAACCCAATCAGATGCTTGTAACAGAAAATATGATAAAAAGAGTGTCCATGGAGTTTCTTGCCTGTTCTTCTCCATAGGATCTACTTTTTGGAACATGCAACTAGATTCCTAACTTCACTTTTGACTTTTCATAAACACCAGTAAATAGGTTCAATTGAAATAAATGATTTGAGTTTTTGAGTTTATTTAAAAATCAACATATATGTTATGCATTTGCATAACATTAAGTGATTTATAATTTTATTCGTCATGCATTTTACAAAAATTGAAAATCTTTCAAATCAATGTGGCTTTAGCAAATGTAGCTACTATAAAACCATGTGCGATAAATTAATTTCACTATCAAGCTTAAGTGATGATGAAATCAAAGTTAACAACTTAACTCGGCTGTCATAATCTCACTCATAATGTGATTAGCACTGAGCAACGAGTGCGCGTCGTCTGCTCTTGCGTAAAGTAGCGTAAGCATACAATTTTAACTAATATAATTCATGCGACGTAAAGCACTAATCGTGTGGTGACGGATCTAGAATGCACAGAGCCACCACCCATTCCATCCCGAGGATGTCGTAAGAGTGGACAAAAAGAAATGACAACGCTGAAAATCTTGCCGCAAGAGAAGGGAAGCTTGAAACGAAACCCTGTGCCAATGCCTCTGACTGCCTCGTTGGTCTAGTGGTTAGATGTGCCGCCTTGGATCAACGGGTCCCCGGTTCGATTCCGGGGTCGGGCAAGTGTCTTTGTCTAAACCAGAGGCACTGGCTCGGAGTCTGGGTGTCATTTCTATCTATAATATGTATGTATTTAAAAAAATATATATATAAGTAGTTTATCATCCATCTCGTTACCATAACACAAGCATTAAGTTGCTTAGCTTGGGACGAGATGGTGTTGTGTGAAATGTCCAAGGATATTTATTATTATTATTATTAAAAATGTTTCCGGCCAGCAGATTAATCACCCTCCCCATGTTGGGAGGAGGCCCGACTCAGTAATGGATTATTTACAGGCTTAGTTGATTCTTCACCGTGTACCGGCAAATCATGTATCTATGCGCAAAGGGATGAACATCCAGCCATACGAGGTGGTATGTCTGGCAGGGGCCGTGGCGCCTATCCCCCGATACCTGTAGTCGGGAACTGGCTAAGTAGTAGCAGTAGTGCAATACTGCTTTGTGCCGTGCCATTGGGAAGGGTAATATTTAGAAGCTGTGGATAGACAGACCGAATAATTCACAGTGTCATTTTTTTCCTATCCGTCCGCACCGGCAAATAGAGATTATGAGATCGTTACCTATTTTCGCCATGTACCCAACGCAATTATTATAATTGTAAGATTATCGTAACGTGTGTTTGACTGATATTTTCCTCCGGGCAAGCAAACAAGCTTTCGCTCCTTTTGACCTTTACCGGTGATCAAAATCTATTTAGTGGGACCATTCATATTTTCTTGTAGCTTTAGGCCGTGGCTTCACCCGTGCTCATCTTGACTGCCACTCGCACGCGGCTCATGACCGCCAATGAGAGTGTGAGCATGTGCGGCGGGGCTTAGCGGCGCGGCGTGAGCACTTTTCTTGGGATGGGTATAAAAAGTCAAACTCGCGTGAGGACCCGTGACATAATTTATTTCCTTTCTTAGTCCCGCCGCACATGCTCACACTCGCATTGGCTGTCACCAGCCGCGTGCCAGTGGCAGTATTTAAAACCTATGGCGCAGTACCATGCTCCGCATTTGCTCTCACGTGTCGACGTACTCGCGTACATGAGCGAGTACGCGAGTGTAAGCTAATTGACAGTAACATTGTTTTCGAGTGGCAGTGCCGCGAGGGTTTGCAAAATGGAGGAATTCAAGTCAATCGCGTCCATCTTGCTTTGTTTTCGTCTATGAAATGATAGATAGTACGACTCGTGATAGCAATTGCGGACACACACGTGTCCACCAACGTCAATGCGACATTTGCGCAGTTACGTGAACGAGTGCGAATGTGCGGCGGGGCTTAATGTTAGCTATGTCTGACTAAAACGCAGTCGGCTAATTTAATTTTTTTTAAATTCTAATGTATATTAATTGGTGTGCCGCCTTAGGATCAACAGGTTCCGGGTTCGATTCCGGGGTCGGGCAAGTGTCTGTTGGGTGTTCGTGAATTCCATGTTTGTAAACTGCCCCCGCGATATAGGGTCGTTATTATCTTATTGTATTAGATCCGCCCCTACTTCCCAAAAGTATTTAACAAAAAATACAAAGTCTGTTATAGTTAGACAAACATCTTTATAGATAGCCTATGTGTTAGTCTGACGTATAAGCTATATTATTGTAAAGTTTCTGATTCAGTCATTTTTGCGTGAAAGAGTAACAAACATACATTTTTACAAATTGTCACGTTTATAATAAAATAAGGATTTGAAGTAACAAATACACTGAATTTATTGTTGAAAATTATGAGTGTCTATCCTTCAATAATTTACGTGATATTTTAATCATGTGCGTTCAATTTGAATGCCAGGAGGCTTAAAAACTCTAGGTCACCATGATTTACGAAACTTAATCTCAGATTGAGATTAATAAAAATATTCTTTATCATAGAGACATGCCCAATAAATCATGGTTAAATAGACTATAGGTACAAAGTGTGGTTGCACCTTCTAACCTTGAGATTTGAATGTTTACCGCCATAATAGATATGACCTCGTGTCATATAGAGCATACATGTAGTTTGAAAAGCTTGTATGAAATTCGAAGCAATTTATTTTGTCCCAGCTTCGGTTTTGGCTGCGTAGATTTCAAGCCCGCCAGATTAGACTTACAGTAAACATTAAAAAAAACTGTCTCATGCACAAAGTATCAAATGGGATTAGGTGTTAGCGCGTTTAAACGAACATTAGTAAATAGTACTGGCTGCAACCCGCGGCTCCGCCTAGGTATATTACGTTACATTTTATGAGGATCTCTACTTTTGAAATTGATCTAACATATGTCAATTCTTATAAAATTTGGTACCTGCCGGTGAAAGTTCCGTCAACAACTTATCTGTTTCGGTGATTAGCTGGAAAAAGGCTACACACAAAATGTTTATGAAATGCTGATTTTGTGGCAGCGAGACAGCATATGTTGTATACCTAAAACCAAATTATTGCTTTGTTTGTATTTTTATTTACATAGAAAGGTTCGCCATTGCTTTGTCTGTTGTAGTGTAATAGTAGGGTGTGTGCACAGGTGGATCGTTTCCGCTCACCGGCCTTGGTATTTGCAACCCTCACTCACCTAGGGGTCGGCAGATGTTTCAACGATCGCTCGGTTTATTACTGTGTACCGTGTCAATGGACGGGCGGTGACGACTTAAAGTGTGTCACCTAGGGTCCACGGGAAATCTTTGGGCTTTGTTCCCGGGAAATCAAGCTCGAGAAAAGTCGAGAACTCGAGAAATCATGTACGTTTGTATAAAATAAACTTGCAGAGTTTTAATTTGTTTATATTCTATTAACATGCCATAAATGGTGCTATGATTGTAATGTAATTATAATTTACATTTACTTTCTACCCGAGTTAAAGATATTAAAGATTTCTTTCGTGTTTTATAGAAGCTATTTTTTACAAGATTTAAGTTGATTTTTTTTCTAAATAACCAGCCCTAAATTGTGCTGTGATCGTAATGTAAGTTATGTTAATAGGTTGGGGAAAAAGTTTCGTCGCATTTTTTAAGAAATTTCAAAACATTTTTTAATATCGTTTATTTACATTTAACTAAAGTATGTAGCTACCATTTTGTTCGATAACCTTTTGCCATCTTGTAGGTATGGACATGATCCCATTGCTATAGAAATTTTGGGACTACTGATCAAAATACCGCGACAAGCGGTTTTGGCAGTCCTCTCGTGATGTTAACCTGACACTGCCTAAAGAATTCTGAAGAGACCGAAACATGTGGAAATCTGAAGGTGCAAGATCAGGACTGAAGATTTTATTACAAGTTCATACATACTATAATGCGAAAAGACTTTTTCCCCAACCTAATATTTACGTTTTCTTTCATGTTGATTTTTTGTTATTTTAAGTTCTACTTAAATCTATACTAATATATAAAGCTGCAGAGTTTGTTTGTTTGTTTGTTTGTTTGTTTGTTTGTTTGAACGCGCTAATCTCAGGAACTACTGGTCCGATTTCAAAAATTCTTTCAGTGTTAGATAGTCCATTTATCGAGGAAGGTTATAGGCTATATTTTATTTTCAAAAGAATTAGGGATCCGTATGAAAATTGCGATTTTGTAACCCAAGGTGTAAAATCGAAAACCTATTTATGCGTGCGCTGCAAAAACGATTGACAATAGAACAAAACGAAGTACTACGAGTTTGTAGGTCTTATTAAAATCTACAAAAAAGTCCGCGAGAGCACATATCTAACTATCATAGTTTAGTCACAATAACCACTTTTATATTCATAAAAAAAATGCATAGAGATAAGCACGGGTTCGAAGTCCACGCGAGCGAAGCCGCGCCCAAAAGCTAGTAACCAACTAAAAATGGTGCTGTCATTATGATTAATAGCCTGAATAATATTTTTTTCTCTAATATTTTATAAAACAATATTTATAAGATTAATGTTTTTGAATAACATCGATGAAAGTTTTATAATTAATTTGATACTTTTATTTGAGAGGAAACCACTGATTTTTAGACGCAATTGGAACCAAATAATATGAGAAAACGTACGTAAATGTAAATTTCTCGACAACCCGAGAGTCCCGAGAAATGAGCCTCGAGAATTCTCGAGACCCGAGAAATTGTACTGTCACCAACCCACTCAAAATCAAAGTAAAAAAATCATTTAAATAAGTTTGCTCATTAGAGTTCTTCTGACGAATAAAACAATAAACTAGATTTTAAAAATAAAAAAAAATATTTTTATTTCCGTCAAGAAACTGTAGTGCTTTTTTGGATTTCCAGTTTTAGGTACATGATCTTCCATAATAACGTCCGTGTCAATTTAAGTTGGCACATACTTCAAATGATGCTACATTGGTGATATTTTTCCTTTTTCCCTGGAACCTACAACCAGTAAGTCGTCCAATAAGTCTAAGCACGCAAAAAAAATCCTGTGACTTTTCCGACAAATGTCGCATCCAGACAGTAGCCCTTAATGTCAATTATGACAGATACGCGAACACTATCAGCGGATTGAAGTGCCATATATTTTAATCAAAACATGATATGTATGTCACCATAAATGGTATAATCAAAGCCTACAAAACTGCTGTCAAACTCAATTAACGTGGGCGTAGAGACTAGTATCAAAAGGTCGATTAGCTTACAGCTGACAAATACGTCACTTCCTTAAGACACTCGGTATCATTAATCGTTGGTTAACATCCATTCCGTAGTTACGAAGTCAATTAGCATTAATATAATTAGTATATTAAAACGAATATACTAAAGACTTTTTATTTAATAATACCCACTAGGTATAGGGTTAGCTCTCCTGCAATACGATGGCAGGATATTACCGTGCGACGCTAGCCAGTCGGGCTAGCACAGGGAATTTTGTATGTTTTCTTAATCATATGATAAGATTCTCTAGTTCTTTCCTATTTGTTCCTATTGCACGTTCTACGAGTACTTCAACTAGAATAAATTTCAACTGATTTTATAAAATAATGCATTGCATTGTTCCTTCTATGCTGTAAGTTGCCTCCGTGGCGCAATGGTTAGCGCGTTCGGCTGTTAACCGAAAGGTTGGTGGTTCGACCCCACCCGGGGGCGAAACATTTTGCTTTCCATGGATGGCAGAACAAATTTTAAACAACGATTACTTATAAAAAATGTCATTCAATCTTTCCTTTCATCTTTCGGTTGCCTCCGTGGCGCAATGGTTAGCGCGTTCTGCTGTTAACCGAAAGGTTGGTGGTTCGACCCCACCCGGGGGCGAAACATTTTGCTTTCCATGGATGGCAGAACAAATTTTAAACAACGATTACTTATAAAAAATGTCATTCAATCTTTCCTTTCATCTTTCGGTTGCCTCCGTGGCGCAATGGTTAGCGCGTTCGGCTGTTAACCGAAAGGTTGGTGGTTCGACCCCACCCGGGGGCGAAACGTTTTGCTTTCCATGGATGGCAGAACAAATGTTAAACAACGATTACTTATAAAAAATGACATTCAATCTTTCCTTTCATCTTTCGGTTGCCTCCGTGGCGCAATGGTTAGCGCGTTCGACTGTTAACCGAGAGGTGGGTGGTTCAACCCCACCCGGGGGCGAAACATTTTGCTTTCCATGGATGGCAGAACAAATTTTAAACAACGATTACTTATAAAAATTGTCATTCAATCTTTCCTTTCATCTTTCGGTTGCCTCCGTGGCGCAATGGTTAGCGCGTTCGGCTGTTAACCGAAAGGTTGGTAGTTCGACCCCACCCGGGGGCGAAACATTTTGCTTTCCATGGATGGCAGAACAAATTTTAAACAACGATTACTTATAAAAAATGTCATTCAATCTTTCCTTTCATCTTTCGGTTGCCTCCGTGGCGCAATGGTTAGCGCGTTCGGCTGTTAACCGAAAGGTTGGTAGTTCGACCCCACCCGGGGGCGAAACATTTTGCTTTCCATGGATGGCAGAACAAATTTTAAACAACGATTACTTATAAAAAATGTCATTCAATCTTTCCTTTCATCTTTCGGTTGCCTCCGTGGCGCAATGGTTAGCGCGTTCGGCTGTTAACCGAAAGGTTGGTGGTTCGACCCCACCCGGGGGCGAAACATTTTGCTTTCCATGGATGGCAGAACAAATTTTAAACAACGATTACTTATAAAAATGTCATTAAATCTTTCCTTTCATCTTTCGGTTGCCTCCGTGGCGCAATGGTTAGCGCGTTCGGCTGTTAACCGAAAGGTTGGTGGTTCGACCCCACCCGGGGGCGAAACGTTTTGCTTTCCATGGATGGCAGAACAAATGTTAAACAACGATTACTTATAAAAAATGTCATTCAATCTTTCCTTTCATCTTTCGGTTGCCTCCGTGGCGCAATGGTTAGCGCGTTCGGCTGTTAACCGAAAGGTTGGTGGTTCGACCCCACCCGGGGGCGAAACATTTTGCTTTCCATGGACGGCAGAACAAATTTTAAACAACGATTACTTATAAAAAATGTCATTCAATCTTTCCTTTCATCTTTCGGTTGCATCCGTGGCGCAATGGTTAGCGCGTTCGGCTGTTAACCAAAAGGTTGGTGGTTCGACCCCACCCGGGGGCGAAACATTTTGCTTTCCATGGATGGCAGAACAAATTTTAAACAACGATTACTTATAAAAATGTCATTAAATCTTTCCTTTCATCTTTCGGTTGCCTCCGTGGCGCAATGGTTAGCGCGTTCGGCTGTTAACCGAAAGGTTGGTGGTTCGACCCCACCCGGGGGCGAAACGTTTTGCTTTCCATGGATGGCAGAACAAATGTTAAACAACGATTACTTATAAAAAATGTCATTCAATCTTTCCTTTCATCTTTCGGTTGCCTCCGTGGCGCAATGGTTAGCGCGTTCGGCTGTTAACCGAAAGGTTGGTGGTTCGACCCCACCCGGGGGCGAAACATTTTGCTTTCCATGGACGGCAGAACAAATTTTAAACAACGATTACTTATAAAAAATGTCATTCAATCTTTCCTTTCATCTTTCGGTTGCATCCGTGGCGCAATGGTTAGCGCGTTCGGCTGTTAACCGAAAGGTTGGTGGTTCGACCCCACCCGGGGGCGAAACGTTTTGCTTTCCATGGATGGCAGAACAAATGTTAAACAACGATTACTTATAAAAAATGTCATTCAATCTTTCCTTTCATCTTTCGGTTGCCTCCGTGGCGCAATGGTTAGCGCGTTCGGCTGTTAACCGAAAGGTTGGTGGTTCGACCCCACCCGGGGGCGAAACATTTTGCTTTCCATGGATGGCAGAACAAATGTTAAACAACGATTACTTATAAAAAATGTCATTCAATCTTTCCTTTCATCTTTCGGTTGCCTCCTTGGCGCAATGGTTAGCGCGTTCGGCCGTTAACCGAAAGGTTGGTGGTCCGACCCCACCCGGGGACGAAATATTTTGCTTTCTATAGATTGGAAACCAATTTTTATAGGAGATTTACTTTACAAAGAATCTCTTTAATAGTTCTGTACGTCTTTCAGTCTTCCACCCGCGGGCGAAATTATATTATATTATATTTTATTATTATTATATTTATACCTTTATTAACAAGTGTATGTGCCCTAGTTTTCTTTAAACCACTAGTTTAGCGCTCAAACGTACATACCTCATGGATGGTGATGGGTTATTTATACCTATGGTACTATAAATATGTACGGGTTAATATAAACTTAACCCGTACATATTTATAGAACTACCACTATATTTAAGTTTTTCTTAAGCAATCGTTTCGGAGCGACCTATCATCACGATTAATAACAGTTATAGTGTTAGCTCATAAAATGTTAAGTTTAACTGTTAGTTAACTAATTGATGGTTTGCAAACACCTTGAGTTAATGTTAAGATTGTTTTGACATTTAATGAGAGCATTACATGTACTTACAAATATCTATGGGATGTTTTTTATAGAAATAGTGGACATATATTGCGCCCACCTGATGTTACGATGTATGCTAAGTAGACCTGGGGCATTACAAAAATAGGTGTTGTAGGTCTTCTTAAGCTAAATCCTATTGCTTTAGTAATTTTGAAAAAAAAAGCATTATTCATTCCTTTAATAACTTAGTAGAATGAATAATTATTAAAAATTGTAAAAATCAAACTGAAAGCACTTGCACAACTTTTTAAAAAAGAAAAGTAGACAATCATCAATTTGAAAAAAGAAAGAAATTGAATTTTCTTTTCCAAACTGTTCAATTAACAGATTTGTTCGGTAATAAATTTAAAAATAAAACCTTAAACTCCTCATTTTTGAAGTCGGTTGAAAATAACTATAGAATGAATAATTAATATTGTATGAGAGATTTCTGCACCTTGTCTCTGATTTGTAAATTCATTTTCCGATAAAAAGAATACAAAATCTTCGCAATGGTTAGTCATTACAGAAAATTGTGCCTATCCAACCGTAACTGTACAACGAATGTGCATTTGAAATTGCAAAACAAGTAGTAATTTTTCCAAATGTAGATGTTGAGTTTGACAATAATAGTTTTTATTTGGGGTTCGATCAATAAATATTACGTTTTCAAAATTCGGAGTACGGCTCAAGCCACAATAGGAATAAAGAATGAGGAAACCAATTTCAGTAACAGGAAATGTCCAAAGCGAATCTAAGCCTTATAGAGGATATTTTATTGGTCGCTAAGGTTTAAATAAACAGTAAGGTGGGAGTATATCAGAGTGTGGCCATGAAAACTGTCAATGTCTTGGTTTTAGGATGATCGTAAATGTTTTTCTATGTATTTATAGTTTAGTATAGTTTGTGGCATGTGTATGGCTTTGGGTGGCTTCAAGTATTTCACGAGTCATTTTGTGTTCGGACTGCTGAGCGCGATATTTTTGGACACATTGTGTCAAATAAATTATTAAAATTGACATACATCACTTGATGGTTTATAATACTTAAAATAATAGTTATAATATAGTACGATAACGTCCTATTTCATCCCGCTGCCGTTTCGTGGAAGGCGAGTAAAAGAACAAAAGGAACTTAGTCAAAAAACAATTAAAATTCGGTATAATATGTTTCATTCTGTCCAGTGGCGTAGCAGGCTTACTTTCCTGTATCAAGTGTAGGAGACTCCGTAGGTCACTAAAAACAACTAAATATCTTGCCGGATGTTCTCTGTAGAGCAGCATTCTAAGACGATGGTAAATGCTAAACATATTTTCAACCTTTCAAAACAGCTCAAACATTTTTTTTTCTGTGTTCCATAGTGTCATTTGAATTACGGGTGGAGATAGAAGCTGTTTTTATGGCCATCCCCGTAGAATGGGCATATTGGTCATATTAGGATGTAGCCAGTTTAAGAACCAGTATGCGTAAAGGAGCAGATTTCGTCACGTGGCGGCCAGATGTCTCCTATTCATTGATAGATAACCGATATAAGTTTAAGTTCCCTACAAGTTTCACCTAATAATTAGGTATACGGCAAATTGCCGGTTGTAACTGAGATTTATACGGTAGTGGGCCTACCGGTACTTATTTAGCTAGTCGAGCTGTCAATTTTCACATTGCTGACTCCCATTATGTATAATGATGTCTAAGATTTTCGGACTACGACACATTAAATTTTATTTTTTAAACGTAACCCCGCTCCTTCTCTAGGTAACCTGTATCGCGAGGGCGGTTTACAAATATGTTATTCAAGAACACAAATGATACCCAGACTCACAGGAAGTGCCTCTGGTTTACATGACTGACCCCGTAATCGAACCAAGGATCCATGATTCAAAGGCGGCACATCCAAACTCCAGACCAACAAGGCAGTCTCTTTTACTGGATTTAACTTATTTTATACATTAAATAATTTCCGACGCTACAGAAGGTTTGCAGCAGTCGCTGTCACGGGAGAAATCATAATGTATATCAGAATGACAGCCAAGACGGCTTATACGTGGCTGCAAGGAGACGGGTGTCTGACCACCATATACATAGTATGATGATAACCTATCTAACATTCAGCTGAGTTGCTCTACATCCAGATCAATTGCGTTCGACTATCCACTAGGCCACGTTGTTTCCTTTCATAAAATTTGGACTGATGAAAATACATGTGTTATCATCATCATAATCAGCCAGCTCAATATTAGACTTTAGCTTGGCGCCCTTTCGTAGATCGTATTGCTTTTTCATGTAATTCACGAAAACAAATTGCACCCAGACTCCAGAGCAAGTGCCTCTGGTTACCACACAGACACTTGCCCGACTCCGGCACCGAACCGAGGACTCGTGATCCAAAGCCACTACCAACCCCTAGCGCAACAAGGTAGGCCAGGCCTACCACGTCGCGGTCTCCACCCATAAACGTCTCCCCAGCTATTATCGTTTATTTTTTAAATGTGATAATTCTCTGCGCTATCTCGATGACTGTTGTTCTATCCCCAATTTTCAAATCTAAGTGGGTTTATTGTTAGCAGTATAAATATATTTATCGTCTGTAAAATGTAAAACTATTTTCCTTTAAAGGCACATTACAGTATCGGGTTGTAATAATTATGGCCTCAAATTATGGGGCATTTCAAATTTCTTATTTAGCGTAGCGTCTAATTTACAAGCTATTAGTGTTTAAGTATGACCACAAATTTAATTATGTAAATTTCCACATAGGAAAGTTCTGCAATTATTATTTTGGCAAATAGTAAAATCAAATATAATTTGTGTCACATACACTTGTATACACAGAGCAGATTGCTTACTCCATATGGAGTCATCACCTATCTGCCTGTGAAAGTCCTAGCAAATACAATGCCGCGTTTAGGAGGTAAGGAAGACGGAGACAAATTGATAAAGGTTTTTGAAGTGAAAACTTCTTTAGCGGCGTTGAAAACTTTTCGAATGCGTATAAAATGTCAAACTCGCATCAGGACACGTGACCTGATCGAAAATTCGTAAGACGGAAGGAGAGTAGACCTGGTGCGGTGCGTGTGAAATGTGCATCTGTTAATGAAAAAAGTGACGAAGATATAGTGAAAGAAAATGTAAGTATGTACGAAAAATACGTTTATACTTTAGAGTATTAACCTATATTTTCATAACATCACACATGCACATGAGCAGTTTAACAAACGTAGAATTTGTTAAACCTACGTGGAATATTTGAAGACGGTGTCAAAGTTATAACACACCTCTTTATCGTCGGTCTCAAAAACCGCTCACACTTATCACTTAGTTCCGCCCCGATCGACCCATCAAAACAAAGGCTCGCATGCGTCATGGAGGTAAAGGCCGAGCCCACTTATACTCACGCAAGGCGCTTAATTCCGACTTAATTTCAGGGCTGCTCAAATACGAACTGAGTCGAATTGAGAAGGTACGCAGGTGATTATTGAGGGAAATAATTAGATGTTTTAAGTTAATTGTTACAGGGTGTAACAAAAACCCAAACGTAAAAACAAAAGGAGAAGAAATATGTAGTATATTATATAATAAATAAATGGTATAAAGTCCGCGTGGTGACTGATTTAGAATACATAGTGTCACCACAGTGTCTGAAGAGCCAACAAAAGGAAAAGACAAGGCCGATAACCTAGCCATAAGATGAGGAAAACTTGAAGCGAAACCCTGTGAAAATCCGTCTGGCCAGCGTGGCACGGTTGGATAATTAATTACCCTCGCCGTGGTGCGAGGAGGCCCAACTCAGCAGTGGGTCATTTATGGGCTGAGTAGTAGTATACGATATACAGAATAGCGGGTCCCGGGTTCGATTCCCGGGTCGGGCAAGTGTCTTCGTCTAAACCAGAGGCACTGGCTCGGAGTCTGGGTGTCGTTTCTATCTATAATATGTATGTATTTACAAAAAAAAAATGTATATAAGTAGTTTATCATCCATCTCGTTACCATAACACAAGCATTAAGTTGCTTAGCTTGGGACGAGATGGCGTTGTGTGAAATGTCCAAGGATATTTATTTATTTATTATTTAATAAGCAACTTCTTTTGTCTTAAATTTTTTATCACTGAGGAAACTAAAAGTACGAGGTGTATTTAAAAAAAAGCACTGAAGAATTGTCGAATATAGGTATTCACGATAGCTAGACAGCCAATTCCCAACGGAATACTTAAAATTTGAAACAAAAGGATCACTAAAACGCTTTGCTAACCTCGCTTTACCTTCATAAGTAATGGCGAAGTTTAACGTAGTTTTTTTTACAAAAGTTTCTACTAACGCCATCTCTGTAATAGACTTTGCACTACTTTGTTTAAAGAGCAACTAGCTGTCTCAAGCACTCAAGTTATGCGTGTTTCGTTTACAAAAGTTCTTGACATAAATAAAGTTAACCAACTTCAGAGGCTCTCGACATTTTTGAGGTTAGAAAGCTTTTTTACTTTTAAATACCACTTTTTTTGTAGATAATGACAAGAAAGATATCGAACTATACATTTTAAGTAAGTACATCTGAATTGGTATTTCATACTGATTACTAGGTATGCCTATTGAAATCAAATTGAATAATTTTGAATTCGGTACGTAAATGCTGTTAATATTGGTATTAGAAAAGTTTTTATATAAATTATTGCCATTTAATGTCTATATGCAGTGGACTTCTTTCGGCGGAAATTATGATGATGATATAGGTATTCAATTTATGTTCTAACGTCACACTTAGTTCTGATTTCAATATAAAAAATACCATTCGTGGGTGTCTTAGCTAATAGGTACCTACCGTAAGTTCTGAAACAAAACTATAGTAGAATACTGAAAGAGTAAAGATAATATTCACCTTCATAATAATTGGATGAAACATCCAAAATACCTCTCCTTCGCGGATCCAGTTTGATATATCACACACAACAAAGAAAAAGAATTACTACTTAAACACTAAACACAACACTAGAAAGTCACTTCACTTAACACTAGCGAATCTTCAAATTTAAAATGATGATAATCGAAAAAAGAATGATGATGTTCACGAATTATTTCTCAGAGTTCCGTAAGCTACGTGTGATCGTAATCAGCACTAAGTTTTCTGATCACGCACTAAAGACGTCTGAGTGTGGTGGCTGAACAAAGTCGACTCAACACTGGCCGCTTTTGATACAAAAACATGTGTGTTTGAATATATTTATTTTCATAAATATTAAAGTCAAATGTTTTTGTTTTAATTGCCTGACTCATAATACCTACTTAAAGGTGTTATGTTTGGAATTTTGTTACATGAATTCCTTTTGTTAAAGTTAAAGAGATATTTTCCATTAAATGATATAGTACGTTTTCGTCTGGTGGCGGAATCAGACTAAACAGTGTCACCATGGATAGGATTAGGTGACTGAAGGAGTTCCTGGATAGGTAGACAGACAATCTGGCCAGTTTGACCCATCTGGCATCTGGCAAGGCTAGTTTCCCTCCATAGAATCAGAGGTGCCTGTAGGCAGTACGGGCAAAGATTAATTATGGACTATTAGTCATGTTCATGTACCTATGTGCTAGTAGACATTATCACCAACCCATACCATCCTGAGGGTGTCGTAAATAGGTAGATATAGGTAGGTAGATCACCTAGTAGCAAGAGATGGAAGACTTGATACGTAACCCTGCCGGACGGCCTATTTGCCAGGCGGGCGGTAGATTTTCTCCATGAACATAGAGGAGGCCAGGCCAGACTCAACTGAGATGATGATGATGAACTCTATACAAAGTAATGTAGTTTATGGAAATTTAGTTCGAAAGAAGCCATACAACCCCAAAACAATACTCGCATGCAGATGGGAGTCTATTAAACCGATCCTCTTCGACTGTCTCGCTCCCACGCGCGTAATTTGAAGGAGTAACGATCGTACATCGCTGTCGCACATTTTTTGTGTAACGTGTGCAGGAATCGGAAAAAATACGGTTTCGAATGATAGGATGTAGTGGTTAAGGGTGGGGGCGATACGGAGATCCTGTTTCAAAGAGGATTTATATTGATTCATCCGATGCGTTTCTATGATGATGGATTACGTCACAAAGCTTTTACTTCCTGAAGATGTGGTACGGGGAAGCTAAAGGATTTAAAGACCAAAATTAAGTAAGGAACCCCGGATACAAATAGCCCTCTGAACCGATTTTGAATATAAAATGTTCTAGAATCACCAATATAAAACCTGCTTTCAAATAAAACCGCATCATAATCGATTCATTTGTTTAGAAGTTTTGACACCATAGACTTATATCATCCCTTTTTGGCGGGGGTCAACAAGTCGTCCTCATGCATTGCATCCCAAGCCTATCCTTCTTACTTCAGCCGGTAAGAGACCTACTGCTGAATAGGGAGGGTTTACAGGAGGGGACTATGCCTACTGTGCGGGTTCACACGGAGTCTTATAAGTCTAGGCCTATATTATCCACCCCGACGACCATGCACCTTGATGTGGTGTGCGGGCTTGGGTACCTTTAGGATTCGTTGAGGCCATACCGGCTCAGGGTCACCCATGAAGGGTGGGCCCACGGACAGAGGCCAGACAAGGAGCGGCCAACAGAGGCGTGGTGGTTTTTGGCTCCGAGGACTCCTCTGTCCTCAGAGTTGCCTCGAGAGATTTAAACTGCCTCGACACAGGTCGGCCAGGACTGCCGCCGCTAGCAGCGGAAGGGCAGCCAGGCAGGCGGGCGGGCACGTGCAATGTCCCGCACGTGCCTCTCGGCGGGTTGGGGAGTGTCCTGAGCTCTCCATCAAAGCGTGGGGCCCGCTTGTAAAAGCTGGTCAAGGCCCCATCAGGGTCGCGGAGCATGCTCCCTACTGGGGAGTGAAACCCGAGGCCCTGTTTCGGGCATTCGCGGGACACCGTTGGTTTTAGTCGGTAGGTTGGGGCGCAATTGCCATCTTCATACCCTAATTTGATATTATCCACCACTTATATCGTTTGGTGTTATAATACTTAACAAACAAGCTAAAACTTATGATTTTAAGCTACTATACCAGCTAGCAGTTTTCCGGACACAAACAACTTGAGCAATGGCGGAGGAGAAAAGCGTACACCATGCCATTGGTTGATGTTTCTCACATTGGCATGGGTAGATAAGCTATAGGTACTTCAAGTCGACACAAGTGTCCAAATAAAAAAAAAACTATTTTCTGTAAATTTCTACTACAATCTAATTTCTACCACTGCTGAGTCGGGCCTCGTCCCATCACAGGGAGGGTAATTAGCCTACTAAACGATGGTGGCCAGACGGGTTGGCACAATGCCGCAACAGGACGCGAGTTGGAGCACCCCGGGGATGATTAGTGGGTAGGCCCCCACCATGGGGGAGAGTCCCACACTCCCCTCGCTGGCCATTCCCGTGGCTGGCGAGGAAGTCCATAGGGGTTGCGTTTCAAGTCCCCCTATTCTTGCGGATAAGTTTTCGGCTTTGTCCTTTTGTTGGCTCATAGTATCCTATGAGCCAACAAAAGGACAAAGCCGAAAACTGAGGATGGCCCTGAGGATGGCGTGGGGTGGTGTCACTATGTACTCTAAAACCGTCACCACACGTGCTATAGTAATTTCTAACATCACCCTAATAATTTGCCATTTGATAATACATTTTTTTATAATAGTTATTCGTTATACAATTATTTTTACAATTCAGAGTTATAAAAATGTTTAGCATTAGTTGCTTTGTCAACCTAGGTAGCTACAGCTTCGTTGGCCACATTTGCACCATCAGTCAGTGCCAACTGCTTAGTAGATTTATCTAGAAACTAGTATGTGGTAAAATACCCAAATTTCCCATAAATCTTAAAATAAGACTAATCTGAAGGCAGTTTACATCTATAGAATAAAAAATCTAATCGGTTTTTAAATACCGCCTCCTTTTTTGAAGTCGGTTAAAAGTAACAATCAAATCAAAGTTCTCAACAATCAGCAAACTACAATTAATGAGAAACAATTGAAGTGCCAATGTCGTAGGTTCGATGAAGCGTCCTTGCGTGAAATTATAATTTCCATATTGCATACTGACCGAAATACGTGGAACCGATGTCTGGAGCCGTGACTTGGTTCAGGTATACTGTCTGGTGCACTGACCCGCTGGTAGGGAGACCCTGTGGGTCTTGGCAACCCATTTTCTGCAAAGCAATTAAAAACTCTTTTTAGCGCCATCTATGATAAGACTTATAAACTAATTCTGAGATTTGTTTATATAAAACCACCAATATGCTAATAGTTATGGATGAAGATAATAGATGGCGGTAGTAGTATATAAGATAAAATATGTATAATTTCTGAAATATAGCTACACGCTAACAGGTAGCAAAATAAAGGCTTTTGTTCCAGATTTCTGTGTCAAACAGTTAATTAAAATGACATAACTCACTTGAATATCACTATTGTCTTTGCTTCTTTGTTCTTGGCTGATGTTGATATTTTTTGTTTGCATTTTCTAACATCTGGGCTTCAGTGCTCCGCCTGGAAACAATTACGGCCTTTAGTATTATCTTACCATCGACAAAAAAGAGGGGTGTTATAAATTTGACGTTAACATAGTAGATTAACCAATTTTGATTCTTCCATGAAAATTTGTGAATACGATCTTATTTCAGCCAATAATGTTCACTAATGAATCAATCCTCTATAATTAAAAGAATTAGGTACCATGGAACCTGTTACCAAATATACCTACTTCCGTACGTGTCATGGTCCTAAATACTCGTAAATATAAGTACTGACAGTTCGGAGATAAATAAATATCGTTTCTTCAATGCAAGAAGTGTTTGAGACAAAGTCGCATGTCTTTTTAATAATGACTTATGGTCGCTAAGCAGTAATAGCACTGATTCTCTATATCTTTATATCGACGTAGGAAAGCATATTTGCTGTAAGTAGACATATTGCAATTGTTCACCAGAGCCAAAAAACTTTATTAATTTCGGAAAAATAAAAATTGTGTCTGACCTATCCATGGTATTGCTACCATTTTTGGAACATAGGTTTATTTAACTGCCAGTCACCATTTGCAATGTAAACTTTTTATCCAAAGTTACTTTAGGTACGTGTTTGGCTAGTTACAGCAAACAGTTTTTTAAATCACATACCTTTAAAACGCTGTAACTAAGGAAGAAAAATGTACGCGTAGATGGAAATATTATCAATTTACAGGCGGTAAATATGCTGCATGCAATAAATTGATTTATTTGGGTACTGCAATTCAAGATGTAAGATTAAATTTATATTTATGATTAGATCTAGAAATGCAGTGGGTTAGTTTGTAATGTAATGTTTGGCTGAAATAAAATGTCGTATATGGTAAAAAAAATATATTTAAGGTCTTTTAAATTGTTGAAACAAAATAAGAAACTTTAATTATACTGCCTGAACGTCGTTTCAACAATACAATGAATTAAAAAAGTATTTTTCTCATATATCTATGAGATAAAACATAATAAAATAAAAGTATTTATTTTGTAATAAAAACTAAGGCCCTAAAACTAGTTAGGAACGCAAGATGTAATTAAAAACATTGTATCCAATCAAAAAAATATTTATTTAAAATTATAAAACAGAAGCTTATTGGCAATTTGCCGTATTTTAGAACGAAATGTGTAACAAAATACAATTATAATTGAAACTTAACATGAAGACATTGTGTCCAATCAACAACATATTTAAGGAAACGTAAATAAACCAATGATATTAAAATTATGCTATAGCGAATCATTCACATTTTTTTTTCAGTCATCTTCATCTGTTTCAGTTAAACAGTCATTTGTTTTACAGCTGTACTTAAAACCCAAGTATTCTTTGGCGTACATATTTGGTATCACTTTTTTCTCCACTAATTTTTTTAAGTCATTATATTTTTGTTGGGATATTGGTAACTTAGTCGAATATAAATTAGATTTCGGCATTGCACTATTGAGGCTGCTCAATTGAATTTCAATTGTTTCAGTTTGTGGCAACATTGAGTTTTTCACATACATCACATTTGGTTTACACCTTTTAAATGTAACCACATGCATCTTTGAAATATTAATTCTTTGGTTTTTCTTAAAAGTATTATTTGTTATTTCTTCAAATCCCATAAAATTAGTTCCTTCAAGTGTGGTTACTTTGTAAGGAAAGGGGTTCTTCCTGGCTATTCCTACAATAGTAGGCCATTGAGATGGAGCCCATACTATTGTTTTCTTCACTGCTCGTTCTATCACAGAATGCATGCTATCTACAGGCATATACGTGTGGCCAGGGATCAAGTAGTTCATCTGAATAACTTCAAGATTAACACACCTAGATAATGCAAAGCGAAACATAGATAAAACGGTCTTATTTTTGTTTTGTCCGTAGCAGGAATCGGAATACAATAATAAGGTCTTAACTTTAGCTTGAGAATCAACTTCCATTATATAATTTAGTAAACATGTCGAAATCTCATTTGCTCCACGATGGGCATCTGTTTCATTCCATAAATTACAGAGCCCTACCTGCGTGTTACTTTCATAAACTGTGAAATTATATACTGATATTTTTCTGCTATAATAAAGGGCCATGTTTTCACCGTGTGGAGTATTAAGCACTCTTTGCATGTCAAAGCTGGCACAGATAACACTTTTGTCTGCCTTGTTAAGATCCTGATGACATAAAAATCGTTTGTATGATTCTTGTTTCTCTTTTAAATGCTCGTTTAACTTATTCATTTCCTCTTCAGTTTTCACCTCAAAGGTTTTTGTGGCCATACACTGAACACATTTATCCTTTTTTGGTATATGGAAGCCAATATTGAAAGTACTACGAAACCATTTAGAAAAAACTTTAAAAGACATAGGTTTTTCATTTTCATCGTTACAGTGCTCTCTGTAAATGTTGTACAAGTTGGTAATATTTCTAAAAGTTTCTGGCAGGTACAGTCGTGTAGAATCTTTGCGACAATAATGAGAAGGCAATAATGGCAGAGACATAACAAAAGACTTGGCTTTGGCGATGACTTCCGGTGATGTTTTATTATGACCACCGTTTTTACCTCTTTCGTCAAGTTTAGAAAAATTATCTATTGAATTTTGCAGTGTATACAAAATGAATCTCTGCGTCACATTGAGAGTCGCGATCAGAAATTGTTGGCAGACCTTTCTCCTGCCTTCTCCTTCATTAATAAAATATTCATATGTGATGCTCCGCCTAGATAGTGCGCTATTTTGTGACGTGTGGTTCTTTACACTTTTTTTATGACAGCATTGAGCAATCCAATCTTTGCGCCTTTGCGTACACTTAAGATTCCAAAAATAGTTAAATAAATTTGTACGCCGTTCTTCGGTTATGTTTTCACAGTTATTTCTACATTTTTTGCCTGTACATGGGTTTGGTCTCATTTTTTTTTCCTCAATAGGTTTTCCTTTTCTAGTTAAATATTGTTTCCCTTTTTTCTTTTCTTCTTCATTTTCTTTTTTAAACAATGCTTTTGTTTTATTTTTTTCTATATTTATGTGCCTATGATTTGTCTTTGTTTTTATAGTATCTTTATGTTTGCCTTGCTTGTTCTTATTTCTTTTTGCAGTTTTAGTGTGTTGATCTTCATCTTCTATCTCGTCAGATGACTCTTCCACTTCACTCCAATCTGTTGAGTCATCTGATGGAAAGGCTTCATTCAACAATAATGTATCCGCATCGTCCACATAATCCAGATAACATTTATTAAAATTGAGATTTTTTTTGCATCTTTTAGGATTTATCCTTCTGGTGCCTCTGTCCTCTGTTATCTGCTCGTCGCTAACTTCGCCCTCAATCGCAAAACTCGTTGAAGGTACTAGAGATGGAAACTGTAGCACGTTACTTTGAGGAGCAACACTTGTATCAAGAACTGGAGATGGACATTGAAGTTGCGTTTGCACGTGGCTCTCTATTGCTGCACATGCTCTAAGATTGGAGGGTAGACTTTCAGGGTCTATCAATTTTACGTTGCTTTCGGTCATAGCTCTCTTCTCAGTAACTGGTGATTTACTTTGAGGCTGTTCCATATTACTCTCAACACCACCACCTAATTCTGGGATAGAATAGAGACATTGGGTTTTGATTTGCTTACCATCATTCTCAACTGGAAAGTAGGCTTTACAAGCTGTTAAATGTGGAATACTTTCATCCAAAACATCTTCATTCTCAATGGTTACAGTAAAATCTAATTCAGCATGTTTTGTAATACATTTTTCGTTGTTGATTTCGCAATCTTTATGCAAGTCTGTTCGGATTTCCGTCAAGCCCGAAGCTTGAAGCGGTGGCGGTGAAATTTGTCTTAGTATGTGGTCGGTTGCAGTCATGTATTTTTCTGGGTTTCGAAAAGTTGGAGTCAATTCTTTGCAACTAGTCAAGTCCTCTTCCAAATTCCTTGTATGCCGTGGTGTCGTTTTGCAATTATTTTGCGAAAAATTATTAGTTTCATCGGTCTGTGATTTTATTTTTTTGTTGTTCAATTTCGAAGGAATTAAATTGCCATGTAGGTATAGTTCGTTGCTTAATATTTGTATTTTAGGTTTTTTTCTTGAATGCTTATCAACAATGTCTTCTTGAAGAGGTCTCAATTCGCCCATCCATTCCCTGCGTTTCGCCATCTAAAATAAGCAAGGCAGTTTATAAAAACTAATAAAAAAACTTGTTACGCTCATGGCTTGTTACTCTCGTAGTGATTGTGATGATTATGGGTCATGAGGTTCCGGGTTCGATTCCCGGCTATGGCAAAGTGTAATATGTGGTTTTTGTTGTGAAATTTCCTCAATTGCAGCTCGTAACCGGGTTTGTGCTCGTAGTATATTGGTTGGTTCGCCACCAGTCACATTGGAGACTAAATACGTCGGTGAAATGCCTACTCCGTCAGAGATTACAGGTGTGACGATATTCATAAAAAATCTGTAGATGCACAAGTGAATTGATAATTTTTATACTTTGAAACTAGGTAGTTTCGAAGTATAAAAATTATCAACACACTTTCTAGGTAGAAAAAATGCTTAAATCTAATTATATTAAGATTACAAATATATTTTCTTGTATTAGATAGTTTCGATTAAGATACAATACGTAAATACTTATCGACACTTAATAATAATCATTCTGAAAATGTACTTACGTTTTTGTGATAAAATACTCAGGTTAAATCTAAATCACACCACTTATTACTACCACTCAGCACACACGACTTTTCAAATCAAATGCCACGCATATAATGAGACAAAAACAGAATGTCGTAAAAGGAATGAAGGGTGCGGGCGGAGCCGGTAGCGATGCGGTAACAGCGACACAACTTCAAAGTACTATCATTTTTTCAATGGCGTAACGGTAAAATGAATTGATAAATGATTTATCAAAATGACTTATCCCAAATTTCTAAAAAATTACAGGTTTTTAAAATGCATTATGTGGTGTGAGTTTATAAAGCGACTACGTGATTATTTGCTGTAAATAACAAAAACTAAAACTGTAGGTTCCCTAAACTTGCTGTAAGTAAACGAATGTAAAAATCACACGCTGCAGAAATGCTGTAAGTAGCGTCAAATTTTTAAATGGGAAGAAGTAAGTATTTGTAACGCCAAAAATGCAGTCCTTCTTTTGCTGTAAGTACAAAATGACTAAAATGACTAGATTTTGGTCTACATACAGCATTTAATCTTGCTAAAAGAAATATAAGTACGGGCGTTTTCAACGGCGTATGTAATTTTTTTTTCATCGTAGAGACACAGGACCCGGGTCATTCGATGCGGCTTTTTTTTCTGATTCTAATGGTAGTAAAAAGTCACTTTAGGTATTTTGTCTACTTACAGCAAATATGCTTTCCTACGTCGATATATATATAATTGAAGATCAAACGAACTTCTTAAGTGAAGTTCGATCTAAATTATGTGAACAGCTTCATTCGAAACGATTTTACCTTTAACATAGTGTAGTAGCGGCACCTACCATAGCCTTGCACGTTATTTTAAAGTCTTTATTTATTTCTTTTTGGGTAATAAATTTTTAATGCAATGGCAACACTATCGTTCCATTGGCCACTTCCGTCAGTTCCATCTCGATGTAGCTCATTCTGTTTAAAGCAACCACTGCTTCATTTCACTGCTTTGGGTTGGGTTTATATTGTGGTGGGTGATTATAAATCGTTTCGAATGAAGCTGTTCACATAATTTAGATCGAACTTCACTTAAGAAGTTCGTTTGATCTTCAATTATGTTTCACAGCTTCATTCTTCACGATTTTACCTTTAACATAGTGTAGGATGTTTAACGCAAATGTATAGTGAAATGAAGTTGGCGCAAATTATATTTATGACTAATATCTGGAGTATAAGCAAAACATATTGCAAATTATTGTTAACATCAACACCCAAGTACGCATTCAGCAAAGTCTTTACTGGTTCGAGTTTATAGTAATAAAATTTGGCAAAAAACCAAATTTTATAGTAATAAAATTTGGCAAAAAACTGAAGAAGATTCTCATACATCAGTCTTCATAATTCTCTTTACGTTAACTCCTAATTTATTTGCTTTTGATGTAGCTGCATGTCGGGTGCTATGCCCACTAAAGATCGTGTTATCTACACCACTATTTGTCAAAGTATCTTTGATCCAGAGGCTAATGGTTGTTGGACCAACTTTTCTAAATGGCATTATAAAACAAATAAACAGATATTCACCAAATTTTTTAGTTATTTTTGTATACGCACGAAAGCAACTCGCAGGGCAAAATTTCTGGGCGAATATTGTAAAATGGTAACCTCAAAAGAGGCTAGTGCATTTAACTTTGTAGACTTTACGATATCAGATAACTTAGTTATTATTTCATTTTCTTATGTAATATATATTTTTCTTTATTTTAATTAGTTAAAATGTTTGCACCCGGTGTGCCGTTTTGTGGGCAATCAATGTAACAGTATTCTTTGTGAGAGTTTTAAGGTCTCTTTAATAATGTAATATCCTTCGTTGGGCCCTATAGGGGCTAAATAGTTAAGTACGATACCTGGATCCCAGGTTACGTCGTATTTAGTTTTAGGTGGTCTTAACCACAAAACTCCTTTCCTGAAGCGTAATAGACGTTTTAAACTGTTCCCTATAAGTAACATTCATCCAGATTTGTAATTTCTATTAAAAAGTATATAACAATTGATACAGATGTACAAATGTAATCATAATTAAACTTATGGCAATAACTAATCCAGGCCCTAATGATCAATGTCATTCAGCATAATATATATGTGTTAAGATGATAGCAAGAGCTCTACTGACCTTCTTAGCAAGGTTGTCGGTTAATTTTCAAACAATCAAGGTTAGCATTTTGTAGAAACTGTGCGCTGATCTGAAAGGAGATTCCAGTAGGTTTACCTTTGGTTTAAAATTTAAGGCATCCTTACACGACCTCTTAAATACCGGAAACCATGATTGTGTCGTGTAACTTTACCCTCCGCTTTATCTTGTATGACGTTATGCAGAACTTTTAAAACCATCGAAAAAAGGTTGATAACGCGTAAAACTGCATCTGTTTTCATGGAATGGTGAAAGCATCAACTGGCCATGCATTTGTGTCGTATTTCCAAGATAGATAAATAGGGCTTTTTGTATTGCATCTACTGCCAAAGAGGATCTATTGCGGGTCGTCCAAACATTCTTATGTTTTTTGAAAAAGCATAATTACTCAGATCCCAGTCTGTGTCGTAAAACCTCTTTCTAGACAGTAGGTAGACTTCTATGTTGTCGAATGCATTTATATATGATGCTAAAAAAGTATATACTGCCATATCTCTCTGGGTATGTTATTGAGATGTGGATACTGCACACTACCCATCCTATTTAAATACAAGATATAGCGTTGTGTTGTTAATATTTAATAATATTTTAGAATCAAAACTGTCTTTTGAAAATACTCCTAATCCAAAAAAAATAAGCTTTTAGCTCCAATAAGTTAATATTTAATGTTACTTCCCCCAAGTTCCAATGTATATGCTTCCTTCCATAAGCATCCTGATTGTTACAATATATATGCGCCAAATCCATATAAAATCAGTAAACATTGATTTTATATTATTGGCCCGATTTTAGAGAGCGGTAGGTATTCTTAATATTACGTGATCAGATCACCGTTGAAAATCAGTAGGTATCCAAGATACCGGGAATAGTTATAAACGGGTTATAATAATAATAATGATTTGAAATGGATTTGAATAATTGTATCAACGTCTCGAAGTGTCTTACATACTTCCACGCATATTGCATTACAGGACAAGCAGATACCACTAGCCTAGAAAAATACCTTAATTTACCCCTGTTTTTATTTCTAAATGTTTGAACATTTTTTTTTTTTTATATTGGGGTAGTTATAAAATAATCTTCTTAGAGTAAGAAAATCATATTTTCAGAAGAAGAATAAAACCGATAATACGGGTTGAGTTGAAGCACAAAACTACTCTTTTCTACATTTATGACAAAGTCTAATGTTGTGAGTAATAACTTTGTCGTAGTGGAGTATGTGTACCTTCGTTATTGTTAGTGTACAAAAGATGCCATCCAAAATAAATTACAGATATGAGATTTTCAGATCGTAGATGTTCCTTAATAGGTTTTAATAATTTGATAAATACATTAGGCGCTGAATAAGCCTTATTTATGCTGAATGCTGAACAGGTGCACTCGTTAAAATTGTCATTGTATCTAAATCGCAAGTATTTTCTGTACGATTTCTCTACAAATCTATAGATATCTATAGAAGTCATACAACAATCTCTAGTAACAAGTTATATTGCCATTCTATAGTCTTCCATTTTAAAATGATAAGTTTGAATAAATTTGTCTAACTTCTCAAGTATATTATAAAACCATTTCGCCGTTTTACTTAGGTATCTATTAAAAATACACTATATTATATGAATTCACTGCGAAAGGTTGCGGGCAGCAGCTGGATGCGTCAAGCTGAAGACGGGGCGCTATGTGCGCTTTTTAGGGGAGGCATATGTCCAGCAGTGGACTAATGTGGGATGATGAATTCACCCGGTTCGCCTGAACACCGTGATATAGCCTTTATCTCGATTAATTTGTTCATGGATCGAACATAGTTATGATGTTCCCGTGTTATCCTAGGATATATTGAACTAAAACTATTTGTAGGAGGCGGTATGCACTTAAATGGGATTTTGTGTCCCTGAACCTAGGACAGAATTAAAGGATCGCTAGTTATTGAGGACAATTGCTCAAAATAATCGGCCAGCGTAGCAGACCTCGTGAGTCGTGATTTACCTCTGAGAGAGATGTTCGCCACGGCGCGGCGGCGGCGGTGGTGAGCAGACACGTGAGCTGGACGGGTGCGCCGACGGGCGCGGTGGAGGAGGTGGCGGTGGCGGTGCCGGCGCTGGCGTTGGCGTTGGCACGCCGCGTCTGCGTGCTGCTTCTCACTTGTTCGGAGTTTTCCAATGCTGGCCTTTGTAGTCCAAAACGTTGGTGTTTTTTTTTTTTTTTTTTGTATATGAAGTGATTTGGGACTCGCTTTGGGGTTAATTTTACGTACGTTTTTTTTTTTTCTTTTTACTGATTTGTTATGTTCTATTTCGCCAATAACTATATCTTCCCCAAACAAGTATTTTTCTCGACAAGTGTCCGAGAGTGCGTCCCGTAAATTTACGTAATATCGCAGAGCATTCTACATGCATTACTTAATGGCTTAGAGAGTATTGATTCAAGCACAGCTAATACTATGCTGATTTTATTTAGTTTTTGCGATATCGTGGCTTCACTCTCAGAGAGCGTATCAGATATAGCAGCTTTAGCTTCAAGATTCAATAAAGGCGCCAAGACAAAACTACAGTTACTTAGTATTAAATATTGTTCCACATTATTTTGTTTTACTTATTCCGACCACCCGTTTTTTCAAAATATTTTGTCTTCTGGGGGGTATCTCCTAATATTTTTATAATATCTTCATCCAAAGCGCCAATGCCAATGGCAATCGTTGTCGGTGATAATTATCTGATTTGACTCGCCGGTGAACTCGAACCCCAAGTCTGGGGCTTAGGAAAGCCCGGGAATTGGCCATTGGCTTTTGCGCACTGGTGGTTTCTAGTTGCTCGCTGGAGCACTGGAATTCTGCTTGCTGTGTCTCGAATGGTGAAAGCGAACCTCGCCTTGATCAACCATCGGGTCTATCGTCACCGACGATTAGCCCTGTATAAACAGCCAAATTATAGCGTCGAACCTCGACGATTACGCGCACACACCGTGTGGGTAATTTATTGTCAACGACACTGGCATTATGAACAAGTAAAATTTCTACCAACACACCGTGTAGCATAGAAATTATGTACATCTCACTTGTTCTATCTCAGACTCACCAATAACTTCGTCTTCAGAAGACGATGAAATAATCCAAACGCTTTTCTTCCGTTGTAATTTTTCTTCCAACCTCCAAATTTTCTTGGCTTCCCTCGTAGTCTCCGTTGCTCTTTTTCCCATCACTTTTAAAGTACCTATTGAAATTATTTGAAGTGAACGTCCGAAGGCTATGGCACGTAAACGCAGAATGAGCTACATCGAGATGGAACTGACGGAAGTGGCCAATGGAACGATAGTGTTGCCATTGCATTAAAAATTTATTACCCAAAAAGAAATAAATAAAGACTTTAAAATAACGTGCAAGGCTATGGTAGGTGCCGCTACTACACTATGTTAAAGGTAAAATCGTGAAGAATGAAGCTGTGAAACATAATTCTACTAGGTATATGTGTGTATGTCACTGAACTCCTACTAAACGGCTGAACCCATTTGAATGATTTTTTTTGTAAGCGTTTGGGTGGCACCGAGGATGGTTTAGATTTACAAATCAGCTCGACAGATGGCGCTACAGTCGGTAAACGAATATCATGCAGGACAACGTCTGCCCGGTCAACTAGTAAACTGTAAGTGTGGGAACCCTTACACTAGGTTTAACCTGTATCACGAGGGCGGTTTACCAACATATAATCCACGTACACAAATGACACCCGAACTCAGAGCTAGTGCTTCTGGTTTACACAAAGACTAGCCCGATCCCGGAAGCTATCCGGGGACCCATGATCCAAAGGCACATCCAACAGCCAGACCAAAAAAGCACCAACAACGTAGCAACTATACACCAACAAGGCACCAACTATGCACCACGTATGCACCAACTACGCACCAACAAATCACCAACAAGGAACTGCAAGTTGTTGAATAGCCCCAGCGATACAAAGTTGACTGCCTCGTTGGTCTAGGGCTTAGATGTGCCGCCTTTGGATCAACGGGTCCCGGGTTCGATTCCGGGGTCGGGCAAGTGTCTTTGTCTAAACCAGAGGCACTTGCTCGGAGTCTGGGTGTCATTTGTGCTCGTGAATTACATGTTTGTAAGCTGCCCCCGCGATACAGATTATACCTAGTACAGGGGTTTCAGTTAATTAAAAAAAAAGGGACGACATTAATACAATTCTTCACCACACGACAAACAACTGCGGCATCTTGTACGCGTAATAAAATCACTTTTATGGAGTACGTATCCAACTTTGCAAAGGAAACAGGAACCTATAAAACGACAGTTGAATAAATCTTAAGCTTAGGGAAAGCACTTTATCGTTATCCAATTTGTTAAGTTGAGTACACAAACTATCCTACGGCTTGTGTTTTAGCATTGTCTCGCTGATGGGTGCGCCACTTCGTTCGCTGTTGCAGCTCAGCTATGTATTCTCGGCGCCACCTCTCCCAGAACTGCTGTCTCAATAGCTCTACTCTTTGATACCTGTTAGGTCTAGAGCACGTTACAGGTGTAGACGGAACGGAGGTTAGCGGCCGTCCGACCAAGAAGTGTCCTGGAGTCAATGGAGATAGATCAGTTGGGTCGGACGAGAGAGGAGATAACGGTCGGGAATTTAATATGCTTTCAATTTGCGTGAACAAGGTCGTTAGCTCCTCAAACGTCAGTGAACTATTACTAGCTACTCGCTTTAAATGGGTTTTGGCGGATTTTATGCCAGCCTCCCATATTCCTCCAAAGTGAGGGGAATATGCGGGGCTGAAAACAAATTTGATACCTTCGTTAGCCGAGTAATCATACACAGAATGACGACTAGACCGTATCACTCTGCCCAATTCCGCATTCGCACCTACAAAATTAGTGCCATTGTCGCAATAGATCGAGATCGGTTTACCTCTTCGTGCTACAAAACGACGCAGTGCTAATAAAAATGCTTCTGTACTCAGTGCGCTAACGACCTCTAGGTGAACCGCCTTAGTTGCGAGACATATAAACAAACATAAATAACATTTAGACTGGCGACTACCGCGGCCAGTCCGACTAGTCACCAGGAACGGTCCGGCCAGGTCAATCCCGCAGGACTCGAAGGCGAATCCCTCTGCAGTTCTTACAGAAGGTAAGTTACCCATTATAGGCTGAGTAGATTTACCCCTTAATCTTGTACAAGTCACGCATGCCCTCACGGTTTTCCTGGCTAGGTATCTGCCCCCAATTGGCCAGTATTTCTCCCGAACTGAAGCCAATAAGTGCTGCGGACCTGTATGAAACAATTTAAGATGCTCGTTTCGCATCATTAGTTTAGCAAAATGATGATTCGAATCTAAGACTATTGGATGTTTTTTGTTATATTCAAAATTTGAGTTTTGTAAGCGTCCTCCTACCCTTAAAATACCACTAGGGTCAATAAACGGGTGAAGAGAAATAAGTTTCGATTTATAGTGTAGCTGCCCCCCTTTATTGAGAACCTTTATATCGCTACCTAAAATATCCCAGTACACATCAGCTCCCAAAAGTAAATCGATCTCAGAGGGAGATCTAAATGTCGGATCCGCTAATTCAACGTTCCCCGGAATATCAATTTCTTGTTCAATAGGCAAGTTAGGTAGATAATTAGTGATGGTAGGCACAATCAAGCATACGGTTTTAACGGTAAACTCCCTTACTCGTGAAACTAACTCGACCGTGCAACGCTTGGAAATATTTAAAGTTGCATTATTAATACCGGAAATATTTATAGGCTTAGTGTTAATAGGCACAAGGTTTAATTTTCGTTGCAGACCTTGTGTGATAAATGACGTTTGACTACCTGAATCTAACAGCGCGCGCGCGCGGTAAGTGCGCGTTCCGATTATGATATTAACTATAGCTGTGCATAACAAAACCTGTCCGGCGCGCACAGCTGGCAGCGCCACCGGCAATGCGGACTGTACGTCGCTAGGTATAGAACTATGGACAGGTCTATCGTCCCTATGTACTAGCGTGTTATGCCTCCCTTTGCAGGTACGGCAGGAGCCACGTAGTCTGCACTGAGCAGGCAAATGACCGGTGCGAAGGCAAATCTCGCACAACGATAGCTTATTTACGTGCTTAATTCGATCATTGATACTCATGTTTTTAAATTTAGAACATTCGTAGACTAAATGATTTTGATTACAAATGTGACACCTGTTATTTAATGTAGAAACAACAAACGCCTTAGGTCGTTGATTTGATGACCTGAATGAAGCTACGGGTTTACTTTCTATTCTAAAATTCTCTGTAGTTTCCAATACATTTGCGCTGTTACGGAGAAAACTATTAAATTCGTCTAAAGTGGGTAACTCGCTTAAACTATTCTTATATTCTTCCCATTTGCGACTCGTTTGGGAGTCTAACTTTGTGGAGACCATATAAATGATTAGAGTGTCCCACTTGTCGGTCGGTTGACCCAAAGTATTGAGAGCGCGCAAATTTTTTGAAATATGATCTATGATAAAACGCAACGCTTTATAGGATTCTCTGGAAACTGGTTCAAGGCTAAATAGGGCCTTTAAATGATTGTTAATTAATAATGTTTTGTTATCAAATCTTTCACATAGAATTTTCCAGGCAACCCCATAATTTTCAGATGTAAACTCGATCGACTTTATTACGACACTGGCCGAACCTTCCAATGAGGATCTAAGATAATGGAATTTATTTATGTTGGGAATTGCATCATTACTATTTATTAAAGAGTCAAAGGTATCCTTAAACTCGAGCCATCTTAGGTAGTTACCGTCAAAATGAGGTAATGTAATTATAGGCAATTTTATAGAATTAAATTGCGACTTATTTGACTCGACACTATCATTAATTGGTTCTTTGTGATGTGCCGGGACAGAATCGACAAATTGTTGTGCATTGCAAAGGAGGGAGTAGAACAAAGATTCGGTAGCATCCCGTTCTGTTAATTGTTGATCGATATCATCGGACAGAGATTCAATATCAGTCTGTAAGCTATCAAATTTGACGAGTAATTCTCGGATCGCCGTTATACGCATAGACAATTCGTTAACGTTTAATTCTGATATCTTTGAACGATCCATTTTCTCATAATTATTTATGTAATCTTTAAAACGCGTCAGGCGTCCTCGCATTACACTTCTCCTCTTAATCAATTCTTTTAGACCGCCTTCCTCATTTGCACTGAACTTTAACTCGGGTTGAGACATGTCGATTATAATTAGGTGCGATTAACACAAACTAGGCAAAGCAACACGGAATAATCTGACCTTAAAATGTGGTAACGATCACCCGTGACTGCGATGATCACTCGGCGCGCAGGTAGGTAGATTGAAGACTCCCGAAATCGCTTGTTGCTCGTCCACTAGGCCAAACGAAGCTTCGCTTGGCAGGACATACTGCAAAGTTGAAAATAGGTTAAAGGGAATCCGTTAACATTGGTTCAAATAGGCTAAAGGGAATCCATTAACATTTATCGGCGATTGTGGGGTATTTTCATTTCACCCGCGCCTTTTGTCCTATAAATTTATTTTATAGCAATAAATTTAATTAGGGACTGTAATAGGAAGCAAGAAACGTTGTTCACACAAAGTAGCACGTGGATATAGACACGTGGGTTATAGGCGCGTGGGTTTTCACACAAGTAGCACGTGGATTATAGACACGTGGGTTATAGGCGCGTGAAATATAGGCGCGTGAAATATAGGCGCGTGAAATATAGGCGCGTGAAATATAGGCGCGTGAAATATAGGCGCGTGAAATATAGGCGCGTGGATTTAGGCGTGTGATAGGATTTTGGGCACCTGGATTATAGGGCGAATGGGTTGTAGGGTAAATGGAATGATCTTACTCCGATCCAGTTACTTATTGGTTTTTGACCATCCCGTTTCGCTTCTCCAGTTGCCGTAGATTGATTTTTCTTAACGACGGTAGGTTGACCGGCTTGAGGATCCGTTCTTCCTTGCTTCTTTTTCCAAAATTGTTTCTGTTCGAGCGCCACTTTTCAATGTCTAGAACATTGAAACGAATGGGAAGTTTTACAAAGTATATTTTAAATAAAAATCCGGATTTACATTTCTTTGTTAAGCGCGTGTAATTATAGGCGCTTGGGTTTGACGACGACGATCGAGCTCGGCGGCGTGGCTGCGTCTCGCCTTATATATGGCTGCTTGCCAGCCGGAGGGGGTCGCTTCCCTCGCGCGGCGTCCATCTTCGGTTCTTCCATTGTGATTGGCGGACGTCTTGCCTCGGCGAAGTATCGGCGAAGTATCGGCGAATAGAAAAGCCGCGAGCCTGTGCTACGGCCTTAAATGGTCGTCTGTCGGCCGGAGGGGGTTCACTCCGCGCTCCTCGGCTATCTTCGGCTGCTGTCGTTCGCCTCAGTATCGGCGCGAACATAATCTATCTTTCCATTGACGTACCTAATGGGTTTAGAAGTGGCGACGGTTTCGTTGAATAAATAACTTGTAAAAATCTACATGGGGAACGCTGCCAGTATCTTCGGAACCTTGCCTAAAGGGACTCCTTTAAATAATATATTTTAGTATTTAAGTTTTAGGTTAATTGGTATTTTTAGTCTTGTTTTATTACTTAAGTTAGTTTTTATAAAGAGGAAAGATTTGTATGTACATATGTATGAAAATCCACATGCCTTTGATATCGAGTTTGACAGTTCTGGTAACTTACAAATATTTTATTTATTTCTTCTTATTCTTCTTACCCAATAAATTACCCGGTGCTGAGTCAGGCCTCCTCTCATCACAGGGAGGGTTACCGCATACTGTGCTAAGTTTTCCTTCTCTTGCGGCTTGGTTTTCTATCAGCCTTGTCATTTCCTTTTGTCGGCTCTTACGACACCGTCAGGATGGAATGGGGTGGTGACATTATGTATTCCAAGTCCGTCCCCACACGGAAGCTTATTAACTCTAATAAATGTTTAAAAGTCTTATTGCCAATAAAAGTTGAGTGTACGTTTATGATACTACTATTTCACTTGAAATGGATAGGATAACATGACTTTGACTGCCTCGTTGGTCTAGTGGTTAGATGTGCCGCCTTTGGATCAACGGGTCCCGGGTTCGATTCCCGGGTCGGGCAAGTGTCTTTGTCTAAACCAGAGGCACTGGCTCGGAGTCTGGGTGTCATTTCTATCTATAATAATATGTATGTATTTACAAAAACAAAATGTATATAAATGTAGTCTATCATCCATCTCGTTACCATAACACAAGCATTAAGTTGCTAAACTTGGGACGAGATGGCGTTGTGTGAAATGTCCAAGGATATTTATTATTATTTATTATTAACATAATATACTTAGCAAACTTTTACACAATCCAATAAGACAACTTGAGGACCGGTTCCCTGCTCGTTGCGTTCCTTTAGCTTTACGACACTCTCGGGACGAAATACGATGGTGAGACTCTATATACCGTAATGGAACCTAACCTATATCACAATTTCTCTTCACAGTTCCCGTATTGCTTGTGCTAATCTAATACAAACATTGGGTTAACCACGTAGTACGGTTAATTGTACTAACTTACTAGAACAATATTAGACGTACAGATAATGTTTTGTTGATCTTGCTACCTCGTTGGTAAGAACTAAAGGATTATTAATACTAGTTTCTGCCCTCTGTTGTGCTCAAGTACATATAGGATGTTATTTCCTATTTCATCCTGAGGGTAAGGCACGAGCCGATAAAAGGAAATGATAAGGCGGAAAAGCTAGCCGCAAGAGAGAGGAGAACTTGAAACGATACCCTGTGCCAACCCGTCTGGCCAGCGTGGCACTATAGGCTGATTACCCTCCATGTCCATATCCATGTCCATGATTTATTATTTATAATGGTTTTTATTACATCATCATCATCAGCCCACTCTAGTCCTCTGCTGGACATAGGCCTACTCTACAGAGCGCCATAGCGCCCTGTCTTCAGCTTGACGCATCCAGCTGCTGCCCGCAACCTTTCCCAGATCGTCGCTCCATCTAGCAGAGGGTCGTCCCTACGCTTGCGGATTCGCGGTCTCCACTCAAGAACTCGTCTGCTCCAGCGGTTATCGGTTCTTCTACAGATATGACCGGCTCACTGCCACTTTAGTCTGATCATTCTCTGAGCTATGTCGGTGACTTTGGTTCTCTGTGGAGTCTCTTTCAAAGTAACTTCAACTTCAAGGTTTTTATTAGTCTGTATAATTGTATGACCGGGATACAGCCCGTATGAGGGCTAATGGGCGGAACCTAATCGCCGCGTAACAAACGGCCAATACCATGTTACATGGTGCTCTTGTACCGCCTATTAAACAAAACTCAAAGGGTAATCCGAGCTATAAGGAGGTACCTAGAAACAAACTGTTATTTTAAAGATTGAGCTTGGTAAACTCTTATTTTAATGTCGGCACTCAATTGTCCCAGTGGAGATGGATTTATGTATAACTAGCGACCCGGCCCGGCTTCGCACGGGTGCAATTATGCATGTATTATACTTAAAAACCTTCCTCTTGAATCACTCTATCTATTAAAAAAAACCGCTTCAAAATCCGTTGCGTAGTTTTAAAGATTTAAGCATACATAGGGACGGACAGAAGACAGCGACTTTGTTTTATACTATGTAGTGATAAATTGTTTTGCATGAACTGGATAATAGTGGATGGCACAATCAAGAGAAGACTGGAATTCTTTGCAGGAGGCCTTCTCCTGTAGACGGGTCCTGCAGATAAGTAAAAAAATAGTTCAGTACAAATAGGAAACTATTATTATCTATACAAATAAATAAAATTGGAGTGTCTGTTTGTAATAATAAAATAACAACTTTTTACTAAATGCGTAAGTCTGTATACACAGCACATAGACCAAAATAACATTTTTTTTAATTTTTGTCTGTCTGTCCGTCTGTCTGTCTGTCTGTCTGTCTGTTTGTTCCGGCTAATCTCTGGAACGGCTGGACCGATTTTGACGGGACTTTCACTGATAGGTAGCTGATGATATAAGGAGTAACTTAGGCTACTTTATTTAGTCTATACATCTTCTATACATACAAATTAATAAAATTGGAGTGTCTGTTTGTAATAATAAAATAACAACTTTTTACTAAATGCGTAAGTCTGTATACACAGCACATAGACCAAAATAACATTTTTTTTAATTTTTGTCTGTCTGTCCGTCTGTCTGTCTGTCTGTCTGTCTGTTTGTTCCGGCTAATCTCTGGAACAGCTGGACCGATTTTGACGGGACTTTCACCGATAGGTAGCTGATGATATAAGGAGTAACTTAGGCTACTTTTATTTAGTCTATACATCTTCTATACAAATAAATAAAATTGGAGTGTCTGATTGTAATAATAAAATAACAACTTTTTACTAAATGCGTAAGTATGTTTAAACAGCAAATAGACCAAAATATTTTTTTTTAATTTTTGTCTGTCTGTCTGTTTGTTCCGGCTTAAACGTTTAGTACTTTGGAGACATTGTTAAAAACTTAATTTAAAACAAAACATGAGAGCACATCATTCAGCTGATTCAGAATTTAGTAAAATTCTTCTTGATGTTGGAGAGGGAAAGTGTCTAGAAGTCAATAGTAATCATGATATAGAACTTCCTACCAGTCTTTGTTAGGTTGTGGTGGACACTGAAACTTTAATACATAGTATTTATGATGATATTCACAATCTCAATATCAAAGAAGATTCGATAAATAAGCCAACAAAAACTGAAAATAAATGATAATTAAAATAAATGCAAAAACCAAAAAAAAATATTAATGAACTAATTAACTTTTTTTAAATTCCACGCGGACGAAGTCGCGGGTACAGCTAGTAACTAATATAATATATATTAAATATCACTTCACTACATAGTATAAAACAAAGTCGCTGTCGTCTGTCCGTCCCTATGTATGCTTAAATCTTAAAAACTACGCAACCGATATTGATACGGGTTTTTTTAATAGATAGAGTGATTCAAGAGGAAGGTTTATATGTATAACCCACCCCCGCTTTGCACGGGCGAAGCCGGGGCGGGCCACTAGTAATATATATTATATACCCATTCTAAGGGTGTCGTAGAGTCGCAAAGCAAAAGATAAATCATCAGCCTACTCGCAAGGGAAGGATATTAACCTTCAAAGCCAGTGTAGAAAACTTGATAAGGTTTTATTCACTCTACTGCCTGCGGCTAGATTTTCACCCTTGGCATTTCTTTTAGTCGCCTCTTGACACCTGCAGGATAGAATGGGGTGATAATACAATGTATTCTACATATAGTATATCGTCGTTTCAACCTATGAATGACCCACTACTGAGTCGGGCCTCCTCCAAATTCATGGAGGGAAATTAGCCTACTTTGCCACGCTGGCAAGACGGGTTGGCACAGGGTTTGTATAAGTTTTCCCTCTCTTGCGGCCAGGTGATTTGCCTCTTTTGTTCCCTTAGTCGCCTCTTACGACACCCTCGGGATGGCATGGGTTGGTGACACTATTCTAAATCCGTCATAAAAACTATAGTATATAGTATTACCTATAAAAATAATTCACAATAAAAACGTTCTAAAAGGGCTAGCAATCTTTAACGAACCTATAAGCCTTCCGAGTTAGGCCCTTAGCAAAATGGTTCATTTCCAATTAGAGGCCATTCCATTCACAAAGCTGCTTCGGCACGCCACGAGTTTAAGATTACGTTAATTCGACGTTTTGGAGATTTAAAGCTGGTCTTTTTCTACTTCCACGGATTTCGGAACTTTGTTGTGGTACCTACACGAGATGGCGATTTTATAATTTGTAAAGAAATTTGACCTAGCGAAGAAAAGGAGGTCCAATTTTTTATGACCTACGCATGGACGTATAAAAAAAGTCGGACAGAGTCTCGCTAACTAAAAACTGTGACATCATAGTCGGCCAGATCAGCTATATGTACAGGCCAGCACGCACACTTTCACACATTAGTCGGCCATTATGCGCGTGAACATCGATGCTTATAGACGCAATATGCGGCGAATAAATAAAAACTATAAATCATGTCTTGCGTGTTAAAATGGTGTAAAAACCGTAGTGACCGAAAGAAAAACAATCCAGGAATCACGTTTCATACGTAAATGAATAATTCAATCACTTATTTCCAGATTATATACATTAAAATCAATTTGTATTTGCTAGAACAAAACAATTAATTTTAAGTTCAGTGTTGCCAATATTCACGTGTGAAAATTAACCGAAATGTGGGCAATTTTTCGTTTATTATAAAAATCAATATATTATTATGGTTAATTATTTAATAGTTACTACTGGGTATTTTATTTTATATTCCTTTTGCTAGATTTTCTAAGGAAAATTAAGTATGGAGAAATGATTGAATTAAAATTACTTAGTAGAAATTTAAATGGTGAAAATGATTGGATTCCAACAAATACAGTGTCATTTGCAGTACACATTTTGATGCGGATGACTTATAAACAACTAAAGGAGGACTCCGGCGTGTTGTTACTTATGCAGTACCTTATAAGGTAAATTAGCAATCTACCAAGACATGGATAATACCAAAAAAAATGAAAATATGCCGCTTATTTTTTCAAAATTTAAATGTACATTGTAGCTATTGTGTCGGTATATAATAATAATAAATATCCTTGGACATTTCACACAACGCCATCTCGTCCCAAGCTAAGCAACTTATTGCTTGTTTTATGGTAACGAGATGGATGATAAACTACTTAAATACATTTTTTTTTTGTAAATACATACATATTATAAATAGAAAAACACACAGACCCGGGACAAATACTTGTAGGTCGTACAAATATTTCTTCCGTGCGGGGATCGAACCCGCGACATGCTGCGCAGCAGTCGATCGCTCAACCACTGCACCAACCGTGTCGTCGAATCGTAAAAATATTCATATATTATTTTAATCCCCAGTGCTTTATTTTGTTTTAATATTTGTTTGAGTCAAGACACGTGGCAGAGGAATAAACTGTTACTGTACCTACCATTTAATACCAGTGCTTCTTAAGAGGTGCGCAATAAATTATAATAATAGTTAGGCAACATAAATATATTATCACAAAAAAAATTTTGGTAATGAAAGCATTTCTTTTAATTTAGAATCGTTTTCAACACATCTCGAAATTAGAGGAAATTTCAAAAACCTCTAAAAGTAAAAGACATTATTATAAAAAAAATACTCAACATTTAGGATGTTAAAGTTAAACATAACAATTTCGAACAATTTTTTTTTTATATTTTAACCATGTTTTTATTGCAAAATTTTGTTTATCTTGGCAACCCCAAAATTAACTCACACATACAGAGCTGCCGCCATTTTGGCGTCTCACTTTTGTCTTAGCCAGAGTTCCGTCCGCCTTTTTTTATACGTCCATGGACCTACGTAATAATATATTATGAGGGTATACCAGGGTTTTAGTGGGTAGTCGAGTATTCCGGAGTCCAGATAACCGCTGACTCCACCCCCGAGGTGCAGCGGTCTGCATTAAACATTCCCACAGCAAAACGAAAATAAAAGGTGACGGATTTAGAATACATAATGTCACCACCCAATTCCAGCCTGAGGGTGACGTAAGAGCCGACAAAAGGAAATGACAAGGCCGAAATCTAGCCGCAAGAGAAGGAAAACTTCAAATGAAACCCTGTGCCAACCCGTCTGGCCACCGTGGCACAGTAGGCTAATTACCCTCCCTGTGATGGGAGGTGGTCCGACTCGGCAGTGGGTCATTTATGGGCTGACTAGTAGTAGTAAGTGATAAACAGTTTATTTGTAATTTAAATGGGTTTACTTAGGGAGATAACTTCGAAAGTTCGTCTGTTAAATTGCTTTTAATGTTTACTTTAATTTAAATTGGGACCTCTCTAAAATCTTTATCTAAACTCACATGATATTTGCTGCTGATGCTGTAATTACATTTCAAATCAAACATTATAGTTAACTGGCGACCCGCCCCTACTTCGCACGGATGCAATTAGTATCACTACTCACTACATACTCGTAGTATAAAACAAAGTCACTGTCATTTGTCCGTCCCTATGTATGCTTAAATCTTTAAAACTACGCAACGGATTTTGAAGCGGTTTTTTTAATAGATAGAGTGATTCAAGAGGAAGGTTTATAAGTATAATACATGCATAATTACACCCGTGCAAAGCCGGGGCGGGCCACTAGTTATATACATATATAAACCTTCCTCTTGAATCATTCTATCTCATAAAACAAACCGCTTCAAAATCCGTTGCGTAGTTTTGAAGATTTAAGCATACATAGGGACGGACAGATGACAGCGACTTTGTTTTATAATATGTAGTGATAGTGAAGTGATAGTCACAAGGAGATTTTTAGGAGAAAAAATAATAAAACAGAATTTAAAAACACTAAAAGACGCTTCTACAATACTTTATGAAAAAAAAAAAAGCTAAAATAACAAGCTATAATAGCAATCGAGCTTTAAAATATTTTTTTAAGTATATGAGTTTCTGTTACTGCAATATTGCAACAATTAATTATCATAATTAATTTAGAATAAGATTATATAAATGTAACAATATTAACAAAAATTCAAATAAAATGAAAAAAGCGTGTGCTTGATATCGAGTGTGAGGTAACAGTAACTAATAAAATGATGATGAAAATTGGCACTAATTGCGAAGATCTTATCCTTACTTAAAGAACTCTTTACTAAGTCATGCCCCCTCCAAGTTTCTGGAAGGAAATTAGTTTACTCTACCACGCTGTATCACAAGCAATTTAAACTCTAAGTATGATTTCCGACGTGAGCTCATAATTAAAAGTTTTAAGAACTTCCTGTGTCGGGCACCGCCAACTTAAAATAATAAAATGTATAAAGAACTTCCTCTGAGAAAATTTAATAACTGTTATTTGGTCCTATAAGCGAATTAATGATATTGCTCGGTGATTGCGCGTGTGACTTTTTACTATGACAACGCTGTCAACGAAATATTTTGTAAGTAAGCAGAGATCGAGTGCTTCTTTTGCATTTCGCCAGAGACAAACAAGTTTGTACAATACACAGTGTCACCAACCCACTCCGGCCTGAGGGTGTCGTAAGAGCCGGCAGAAGAAAATGACAAGGCCGAATCCTAGCCGTAAGAGAAGGAAACCTTGATAAGAAACCCTATGCCAATCTACCAAAGCTGGCCAGCGTGGCACAGTAGGCTAATTGCCCTCCATGTAGTTGGAGGAGGCCCGACTCAGCATTGGGTCATTTATGGGCTGAGAAGTAGTAGTTGCTTTATTTGCCACGTACTCAGTCGTATGACACCCTCTGGATATAACGGGATGGTGAGACTGTATCTATATTCACACGCACAACATTCTGTATATCTAAACTATAATAGTAATTAAACCGGTTGTCACGGACGCGCATATCATTTAAGTAACAGTTTATTGTAAATTAATTAATTGACAGGAGAATATTTTGTGAAATATTGTATGTGAAATATATATTTAAATTAAAAAGTAATTACTACGACATGTTATACCACATTAAAACATTAATTTCCTGTTTTCTTCACCCTAGTATCCGTTATAAGTCATCCGCTTATATAAATATAATTCTTTTTAAATTGCATGAAAATTATTATCTGGAGGTAACTCAGAATGTGTCTCTGGAGGTAACACCATCATCCACTCGAGGACTTTTCGGCCCCATCAGGCAACGGTCCTGCGGCCCTGTGGGCTATGTCGGTAACTATGGTTCACCCGCGTATCTCCTCATTTCTGATTCGATCTCGCAGGGAAACTCCAAGCATAGCCTTCTCCATTGCCCTTTTGGTAACTTTCAGCCTTCTGATGGAGCCCTTATTAAGCGACCACGTCTCTGTACCAAATCCGATGTCGGAGACCGTCCCGCGTCCTGTAAATGACCCTGGCGCATGATTATATGCTATAAGAATATCGCACAACGCTCGAAAGAACATTATTGATCGTTATTTTTAGTCAAATAGCTGAAAAACGGGAAAAATCCCCTGTATCATCCGATAGTCTGTTTCTCTCATCTTGCGAACTTGCTCTAACTATGCTGTTTAATGCTTTTTGTAATATAGATCAATATATTTTTTTAAAAGCAACTGCAGAATTTCTTGCCGGCTCTTCTCTGTAGCTCTCCTCTTTGAACCGGTGGTAGTTTCGGCATGAATGTGAGGGAACGCAGGGATTGTGAGCGATCAGCAGAGATGGAGGAGGTTTAACCTGTATCGCGGCAGTTTACGAATATAAAATTCACGAACATAAATGGCACCCAGACTCTGAGCAAGTAGTTTTGATGTACACTAAGACCCGACCCTGGAATCGAGTCGGAAACCTGGGATCCAAGGACAGCACAGCACATCCAGGGCCTAGATCAACCAGACAGTCCTAAGGAGTGTAACTAACCTCCGTTTAACATAACAATAGGATCGATAGTGCTACTGATAAAAGTTAAGGAAAGAAAAATAAGCATTTTTTTCTTAACACTAAGCTTGTAGTGTCATAATTTCAGCCTATAAATGACCCACTACTGAGTCGGGCCTCCTCCAAGTTCACGGAGGGAAATTAGCCTACGCTGGCAAGACGGGTTGGCACAAGGTTTGTTTCAAGTTTTCCTTTTTTGCGGCTCGTAGTATAATAATAATCAATGATTGCTAGTTGGTTGGTTTGTTCTCATAAACGTCGAATGTTCTGTCATACTCATACTCAAAGATAGGAAACTATTTTAAATACAAAACTGCTTCGGATGGATAACCACAACCCACCAGTAACAGGTCGTGTTTATAAACTTTGTACAAAGGGCGGTCTTAACGGAGGGACCGATTTCTTACAGACAACTTTAGGACGGACAATAAGGGTAGGCGCGCACGGGTGACTTTTGTCACCGTCACTGTTTCGTCACTTGTATCAAGTCCGTGGCTAAGTATGAAAATGCGCGCACGTTACGACGTGACATCTGGGTGACATTTTAAATTTTTCATCCACAACTTATAATGTCACGCTGACAAAAGTCACCCGTGCGCGCCTAGCCTAATAGTGTACACTAAAAAACGGGTCTAAGAAGATAATTCATAATACTACTTCTCAGCACAAAAATGACCCAGACGGGCCTCCTCCAACTACATGGAGGGTAATTAGTCTACTGTGTCACGCTGGCCATACGAATTGGCATAGGGATTCGTATCAAGTTTTCCTTGTCTTGCGGCTAGTTTCTCGGCCATATCATTTCCTTTTGTCGGCTCTTACGACACTCTAAGTATGAAATGGGATGGAATATAAAAAATCCACTTAGTATAAAAAGTACTACTTACTTTCATAAAAACTATCATTATGAGTAAAAAAAAATAGAAAAATATATTTAACCCACCCGATATAACTGAACTCACTAACACATATCACACACACAGACACCAACTACCACAAGCACACAACATAATCGCGCGTACGCAACGAATCAATTTTCGGATCACGCCGATTGGCGCGTACTTCGCAGAACGCGTGCGTTTGATGCGCGCGCGCAGGCAGTACTGTTTTGAACATCGATCGAACCTGGATTTGAACTTGGAACGCCGGTATTGTTCCTAGAAATTGGGTGTGTTCGGTTTTTAAAATGGGCCGTCGAACGTTATTTTAGATCTTTAAACGAAATTAATGAAGGCGACTGACACTAACCAGTGAAAGTTTCACAGCGATGAACATGATGATTGAAGAGTTTTGTGAAATAAGTCTATGTAAATAAAATCATTTTGGAAATTTTCTTTATCACCAGATTAGTAAAATCTGTGCTTTCGGAAACGTTTTACTGCCTTATAACTCATATCTCAGTTGATTTCCTTTCCGAACCAGCAAAAAAAAACAAGTTCGTTTTATGTATACGGTTATAGATGACGTTTAAAAAAAAAGCCCACAGACCAGCCAGTTCTTCTCTGGTATTGCCGCTTTCCGTCCTGCAATTGGTTTAAGCAATAAATAATTGTTTCTAGTATATACGTATATTACAAATAAACAATCTGCAGTTAACTGTACACGTTTACATTAACTTACGTTGAGAGTTGCGGATAATTTCCCTCCATGAGTTTGGAGGAGGCCCGACTCAGTAGTGGATCATTTAAGGACTGAAACGACGACAACGACGACGACGTTGAGACGTTAATTTTCTCATGCGAATTTCATCAATTTTACCATGTATTACCATGAATGAGTACATATCCTGCTGCGCAGAAAAATAGCTCGAGTAAAGAACGTTTGGTTCAAAAAGTAATTACCTCATTTGTATGTCGGCGGGTAAGAAGTAATGGGCGGTCGCATGGGCCGTCTCAAAAATGACGTCACTGTTCATGACTAAATTCCCCAGCCATTTCCGCACCAAGGTCGAAAAAGCTCTTTTAAAAAAATACTTTGAATAACATTAGCTTCCAGTAGTTAGGTACGTGATGGTATTTAGACTAGAATATTTGGTAAATCCTTAAAAACAATTTTTCTTTAATCAAAAATTGTCGTTGACGGCGACTAAAATTTCCCGAGTCACCACGACCCTTCTGTCTTTCGGATTACCAAGAAGGGCTGCTGGGCGCGTTGGGGCCGAAGAAGACTAGAGTAGCGACAAGAGGCGCGAGTGAGTCGGTCATCTGCAGCGCATCAAATTCAAATCATTTATTTTGTTTTGGTCACGATGGACACTTACAAATAGTCAACATATTATTCACAAAATATTACAATAAAAAAAATCAACCGACTACCACCAGTTCAGAACGCGACCACTGCTGAGAAGAACTGGCAAGGAACATCAGGAGCCCTTTCGCGATCGTGTACTGCATGATCCTTTCTCCTCCGCAAACGTGGCTATAGCGCTCCACGTTGAGAGCCTAGCGGTATAACATCATCATCATCACCATAAATGACCCACTACTCAGCCGGACCTCCTCCAAATTCATGGAGGGAAATTATCCTACTGTGTCACGCTAGCAAGACGTGTTGACACAGGGTTTGTATCAAGTTTTCCTTCTCTTGCTGATAGGTGATCTGACTTTATTCACCTCTACGACACTCGCACAATGATTTGGTTTAGTGACATTGTGCATTCTATATCCACGGAAAATTTACCTACCATAGTATATAACATGGTGGTATTTCATCCAATCCTTCATACTGGAGTACACTAAATCAAAACAGCTCTGGTGCATAGAGCAGACACAAAACTAATTTCCTGGAATTTTGTTAAAAGCAAAAGAATTTACGACTTCCCAACGACGTAATCGAACCAGCCCGGCTTGAAATTTCATTTGGTAAGTTAAAAAGTGTGCGAAACTGAAATGGTTTTAGGGAGCGCCATTTTTGTAACAAAGAAAGAAAATTGCGAGAGAAAAAGATATTAAATGGCAAAAATATGGTGATTGATCATAAAATCAATTCACGAGTTTCTTTGTGTAGGGAAAATGGGGAAATCTTGTCACAACGAGGTTGTTCCGATGAGGTGTGCTATTAACCTATCCTCCGAAAAAAAGAGTGTTATAAGTTTGGGGGATACTGCGGAATGCGATCATTGTTCAGAGTTAGAAACATCTGGCTTTGGGGGGTGGGTCAGCAACATTAGTACCATCTGATTTGTACTGGCACGCAAAGCCAGTAGCGTAAAAACTGATAGCTGGTTTAACCCTAAAACGACCTGTTGTGCAACTAGATGTCTTGCAGTAAGCAGATGGCAATCACACAGGATAAATATTGGCCCCCAAATTTGCTATTTTTATTGAAGTGCTATCTGAAAGTATTCAATTGCTTTAACACACACAACAATATAAATAATGTATGTATGGATGGACTCCTAAACTACTTAACCGATATAGATCAAATTTGTACACCGTGTGCAGTTTGATCCAGCTTAAAAGATTGGATAGCTTACATCCCAATTTAAAGTCGCATTATTATTTGATTGCAAATTATTTGTCTATTAATTGACAATCACAATTATCTATTATCTCCAAACGATTATAACAGATGATCGTACCCTGTTGACTGGATTAAGTAAATATTTAATAGATGGCGGTATGTTAAATTAATGAATGTTAATTGTAATAAAACAGAAACGCGTGGCCGGGTCGGCTAGTGTAGTATAAATATTTTAGTGTATATTTCAACCTGTATACATAACTTAATTACTTATAAAATACTAATTATGTAAATATATCGCATGTTTATGGCGGAAAAGGAAGCAGACTTCTCGCTTTTACGCCTGGTTTTACGAATATTCCTTCCACAGATGGCATTTTCTGTCAAAATAAATATTATGGCAAATATGAATAGGGAAATGAAGTGCTAACATTCATGTTTTCTAAACCTTTTGAAATCCCGACAAAAAATGGTGTTATGTTTGACGCGTCTTTTTAACTGTGCGGCATACTAGCTTCTAAACCAATATACCGATTTTGACAAAGTTTCTTTAAAAAAAATATTCTTTATGGGATCTTTTCTAGGCTTTGTCAGTTAAAACCTGTTTATAAAAAAAAACTGACGAAGACTTTTTCACTGACTTAATAGATTTTACCTAAAAGAAAGTGGGCGCAAAGCTATTTTTTTTACGTAAGCCCCTAAAATCTCTTTAGTAAGATTATTTTCTTTATATCGTAAAAAATAACGACGCAGAATTTTCACTACTTCGCAGAAAGTGCTAGTTTTATATATATTCCCCAGATTATAACGACGTTGTCAAAGACTCGACGTGGGGCTTCAAAGTAAAACGGCTGAAACATTTTGAAAGAAAATAGTAAATGATATTTTCTCCTCGCAATTTACTTCGTAGGCGGGGCCTACTCTTGGCCCGACTAATATATTATCGAACTCGAACCGATTTATGTTATTTCTAAGGCCTATAATAATATGTGCACACTAGGCAGATATTTAAAGCACATAATGTCAAGAAGGCTGTTTCCATCTTGAGGGCGTCGTATATAGTGACTATGGGAACCGGAGGGGCAGACACCTACAAATATATTGTATGGATAGGATGGCCACCTCCACTATTGTAATGTATATTTTTATGCGTGATCGTTTATTTCTGACCTGTATTCTCTTTAGTTCACTTTGTCAGATGACTTCGGATTCCCCTTGTTAGTTACACTTTGTGAGTTAATCACAAAAAGGAAAAGTGTACTTCTTTATTTTGATATTCTTGTGGGTCTTTGTGACTACTATGTGAAATTTCAGGGTAGACCCCTTCATTTCGAGGTAAGATAGAATCAGAGGAAAATGTATTCCAATTAGAGAATAAAGGTTAGATATAAGATATCGTTAGCCTTGTATTTTGCGGATAATCAGATAAGTATCAGAAAATTTCATAATTTCATATTATGATTGACATGGCCAGCACGGTAGGCAAATTTTCCTCGATTAAATACTCAGCAGTTAGATCATTCCTCATACATTTTCTGTAACCCATACCATCCTAAGAGTGTCTTAAGAAGAAGGCGCAAGAGAAGGAAAACAAACCCATTTTTCTGTTTCGGTGGGGAAATGCTTATTACATACCGCTGCCCTTCGGGGTGCGTTCAGTTGTTATGTAGGACTCCGGAACACTCGGATACCACTAAAACCATAGCGGTATACCCTCACACGTCTTGTTGGGACGCCACTGGTTTCTCCTGTGGCGCCCCGACTGGTTACGAGTATCAGAGGGCATCCCGGTAACTAGGACGCCCTCAGTCAGTCAATGAGGTTTGTGTCGGTGGTAGGTTCCCCGACCCACCACCAACCTCTAAGGCGAGGGTAGAAGAGGACCTTAGAGGGGGACCTGACGATACGCAGTCAGGTCCCCGCTCTTGGAGTCCGACCGCGGCGCAATAAAAAATTACAAGACCTCTACGTTTTTTGCCAGTTCAGTAGTCGCGTTCCGAAGTGTTGGTGGTAAAGCGTCTACTAGTTTTGACTTTTGTGAAAATCATATGATTCGATGATTTTAATTTCGCTCATTAAACCAATTTTACGCTCATATTCCCTAAATTGCAAAGTCAGAACTTGGGAAAGGTAACTAAGTCCATTCGTCGATTTACTTTGAGATCCGTCAGTATTAAGTGTGGGAAAAGTTTGGAACTTTGGTAATTTTCAAGGAAATTTTCGTGTTTGTTCGGATAATTGATTGCCAGTACGAAGGAAGATGAAAATCTGAGAAAAAGAAGAAACAGAATGTTTTTAAAGAAAATAAAGTGCACGTGTTGGCGGTCTGTAGGGAATTTGCCCCAAGATGGTTGTTTTTTGTTTGTGTTAGTAAAAAATAACATTGGTTAAGTATGTTGAATGTGCTGATATTCATTAAAAATAAAAATAAAAACAATTCAAGTATTTCTGGAGCAAATGTCTCTCGGTTTACACAGATTCGTGACACTTTGCTTTCTAAATCCCGCTCCCATGAGAGGTATCAGAGTTATCAACGCCAGGTATCCTTTTATTTTGGCTTCACTGGGACGCAAGGTATCCTGGAAAAACACTCCTTTACGCGATTCGCTTTTTAAATCTTATAGCCTGTCTATCAAACGCATATGTGTATCGAATATTAAGAAACCTGAGCAATAAACCAGAAACTCAGTTCAAAGGATAACCGACTGTACGTGTTCATAAATAAGGTTGAAAATATAAATGGGAAAAGTTTTCTAATTCACAAGTTGTGGCTTCTAGCCCAGATGTGTTTGTTGCGCGGAAGGATTTACACTCCGCAAGGTCGGCGCAAAAGCTTCCGGCACAGAGTCTTTTACCTCGTTTTGTAACTTTTTTACATGTTAGCTTTGAAGTGTTTATTTACGAAGTTTATGTGCAGGATTTTCTCTATTTCAAAATTCGAACTCGACGCGTCAATGCACACGTTACGTAACCGCGTATGGTGTGGTGGAAAGGTTGCGGTAGCTATGCCTAAAATATAAAAACCCGTTTATCTGTGTGGTACCGGATTTACAGTCGAAATCGAAGCTGACAGATTACAGGTGGCACTTTTGTTTGAGGTGTGTTCCTTAAAAAAATACTGAAAGTTGTTCAGTAGTTTGGTTTCAAAATTGAAATATGTGACCATTTGATTGGCCTGTGTATCTTTGTAAGAATATTACTTTCTATAAATGAAAACCGCCTGTTAACTAATCACTAATCACCGAAAAAGCAAAAAATAACCATTTGAAATTGATAGTATGACAGTTATACCTCTCTCATGCGACACGTCAGACAAATAATCTGAAATATGGCACACCTATATCCAATTATCGTCGGTGTCAATTTAAGTTAGCACCGACCGACTTCAAATGGTATTTTTTTTGGTTCTACCCGATTAAGGGTTAAGTTTTGCGCCCTTTAGTTATTTAGATAGATTTTAACAAAATCTAATAACGAATCGAATAACTCTGTCATTTGTAAACCGAATTGTTATTTTCAAATGGAGGTTTACAAATAGTAAATATACAACTGTATTCAAAACTGTACCGTTCTTTGTCTATTTCTAGCATTCTTATTTGTTTCAAAGTAATATTGGATGGATTATACTGTTTTTCTTCATTATGGAAACAGTTAAACATGGATGGGTGCTGCGTGGATAGTTAGTGATCGCGTGTCGTACCCAAGTAAGCGCGTAAAGTGTCTTAAGCTGCGCGATAAAATACAATTTTATGGGCCGAACAAATCGTGCAGACCATCCTGTCTAATTGTAGCTTCGGCGATCAAGCGGAAAATTTATGTTTTTTTGCCTCAAAGCGAACAGTACAAACTCATGAGGTTGACATTGTTTGCTTTTTGAATGTTAAAGGACTAAGTCCTGGTTGAAGGTTTTGACTAAGCTTTGTCAAATATTCGGGTTACAGCAGTATTTTTTTTAATTACGCGTGGGTATACAACACTTTGAAAAATTCCTGCAAACATAACGAAGGACTGTATTTTAAGGAAGGTTTGAGGAATATCAATATGATTCTATTAAATTGCCCCTTTTCATCCTAAGGGTGTCGTAAGAGCGTTAGAATTTAATTTTAAAAATAGAAGTAAGCCTTAAAGTCCTGTCACTTATGGGCACCAAGTATTCTAAAGTTTGTTGCTACGGGGTAAGATGATACCTAAGAATCATTCAGTTGTTACAGAGGGGAAGTCAGTCACTTCAGTGAGGACAAATGAACCGATTCGGATCGTGTCTGTGGTCAGTTCAATGAACCACGCCAGGTGTTATCCGCCTGACCGCCTCCGAATGAATGATGGGAACAAACACTACCTGACAGGTCGATATGACGAGATTTAGTTCAGTGGGACGGGTTACGATGCTTCACTTTATCTATTCTTCTTAACTTTTTGGTGAAAAGTGAATCATCATCATAAATATCATAACAGGGTTCACTAAGTTTTTCTTCTCTTGCAGCTAGGTTTTCGGCCTTCTCGTTTCCTGCTGTCTGCTCTTACGACACCCTCAGTATAGAAAGGGGTGGTGCATATGGTGCTTAATGTCAAATATAGTAAGTAGATAAATATAGGGTTGTGGGAGATGTAATGAGATGGATGGATTGTAAGAACGAGGAATTGTGTATGAAAGGTGTGACTGTAGTTATGACGACTGATTGGTATTTATGGAGACTACCACCTAGCGTGGGACAGGGGTCGTAAGATGATAATGGTAATTTTAAATATGACGATTTATACGAGTTTTGTGATATAACCTAAGTAAATAAAGTTACTTTAGAGTTTGAGTATAGAAATGGTATCATATCCTTTTTACCGCACTATACATATCTTTTTGAAGTCACGTTGTAATAGCTTAGTCGTACGAACAGTATGAGGTCTTTAATCTCAATACATTTGGCAGGCGCAATATACAGCGACATTTATTTGTTTATTTGTAAAAACGTGACTAAGTGGTATGTGTATAATTTTGCTCCGGAATTCTGATGCCCTCGCTCAAAGCTATAGAGGGTGTTACTAAAAAAAACATATAATGTACTTAGTACGAACATGTATGTGTATGTGTTTAGTAATACGTCCCACATTTGCTATTTTCTATTAAAGCCTATCCGACTTTATCGACGTTACGCTTGACCTGCTATGTTTAAAAATACTTACTTAGTACTTAATGTACCCAATTGTTTCTGTCAAAAGCGTGGGGGTCCTGAGCTGACACTATACGAGTAGAAATTGGAACACAGTTGTATATGTAAAACTGTCAAAATTGTTGGTTCCATCTACATGGAACCAACAACAGAGCTGGTGCGGCTTGTGAAGCGGCTGAAAAAGCTAAAGCATACAAATACAGGGGTCTAGGCTCCGAATATGAATTTGTCCCATTCGGTGTCGAGACCCTTGGTCCGTGGGGTCCTAGCGCTATAAGCCTTTTTAAGGAAATAGCAAAAAGGTTAGTCGACATCACAGGAGACCGAAGAGCTGGTAGCTACCTCGGACAAAGAATCAGTCTAGCGATTCAAAGGGGGAACGCTACCAGTATCTTCAGAACCTTGCCTAAAGGGACTTCTTTAAATAATATATTTTAGTATTTAAGTTTTAGGTTAATTGGTATTTTTAGTCTTGTTTTATTACTTAAGTTAGTGTTTATGTAAGTACATATTACTTAAGTTAGTTTTTATGGCATAAAACTGTTATTTAAACTGTCAAAATCGACAATATCTTTTTATTTTTTCTCTTTATTTTTAAGAAGCTGTCCCGGCCAACTTGGTACCTCCTCAGAATCAATAAATAAAAAACCGAATGATAATTTCAGAATGTTTCAACTTTATAAAAGTATGTGAAAACCCTAATAGGAACAAAAATAATGTGTAGTTATAAAAAAAAGTTTTTTTTTCATATTTTCTCACCTTTTAAACCTTCCCTGGACTTTCGCGAATATTTCAAGATCAAAATTTGCCAAATCGGTTCAGCCGTTCTCAAGCTTTAGCGAGACTAACGAACAGCTATTCATTTTTATTTATATAGATAAATAGATAGATAAACCAAACCTCTACACTAGGTATAACCAGTATCGCAGGGTCAATTCACGAACACAAATGATACCGAGACTCAGAGCAAATGCCCGACCCTGGAATCGAACTCGGGACCCGTTGATCCAAAGGCCGTACATCTAACCCCTAGACCAACAAGGCGGTCTAAATCAACGGCTCGTAGTTGACTTTCATTATTGTATTAGTATTTAACAGTTCCTATCCATTGTAAGATTACCTGCAAGGCTGGCCGGGGTATGTGGCACTGCGGTCGCGGAGAGATGGTATAGCGCCATGACCTACCCACTAAGCCATCAGCGTTCCTAGACTACCCGCTTCAGGGCCTCGGGTTGTTCTCACCAATGGGGAAACATGGTCCGCGACCTTGGGAGCCTTCGTCATTACAGCCCATAAATGACCCATTCCTGAGTCGGGCCTCCTCCAAATTCATGGAGGGAAATTAGCCTGCTGTGCCACGCTGGCAAGACGGGTCGGCACAAGGTTTGTATCAAGTTTTCCTTCTCTTGAGGCTGGGTGATCTGCCTCTTGCGTTCTTTTAGTCACCTCTTATGACGACACCCTAAAGACGGTATGGGTTGGTGACATTGTGTATTCTAAATCCGTCACCACACGGACATTGGGTGCCTTAGCCAGCCTCATTTCCAAGCTCCGCGGCCGGGCTTTCCGGTAACAGCAGGGATAGCGCATGGGCCTACCGTTGTACAAAATAGTATATTTCATTACAAGTGCGGAAAGGCTGTCATTACAACGAGTTCCGACAAATGTCTACCCGACCCGAGGCGCAGCCGAAGGCGAGGGTTGACAGTCGACTATTTTTAATACAGTTGCGAAAAAATGAAGCAATTTAATAAAATATTATAAACACAATAAACTCAACTAACTAATCATTTCTGAAAAATGGCGCCGACCGTAGAATATAAGCAGGTTTTTTTTTTCTTCACCCATTCTGGTAGGCAAAAGGAACAATGCCCATACAGCCAAGTCTTCAGTAGAATTTTTTTATTGATATGAAATGAAATTTAATTAGATGAAATAAAACACATTCAATCAAATCATTAAATCTGATATTGAAACAAATTAGTACGTAGTTTCTTTTTAGAAATATACGTATTTGCATGAATCATAAAAACTTCTATGATTTTTTTTAGTAAAAACTTCATGGTTGGTTTTTCCTTTTAATAGACATTATTTTGACAGTTGGGAAAGAAAACGCACTAGTGCGGGAATGGTAAAGAAAAAGCACGCGTGTGTAATAGCCCACTTCCCGAACGCTATACGTCCCTGTAATATGCCACTTTTTGAGCAACTGTATTAAAAAATAAGCCATCGGGTTTTTATAAGGTATGTTATATTTGTAAAATAACGAGTCTAGCTGCGCTCCGCGGTTTAAGCCGCGTGGTAATGTTTTTTATTTGTCAGATTTTTGTTCTACTTATTGGACACTCATTGTTATATTTTGGACAAATCACACAATATCCTTATACATTGAAGCCTATGTGTTGTTCTGATGTCGATGCTATAGTTATTATTGTTTATGTTTATTAAGTTTTATTAAAATCTATTCAGTAGTTTTTACGTGAAAGAGTAACAAATATTCATCCATCCATAATTACAAACTTACGCTTTTATAATATATAAACGATTGACCCGCCCCGGCTTTGTACGGGTGCACTGATTAACATCTAAATTTATCAGTGTCTCTCTACAATATTATGCATGTATTATCCATATAAACCTTCATCTTAACTCACTCTATCTATTGAAATTAAACACTTTTTAACGGATTTATCGCGTGTATATTACATTATTTAATTCCCGACGTTCAATGCTTTGCAGCAGTCGTGGTCGCGGGGGAGACTAGATGACAGTTGTCTTTAAAAGTACAAAGAAACAGTTAAAATCTACCGCCTATAATTTTGTTTTATTGATAACGTTCCCTGTGCACGCAGAAATCGCTAACGGTGTCCAGAGGTCTTGCAGATGAGTTTTTTTTTCTTGAGTTTTGATCAATTTAATGACTGGATCCCAGGCAGGTGGTACTTGCCAACCATCCTCTCTATTGAAATTTGGATGTTTTTTAATCTCAATAGCCTCGCGGATCATTCTTGGAATGTAATGATTTTCCTTGGCAAGGATTTGAGGTCTATCGAAGTGAATGTAGTGGTTGGTCTTGTTGGATGTGTGTAAATAATGTAATATACACGCGATAAATCCTTTAAAAAGTGTTTAATTTCAATATGTAATAATCGCGAAAATCTAAGAAATCATCACTCTATCTATTTAAAAAACCGCATCAAAATTCGTTGCATAGCTTTAAAGATTTAAGCATACATAGTGACGGACAGACGACAACGACTTTGTTTTATAATATGTAGTTATAGTGATGATAGTGATTGGAGTATAGAAATGTTCTAATTAAATTCTAAAAATGTGTGTTGGATAGTCATGTTTGGACATACATTACGCATATGGTGTGTTGTGTATAAATAATAAAATTAGCGCTATACAGCCCACAACGTTATGAAGAAATTCTATTATTTTTCCAAGTTCACCGCGTATTTCAAATTTATCATGCTGAAGATTTTAATTATAATTAATAGGTTAGTTCAGCGCATATTTGCTCTAAAACCTCTTTTCTAAAACGTTCATATTTCTTAAGTTTCCTCTGCTACATAAGGAATGGGTCCCAATGGTAGCGAGAACTGAAACAATAAATTGTCATATTTTATTTATATAAAATACATTATATTTTTGATCATCTTTTGTTTAAACCCAAAAAGGTATTAAAAGTTTGTCATTTCTGTCTGTCTGTGAATGGTGTGTTATAATCTACCTAAAGTGATTTTGGTCCTAAAGAAAGTATAATCTCTTTTCTCTCTCTGTTTTGATCAAAGAAATCTTTACATTAACTTCTATGCTAGCATACATACAGTAACTACATATAGTAACTAACAAATTATTGTTATTATAAGCAGATAACCAACATTAAAATTTAGATTATATATTTTACTAGCTGACCCGGCAAACTTCGTACCGCCTCAGAATCATTAAATAAAAAACCTGAATGATAATTCAAGAATGTTTTTTCATATATTCTCACCGTTTAAACGAATATGGACTTCCACGAATATTTCAAGACGAAAATTAGCCAAACCTTTCTCGAGTTTTAGCGAGACTAACGAACAGCAATTAATTTTTATTTAAATAGATAGATAGATTATTGCAAAAGAGCTAATAACAAGTACTACTACTCGTTGTTTCAGCCTTTAAATAGGTTATATACTAAATTAAATTTTAAAATAAAAAATAAATAGGTCAGACGGTTTGGCACAAGGTTTCATATCAAGTCTTCCTTTTCTTGCGGCTAGCTTATACAGGCCTTGTCATTTTCTTTTGTCGGCTTCTAAATCCGCCACCAAACGTGTTTTATCAATTTGACTAATAGCTCTTTGCTAACAACGCGTAAGGCAAATTGATAAAACACCCCTAGAAAAGCTGCTTTCAAACTAAAATGGCGTAGACACGTCAAACTTATAACACCCCTCTTTCTGTGTGAGGGTTAAAATGATATTAATGGCGTGTTGTTTATTTAAATTAATTGAATTAGTATAATGTCGTGCTCTTGAATGAGACCACAACAAAACAACGTTCCGATCCAGTTTCATGAATGATTGATTACTCCGGGCTGTGGCCGGGCATCGTACTTGGAAATATATTGCGCTTAAAATGGATGAAGCTTCTTCAAACTTTTGGGTCTAAAAAGTATTTTTGGTCATGTTCTCGTTGGGTATAAGATGTGACGCCGTATAGGTTTTCTGGAATCAGCGAATAGGGATTCATGGCGTGATCAGAAATAAATAATGCCTTGATTTTTGTAAGTGTCCACCGTGACCTAAACAAAATAAATGATTTGAATTTGAACCCCAAAAATATTTTCGTTTTTTAATATTAGTTACCTACTTACAATCAATAGCCTCACTGATTCTGAGCAACAGCAGCTTTAAGCTTTTCAGTATAAAATGTATCACTCTGTGTAGCTCCTTTACAGGCGAAAAAGCGTATGTTTTTTAAATTCATCCGCCTACTTAGAATGTGCCTAACCTAAAAATAGTCGCATACGACCTTTAGGAATGATACCAAGACTATATAATATTCTTAATCCGTACCGACACCCATATTACGTATCACTGGAAGAGAATTAACATTAAAACAAAACAAACAGGCCGTTGAGGCATGATTTTAACACGTGTCTTTCGAGTTAACATTCATGTGAGTCCACGGCCTTAAATCAGAAACTATCAAACATTTAGTTCGTGTCACGCTGTACGAATACTAAATAGAAAGGCTAGGTATCCACTATTGGTGTTTAACTAGCTTGCGCCTATAGCTCCGCTCACTGCTTTTTTGTTGAAAGTCCTCATGGATACCCGGTCGTAGGGCTATGTCCAGCGCACGGAAGGATGGTTTCCTTGAATTGCCTGCTCCAGGCATTGACGTTGGCGTGGATTTCCATCACGCATGCCCAGCGTTATTCAAGTCACTGATAAAAAAAAATACGCCTATCTTAGACCCCCACTATGACCAATGGTGTACCTCGACTGTACGACACAGGGCCACGGGGTTCGCTTTCCTGTGAGGAACTTGCTTCTTGACCCCTTTTCAGCGGCCTTGACGTTTTGATGGGGAGCTCTGGATGGTCCCCAATCGTACACTGGAAGAGAGGGGTCCTTTATCCTAATAAACATCGGTCGGTGTCAAGTTAAATATAAATAAATAAATATAAATATCCTTGGACATTTCACACAACGCCATCTCGTCCCAAGCTAAGCAACTTAATGCTTGTGTTATGGTAACGAGATGGATGATAAACTACTTAGTTATATACATTTTTTTTTGTAAATACATACATATTACAGATAGAAATGACACCCAGACTCCGAGCCAGTGCCTCTGGTTTAGACAAAGACACTCGCCTGACCCCGGAATCGAACCCGAGACCCGTTGATCCAAAGGCGGCACATCTAACCACTAGACCAACGAGGCAGTCAAAATTTTGAATGGCACATACTGCAAATGGTTTTTGCTGTTTGGATTATGAAGTCGGTCAAGATTTTTTTAGTTTTTATTATTTTTCACACACACATAACTACCCCTCCTTTTTTGAAGTCAGTTAAAAGTGTATCGCTCGTGTGTTCCTCCCCTTAACGACAATACTTACAGCTGTGGTCAAAGAACTCCTGGTAATAAATTTCTTTGTACGAGGGTGAATCAAAAAGTTCTTAGAAGTGCATATATATGAAACCTTTTTGGATCAAGTTCGATATTCAAATTAAAGAGTGTCTATCACACTATATTTATGCAGACTGTCACTTGTTTTTGTCAGTTCGTTCGCATGTAATAAATTTTTTTGTGCAACGAGTTGCTAAAAAGTCAAAATTATGGATAAAAGTGAGTTAAGTGCGGTGATAAAATATCTCAGTTTGAAAAAAATGTCTACGAAGGAAATTTTTTTGGACATTCAGCAGACATTAGGGGGTGATGCTGTACCCTATTCTACGGTTGCGTACTGGGTGGCTGAATTTAAAAGAGGTAGATCAAGCTGTAAAGATGACCCGCGTTCTGGGCGGCCTTCAACCTCCGTTACAGAAGAAAATGTCAAAAAGGTTGAGAATCTGGTTTTGGAAGACAGAAGAATGACTATAAAACATATAGCTGAGATCCTAAAGATATCTTTTGGTAGCGTTCAATCCATTTTAATTGATTCACTGGGGTTCAAAAAAGTGTCTGCAAGATGGGTGCCACGAATGTTAACCGACGAAAACAAAAAGCGACGTTTGGAAATTTCCAAGCGTAATCTCGAAATGTTCCAGCGTGATTCGGATAATTTTTGCCGTCGTCTTGTCACCATGGATGAAACGTGGGTCCACCATTTTGATCCTGAAACTAAAAGACAAAGCATGTCTTGGAAACGACCATCCTCTCCATCCATTAAGAAATTTCGAGTTGCTCCTTCCGCTGGCAAAGTTATGGCCTCTGTGTTCTGGGATAGTGAAGGAATCCTTTTTATTGATTACATGCCAAAAGGCCAGACGATAACTGGACCCTATTATGCAAATTTAATCCCGAAAGTGCGTGAAGCGATTAAAGAAAAACGTCGTGGAAAACTGTCGTTGGGCGTGTTGTTCCTTCAAGATAACGCTCCTGCCCATCGATCGGAAGTTGCGCTCAACGCAATCCGCTGTGCTGGCTTCAATCTCCTTGACCACCCACCATATTCTCCGGACTTAGCCCCAAGTGATTTTCACTTATTTCCAAAATTAAAAGAGGAAATTCGTGGAACAAAATTTCACGATAATGACGCGGTTATAGCTGCCGTAGAGGACTTTTTCGAGAGTCAAGAAAATAATTTTTTTTCACAAGGAATAAGGAAGTTAGAAACGCGTTATTCTAAATGCATTGCATTGGAGGGAGATTATGTAGAAAAATAAAATATTATTATTTAAATCTTTGCATTTTTTAATATTGATTCCAAGAATTTTTTGATTCACCCTCGTATAACAACGATCTTGGTGACATTGTGGCGTATTAGTTAGAATAAAAGTATTGTTCTCAAATAATTGTTAGGCGTTTGGTTAAAGAAGCGTTTAATTAAGAAGTCCTAGGTTCAACTCAATCAATTCTCGGATCTATTATCACTATATTAAAACCCATACTCAAAAACAACTTTAGACATGTAGATTTCCAATCCCCATCTCTTCACACACAACCCTTACTTTCATATACATTCATACTGAAACTACCACCGGTTCGGAATGCTGCGCGGCCAAGGATAGCACGTTTTTTTAAATGCTGCCTTGTCACACTGAGGTTAGAATAGAGTGCTGACAATAAGTCTCCCCAACGATTTTCACAAAAGCCGGTCCTCAGCCTTTTTCTTCTTCAAGGTCCCCAAAAGACCCTCGACCAAATATAAAAAGGAAATTAGCCCACTGTATCACGCTGCCGAAACGGGTTGGCACAAGGTTTACAACAAGTTGTCATCCTTGGTATTACCTTTAGTTGCCTCTTACGACACCCTCAGGATGGAATGAGGTGGTGACACAATGCTAAATTCGTCACCACACGGAAATTACACGGGGCGTCGAGTCTCGATATATTCGAGAGAAGGAAAACAAACAATCCCGTATAATGAGTGCCCGCGAGCGCCAGGATTTGGCCATCGAGAGCGTATCGACTAACAAATTTAATTATCCGGGATCTATCACAACCAGGCTCAGATTTTCCCAATCAATCAAATATAAGCTTTGTGAGTGGGTATCATTTGGTTCTAATTATAGATGGTGTTATGCTTGATGATATGGTATCGGCGCAGATAGATATAGTGTATATAAATACACTCAAAATCAACGTGTTTGTGACTATTGCGCTAGTTTGCTCTCACAAACCTGCATTGTAACCAAAAATGGCCATCTATGTATAAAAAAAGAAATTTCAAACTATCTTGTCAGCTCTTCTCTGTAGTGCTGCTTTCCGAACCGGTGTAAATGTTAAAAACAGACAGTTAACAGATTCGTAACACGCATAAACATGTAGCATAGCCAAAAATAATTTAATCTATAATTATAAAAATGAATCGCAAAATGTGTTGGTAACCGCTTAACTCAACAACGCCTGGACCAATTTGGCCAATTCTTTTTATTAAATTTCGTTGTAATTCAAGGATGGTTTTTACGGCGAGAAAAAATCGAATAATTGCCGGAAACCCCCTAAAAACAGCCTTTTTCTTTTTCCCATACAAACGTTTTCTAACTAAAATGTAGAGATAATTTGAGCTTTATTGCTATTGTATAAAGTTCATATTAAATGACAACCACTCACTGTTGTCTAAGCAATGTAGGTGTGTTCCTAATGTCAAAGTGTAAATTTGCACTATAAAGGTTCAAGCACATTGTGCCGCCTGCACGTATGTGTCACTACACTACGTATGTATTCTGCTGTATAGCAGAATACATATTTGGTGTTGTTATGAATTCCGGAGTCAGCCTAGAGAAATAAGAAATAAATTGTATACAGTTGGTATTACACAGTTGCACAGACAAGTCGTATCATTCAACCTTCCTCCCGACGTTGACCAACTCGCCTCGAAGAGTCGCTACACACATTACGTCGGGCCGCAGCGGGGCGGAGCGGGCCGCAGCGCAGCGAAAAAGGCGTACCTAGCACATTAGGAACAGGCCGGGTCGCAGTGCATTGACGGATTTTGAGTTCTTTATTCATTTATCTGCACACCACAGGAACACGGAAATACCAAAATATGCCCACCAATCCGCTTGCCATATAGCACCCTTTGCCGGGGCGCAGCGGGGCGGGACGGGCCGCATCGCACGGACGCAAATCGGCGTCGCAATAATGCGAGCCGCTGCGGCCCGACACAGTGTGCGATATTTATTACAAATTGTATTGAAGCGATTTGAGCGGATTTTTGCGCTCCGCCCTAGCTCGCTGCGGCCCGGCATAATGTGCTCGAACCTTAATACCGCTATCTTTTTGACAGGACGAAGTCTGTCGGGTCCGCTAGTACATATATAAAATTCTCGTGTTTGTAATAAAACTCCTCCGAAATGGCTCAACCGATTTTCGTGATATTTTGTGTGCATATCGGTTACATAAAGAAGATGTAGTGACAAAAATTGAGAAAGGTATGCTGAGATGGTTTTGCCATGTCGAGAGAATGAATGAAGAACGATTGACGAAAAAAGTGTATATGGCGAGTGTGAATGAAAGTGTTGGAAGGGGAAGGCCTAGGCGGACGTTTCAAGACCAAATCAGGGACGTCTTGAAAAAAGGCCAGGTCAAGAGTACCCTAAACCGAAGAGCATGTGAGAAGGGAATAATGAAAGTGGACGAAGCGAAACAAGTATGTAAGGATCGTAGCAAGTGGAAAGAAGTGGTCTCTGCCTACCCCTACGGGAAAGAGGCGTGATTATATGTATGTATATCGGTTAGGTCTGCCAATCGGACAACATATATTTTTCATCCCCCTAAATGGTAATTTCAAAAAAGATCTATCAGTCTTTATAATAAAAAAAAAAATATATTAAAAAAAAATACACTGCGGATCCTCTAACCGGCACAATCTAATGTAGCCTATTCAAACTTTAACTCTCGACGTGGCATGGTATTTGTCAATAAGCTATTATGTAAATTGGACTAATAAAGTTATTTCAGACATCGAGAGACTCATTATAACGGGTGAGGTGTTAAGTTTCGAGAATCTCGTGGGACTTGACCTAGTCAGGAAAATCGTTATAGTTACGTCGGCTTATCATCATCATCTTCTCAGACTATGAACCAGTATGAGCTTAGAGCAGGGTTAAAGTAAGAGCAGCGGTTTCATCTTTAAAAAAATGTAAATACTAATGCGAAACAGCTAACCCATTAGGTCAGCGTGGTATTCAACTATTTACCCATCAGAAGAGACCCGGCAGTCACAAGGTAATTACGTCATCATTATTTCCGGCAAAAGACGTCCACTGCTGGACATGGGCCTCCCCCAAGGATCTCCACAAAGGCCGGTTCTGGGCCGCCCGCATCCACTGCTTTCCGGCGACCTTAACCAGGTTGTCGGTCCACCGGGCCTACCAGCTCTGCGCCTTCCGGACAGGGCAATATACAGATAAGAAATCCCCGACAACAGTCGAATAGATAAGTGCCACGGCCCTCGCCAGGCAAACTAATAGAGTCGTGTGAGTGGGGGTCAGAATATTACACTTCCCCACCACACGCTGGGAAAAACACGTGTTGTAAAAGTCAACAAAACCCAGCACGCTTGGTGGTAGGATCTAATGGTCCGCCCGGCTAGCTACCACCCTCACATCTAAGTCCGGCGCCAAGCAGTTTTACTGTGTTCCGTCGTGTGTATGGGAGAGCCGGTGCCCGACAGGGCATTTCCTCGAATTGTCTGCTCCATCGCAGACCCCGGTGTTGCTTTCCATAACGCAACGGTCAAAGGAATTCAAGTAACTAATAAAAAAAGTCTTTTGCACCAAGAAACGGGTTAAGGAAATTGCTTTTCCATAATTCTCTTATTCTACCATGGATCAATAACCATTTTTCAGGATAGTACAGCAATAAATACATGGGTCAGTGTTGGGCGATAAAACTAATTTATGGCCCCCCTGTTGGGTTGCGGGCTAAGTGCTACAGCGGGGAACTGGCGCGCCGTCTCGCCGACTTATGATTTTATGACGTCACCCGTGTGACGTACGTCATAGACTTTGTTTGTAGTGACCGGTACTGTAGAATGAACAAGAAAGAAAATTATAAGATTTTTTTTGGTCAAGTAACTAAAAATACCTTACAATGTCTGGGCAGATTGTGATAAAACATGGCTAAGTAGTGTCCACTACTACTACTATCCATAAATGACACACTGCTGAGTCAGGCCTCCTCCCATCACAGGGAGGGTCATTAGCCTACTGGGTCATGGTGGCTAGAGGGGTTGGCACAGGGTTTCGTATCAAGTTTTCCTTCTCTTGCGGCTTTTTCGGCCACAGCATTCACCCTCAGGATGGAATAGGATGGTGACACTATGTATTCTAAATTCGTCACCACATAGTACGTTAGTAAATGTAAACAATCTAGTCGATCAAGATTATTTGAATAGGTGCCTACAACCGACATAAATTCAAGTTCCGAACTTTGTTCCGAAACTCATAACTAACGTACAAGAGATACGTCTATACCGTTTGGAGTTCGCTAATAAAACATTTACTGAGATATTACTTGCGTACCCTTGAAATTGTAACATTAAGTAACTTTATGTCATAGCAGCTGCTGCCCGCGGCTTCACTTGCGTTAATCCAGGTCCACAGTTCCTTCCTTTAACGATTCCTTCCCCCTCGACTGTGCTACCTTGCCGTGATGACGGAGCTTGTGTGCCTTCATGATCCGTTGAGGCCATACTGGCTCAGGGTCACCCATACCGGGCGAGCCCTTGAGGAGAGGCCAGACGTAGATCCGGACACGGTGTCGCAGAGGGTTTGGGCTCCGGGGACTGTCCTCAGAGTTGCCCTACGAGCGCTAAACTACTGGGTGTACCAGGTGTTGCTTCTTGCGCGGCTAAGTGACCTGCCTTTTGCGTTTCCCCTCTTACGACGCGCTCAGGATGGTATGGGTTTGTGACATTGTGTATTCTAAATCCGTCACCGCACGGATCTATCTATACAAATAAATAAAATTGGAGTGTCTGTTTGTAATAATAAAATAACAACTTTTTACTAAATGCGTAAGTCTGTATACACAGCACATAGACTAAAATAACATTTTTTTTAATTTTTGTCTGTCTGTCCGTCTGTCTGTCTGTCTGTCTGTCTGTTTGTTCCGGCTAATCTCTGGAACAGCTGGACCGATTTTGACGGGACTTTCACCAATAGGTAGCTGATGATATAAGGAGTAACTTAGGCTACTTTTATTTAGTCTATACATCTATACAAATAAATAAATGCGTAAGTCTGTGTACACAGCACATCTATTATCTATTACATCTATTACATCTATTACATCTATTACAAATAAATAAAATTGGAGTGTCTGTTTGTAATAATAAAATAACAACTTTTTACTAAATGCGTAAGTCTGTATACACAGCACATAGACTAAAATAACATTTTTTTTAATTTTTGTCTGTCTGTCCGTCTGTCTGTCTGTCTGTCTGTCTGTTTGTTCCGGCTAATCTCTGGAACGGCTGGACCGATTTTGACGGGACTTTCACCGATAGGTAGCTGATGATATAAGGAGTAACTTAGGCTACTTTTATTTAGTCTATACATCTATACAAATAAATAAATGCGTAAGTCTGTGTACACAGCACATCTATACAAATAAATAAAATTGGAGTGTCTGTTTGTAATAATAAAATAACAACTTTTTACTAAATGCGTAAGTCTGTATACACAGCACATAGACCAAAATAAAATATTTTTAAATTTTTATTCTGTCTGTCCGTCTGTCTGTCTGTCTGTCTGTCTGTTTGTTCCGGCTAATCTCTGGAACGGCTGGACCGATTTTGACGGGACTTTCACCGATAGGTAGCTGATGATATAAGGAGTAACTTAGGCTACTTTTATTTAGTCTATACATCTATACAAATAAATAAATGCGTAAGTCTGTGTACACAGCACATCTATACAAATAAATAAAATTGGAGTGTCTGTTTGTAATAATAAAATAACAACTTTTTACTAAATGCGTAAGTCTGTATACACAGCACATAGACTAAAATAACATTTTTTTTAATTTTTGTCTGTCTGTCCGTCTGTCTGTCTGTCTGTTTGTTCCGGCTAATTTCTGGAACGGCTGGACCGATTTTGACGGGACTTTCACCGATAGGTAGCTGATGATATAAGGAGTAACTTAGGCTACTTTTATTTAGTCTATACATCTATACAAATAAATAAATGCGTAAGTCTGTGTACACAGCACATCTATTACAAATAAATAAAATTGGAGTGTCTGTTTGTAATAATAAAATAACAACTTTTTACTAAATGCGTAAGTCTGTATACACAGCACATAGACCAAAATAACATTTTTTTTAATTTTTGTCTGTCTGTCCGTCTGTCTGTCTGTCTGTTCCGGCTAATCTCTGGAACGGCTGGACCGATTTTGACGGGACTTTCACCGATAGGTAGCTGATGATATAAGGAGTAACTTAGGCTACTTTTATTTAGTCTATACATCTATACAAATAAATAAATGCGTAAGTCTGTGTACACAGCACATCTATACATACAAATAAATAAAATTGGAGTGTCTGTTTGTAATAATAAAATAACAACTTTTTACTAAATGCGTAAGTCTGTATACACAGCACATAGACCAAAATAACATTTTTTTTAATTTTTGTCTGTCTGTCCGTCTGTCTGTCTGTCTGTCTGTCTGTTTGTTCCGGCTAATCTCTGGAACGGCTGGACCGATTTTGACGGGACTTTCACCGATAGGTAGCTGATGATATAAGGAGTAACTTAGGCTACTTTTTTTAGACTAAACATCTTCTATACATATACTATACAAATAAATAAAATTGGAGTGTCTGTTTGTAATAATAAAATAACAACTTTTTACTAAATGCGTAAGTCTGTATACACAGCACATAGACCAAAATAACATTTTTTTTAATTTTTGTCTGTCTGTCCGTCTGTCTGTCTGTCTGTCTGTTTGTTCCGGCTAATCTCTGGAACAGCTGGACCGATTTTGACGGGACTTTCACCGATAGGTAGCTGATGATATAAGGAGTAACTTAGGCTACTTTTATTTAGTCTATACATCTATACAAATAAATAAATGCGTAAGTCTGTGTACACAGCACATCTATACAAATAAATAAAATTGGAGTGTCTGTTTGTAATAATAAAATAACAACTTTTTACTAAATGCGTAAGTCTGTATACACAGCACATAGACCAAAATAAAATATTTTTAAATTTTTATTCTGTCTGTCCGTCTGTCTGTCTGTCTGTCTGTCTGTTTGTTCCGGCTAATCTCTGGAACAGCTGGACCGATTTTGACGGGACTTTCACCGATAGGTAGCTGATGATATAAGGAGTAACTTAGGCTACTTTTATTTAGTCTATACATCTTCTATACAAATAAATAAAATTGGAGTGTCTGATTGTAATAATAAAATAACAACTTTTTACTAAATGCGTAAGTATGTTTAAACAGCAAATAGACCAAAATATTTTTTTTTAATTTTTGTCTGTCTGTCTGTTTGTTCCGGCTAAAACGTTTAGTACTTTGGAGACATTGTTAAAAACTTAATTTAAAACAAAACATGAGAGCACATCATTCAGCTGATTCAGAATTTAGTAAAATTCTTCTTGATGTTGGAGAGGGAAAGTGTCTAGAAGTCAATAGTAATCATGATATAGAACTTCCTACCAGTCTTTGTTAGGTTGTGGTGGACACTGAAACTTTAATACATAGTATTTATGATGATATTCACAATCTCAATATCAAAGAAGATTCGATAAATAAGCCAACAAAAACTGAAAATAAATGATAATTAAAATAAATGCAAAAACCAAAAAAAAATATTAATGAACTAATTAACTTTTTTTAAATTCCACGCGGACGAAGTCGCGGGTACAGCTAGTATTAAAATAAAATGGAAGGGCGTTCCAATAGCCGACGAGTCTAGGCATACACTTAAGAGAAGAGTTTTCATTTTGGAAACTTGTTTTTTGTCTTATACTTAGAAAGATACCATTCCTAGCTTAGACATACATATCTAAGAAATAAACAAACATCGAAATTGGTCCACAATTTGCTGAGGAATTGGTGCACACACAGCTGAACATAAATACTCCGCCTTATGGATGTCGGTTAAAAAGCTGCCTCTTTAATTTCCCTAAAAAGGAATTAAGAGGGCACAAGCAGCCGCTTTCATGTTTAGATTTTCAGAAAAAAATCTCTTTATTCGTGACTTTTAGGAAACAAAAGATGCTTGCGTTTAGCGTTAATTGCAAAAAGTTCCTCGCGGAAACATCGTTAATGATATTATATACTGTTTCTTGTTTGTGTTTTCTTGTTCTGTGTTCTTGCTTCTTGCTCTGTTCTGTGTTTTCTTCTCTACTTTGCCTCATAAATGACCTGATAGCCTACTAGGCCACGCTGGACGGGTTGTTTTTCAACTAATTTTATATCTAACTAGCGACCAGCCCCGGCTTCGCACGGTTGCAATTATGCATGTATTATACACATACACCTTCCTCTTGAATCACTCTATCTATTAAAAAAACCGCTTCAAAATCCGTTGCGTAGATAAAAATATTTAAGCATACATAGGGACGGACAGGCGACAGCGACTTTGTTTTATACTACCTATGTAGTAATAATGATAGGTCACTAACTGATAAATAAATAAAAATCTTAACTAGCAGTTACCCGCGACTTTGTCCGCGTGATATTTAACAATGTGGAAAACTCAGTAACTGTGGGCTCCTGAAAGGCGCAGAGGGGTCTTAAAAGTAGCCTTACTCCTTGTTATATCTGCCACTGCTTCGTTGGTCTAGTAGTTAGATGTGCCGCCTTTGGATCAACGGGTCCCGGGTTCGATTCCGGGGTCGGGCAAGTGTCTTTGTCTAAGCCAGAGGCACTGGCTCGGAGTCTGGGTGTAATTTCTATCTATAATATGTATGTATTTACGAAAAAAAAAAGTATATAAGTAGTTTATCATCCATCTCGTTACCATAACACAAGCATTAAGTTGCTTAGCTTGGGACGAGATGGCGTTGTGTGAAATGTCCAAGGATATTATATTAATGTGCCAGTGAATGTCCCGTCAAAATCAGTCCATCCATTTCAGTGATACAGACTTACGAAATTAGTAAAAATGGTTGTTTTGGTATATGCACCGTGTCACTCGAATTTTATTAATGTGTATAGATTAGAAGTTATGATTCAGGCGAAAATTTTGGCGTAATGCAAAAAGGAATGCACTTTCGCTGTCGCTATTGAAACGTGCGCAAGTATTTTTAAGAGAATAAAAAATTTATAACTAATCTTTTACGCCTAACGAGATTTGAATTAACTAAGTATTTTGTTTATGTCGTAATGATGATTTACATACGCATACGCATAGTTTCATCATCATATCTGTCTTGTGGGTGTCGAAAGAAACGACTAAATAAGTTAAGAAGGCAGAAAATCACATCTCAATAGAAGAAAGTATCTATAAAAAATTAACCGTGGAACGCTATCTGGAATAATAGGCTAATTTATAAAACTACTAGCTGTCCCGGCAAACGTTGTTTTGCCAAATAATTAACCATCCCCCGCGCAACCCCCTTCCCCGCGCAACCCCCACCCCGCGCAACCCCCACTCCGAGCAACCCCCACCCCGCGCAACCCCCGCGCAACCCTCTAGGTCTTATGGTTCCAGAGATATCTTCATGACTCAATCTATCTATACAACATCTCCTATCGCAAACGTTGTTTTGCCATGTAATTAAATATTAGTTGATCTTAAAGGGGTGAAAATTTAGGGTTGTTTGAATTTTTTTTATGCTGAATCTTAAAAAAATAAAAGCAAAAAATTATCTCTAAAAAATAAACAAATTTTTTTTGTTTATTAAAAAAAAATTCGACCATAATTAATCTAAATAAGGTACCGAAGTACCGGTTTTTAATTCAACAGTTGATATATTACTGAAATGTCTGACTATAGTTTTTTAGGCGCAAAGGGATGATCATCCAGCCAGATGAGGTGATACGTCTGGCTAGGGGTCGCAGCGCCTATTCCCCCGATAGTTGTAGTCGGGGATATCTTAACCTTGCGAATTGCTCTTGAAATTTCGCTATCGCGGTGTAGGACTTTTTCGTGATTATCGCATTTGTAGGCGATATTTCTTGATGCAATTAGTTCAGATTTTTCGGGTAAATTGTGTAAAGTATGTAGCATGCAGTCGCTACAGTTTCAAAACATGAACTACAAAGTTTAAATTTAGCACGGGCTCCAAATCCACGCAATCGCAGTCATGGGCAGATGCTAGTTTAAATGAGACTGCGATCTGACGTGCACAGATTTAAACAATAAACAAGCCATTAATATGGCCTGGCCAGTGTGGGAACTACACCTGCCGTTCACAAACGGGCAATAGGGTAAATCACCCAATTAAGTCCAGTTTAAATACATCTTTCTTGTTAAGAGGGGCTCAGTGCACCCGAATACCCGTAATATTAATTAATCTTGCCCATTTTGTTATAATGTCTAATAAAAAAAATTTTGGTTTATATTTAACTGGAATTACTTAACTTTAAATAAGTAATTCCCTATACAGAGTCGCAAGTAACAACTATTCAACATCGTCATTGACATTTCAACCCATAAATTACTCACTGGTAGAGTTGGGCCTCCTCCAAATTTATGGAAGGAAACACAGGGTACAGCGTTTGTATCAAGTTTTCCTTCTCTTGCGGCTAGGTGATTACGACACTCTCAGCATGATATGGGCTGGTGATATCGTTGGCTGGTGTTAAGGGCGACCGACTGCTGCGCAGCATGTCGCGGGTTCGATCCCCGCACGGAAGAAATATTTGTATGACCTACAAGTATTTGTTCCGGGTCTGGGTGTTTTTTATCTATAATATGTATGTAATTACAAAAAAAAAGTATATATGTAGTTTATCATCCATCTCGTTACCATAACACAAGCATTAAGTTGCTTAGCTTGGGACGATATGGCGTTGTATGAAATGTCCAAGTGTAGCATAGTGGATTTTAAGTTGTCCACAGTTAGTGAAAATTACTTTCTGCGAGGCGGCGTAATGCTAATGGCACGAGAGTTGTTTACGAGTTTTGCTTTGTTATGCTAATTAGTTGAGACTAGAAGCGGCGTACGGTGGCAACGAGGTGACGAGTCAGAGCAAAATAGTCGTTCAGGCGAGAGGCCGTGTTCACTTGCATCCGTAATTGTTATTTTTTTATTCGTTTCGTGAGTTTTTTTCTTTGTTTCTGGTCTTAAATATTAATGTCGTCGGGTAGAAGGTTTTCATTAATGTTGTGTAATATTTTCAGGACGATGTGAGATGAAGATTTTGTTTTTTTACGAAGATAAAAGGGAGGTGGGTTTGTTCTGAACAAACTTTAGGACAAAGAAGGGTTGTTTTTCCAGTTTTCATTTCCATTTTTTATCATTGTCCTCAATTTTATCATCTTCATCGGGTATTTCCGTATAGTTTAAATATCTCGATTTAAACACACTGGAATGTCGTGTTGAGCAATGGAGTTGGTCTCTGGAGCCAGTTCCCGAGGGTGGAATACCGATGAACAACGCACTTAATCAATTCGTTGGTGGTGAAGTTCCTGAACATGATTTCGGAGTGGGTAGCCGACGCTCATCCAGGTCAGAAAGTCAGTACTTATTTACCGTGCCAGCCAGGAATTAATATGGACGGATACGCACCGTCACCGGTTTCTTTTATTTCTAAATATTGAGTCATAATAATTGTTGGTGTAATTTTGTTATTTAGTATAATGCATTGTTTCCAGTAGATGTAACCTTTTTTTTTACTTCGCATTAGCGTTGAACCCACCTGGTTAGATTATTATTATTTTTTGTAATGTGGGTAATTGTGTATACTGGTTCCGAATAGAATCTGCGCGGCTTTACCGCAACTGTTAATTTTATAGTTTATTTGTGTTGGAGGATACTGTAATTATGGAGGACGATAGGGTTAGTTATTCCAAATTGCATGTCAGAACCCAGAACATTCAAGTTATAACGCAATTTGTCCAGCGCATTACGAATGTGGAACACAATGTGATCGGCTATAATTAGGTTCGTCCGACCCCCGCTGTATCCTGATGTTTTATGTAAATAAATATTTACTTGTAGAAGAAGCGTTGCATCTTATTTTTTTGACCTACTTTGTCACCTATTGGTCTTATACAGGGTGGTTCAAATTTTCTCTTCCATTCTTTTCACGCTTCACTTCACTAAATATATATATTTATTTTATATTTTTTTTTGTAAACGGTCTAATGTAGGTGGGGATAGCCGGGAAATCATCCCCGCACATATTAGTCGTGTTACAATGGCGCCCAACTTTTGTGATCGGAACTAGTATAGTTTGTTACACCAACAATTATATTTTTTTCTTGGTTGTTTTGTTTGTTTTTTGTGTTTTTTTCTCGTGTAGCTACCGTATTTAAGATTAATATTGTGTGAAATGGTGTGAGTATTTTTTTTGTGTAATATGTTTTGTCACACGCCGTTGACCATTGCTTAAAATTATAATGTTACACGTTGTAATACACCAATAATTATTATTCTTTCTTCCGTTGGTATATATATATAGATATATATATTTTAAATTTAATTAAAAATGGAACAAAGAGACGTTCTATTCCACAACCTCTTAAAGGATGAATTAATTTATGAGGTTGCAATTCGTTCAGATACACCAGCAAGCACTGTAGTTGCGTTGCGTAAACAGTTGCGAAAACTAATCGCTGAGTGTCCGGCTGAGTCGATCGTCGATACCGATTTGGTTCCTGATGCTGAACTTGTAGCGGTTGGAAATGGCATTAAGGCCTTATCAGAGGTTTTGGATAAACTTGAGGAGAAGAAGGAGCGATACCTCCTGGATCGTTTTAGGGCCTTATATCGTCACTTGTCATCAAGGGTTTGGCGTATTAGAGCTACAGGTTTCGACGTACAAAAGGACAAATGTGTTTCGCAGTTGACCAAGCTGGAAAATAGGTTTAGGAGTTTTCTAGCTACGGTTGAGGGTTCGTTCCAGGAACAGCTGCCAAAACAGAGCACCGTGATTTCGGATCAGCTGGAGTTGCCTGTTGAGTGTTCTGGAGATAAGAACGTGGCAAAATGGAACGTAAAGTTTAATGGTTCGAGTGACCCGCGCTCATTTTTAGAACGTGTTGAGGAGTTGAAACTGTCGTATGGAGTTTCAGACGTGAGGTTATTTAACAGCGCGGCTCAGATTTTTTCGGATCAGGGTTTATTATGGTTCAGGGGCATAAAGAACCAGGTTACGTCATGGTCGGAATTAAAAAACTTGATTCTGAAAGAGTTTGACCCGGTAGATTTTGACTATCGCCTTTTGGGTGAGATCCGTTCTAGGACTCAGGGTATTGATGAACCAGTACATATTTACTTTTCTATTATGTACTGTTTATTTTCAAGATTAAGATCACCTTTGAATGACAAGGAGAAGTTGGATATTTTATTGCATAATATTCGACCTTATTTTTCTCAGCAGTTGGCTTTAATGGAGGTGTCTTCCTTGTCCGATTTAAAGGACAAATGCAAGAAGTTGGAGGCAGCAAAGCAGCGCACGGACTTGTTTACAGAACCAAGCAGGTCAAACCTGCTTAGTGCCGATTTTGCGTACAAAGGAAGAGGTAAGCCGGTTGCTTCGGTCTCCAACAGCATTGTTCAGACAAAGGAGACATGCAGACACTGCAATGGTCGTTCTTCACAGCCGTCTCATCGGGTAAACATTCCGACCCCCATTTGTTTTAAATGTGGCAAAGGCAATCACAATTTTAAATCTTGTAAGGGGTCGAAGGTTATGAGGTGTTACAGGTGTGGCGAGGAGGGCTTCACAAAGACTAATTGCCCAAAATGCAACAGTAAGTCCAAGGGTTCTGGTTCAAAAAACCAGATACCCAGAACCGAAGCAATGTAATTTCGCAGAACAAGTGTCTGGGAAATATGAAGAAGTATGTAAATTGTGATTCTATTGCTTCGGTTCTGTTTTCTCCTGATTATAGTGATGTTCGTCCACACATTAAGTTCAACGTTAACAATTTTGAGATTTGGAGTTTGGTCGATTCAGGCGCTTGCTTATCAATTTTAGGTAACAACTCACACTTGCGTTTTATTGAGTTTGGGTTTAAGTTACTAGAGTCTGGTGTTTCGTCTTGCAGTGTTGCAAATGGGGTAGTCATTGAGTCTATAGGTAATATTTTTATCCCGGTTACTTTTAAAGGGGTTACTCAAATAATTAAATTTGCTGTAATTCCTAGTATTGTCGTTAATGTTATTTTGGGATGTGATTTTTTTAAGGCGTTCAATTTAGCGCCAGAAATTTTTGAAAACCTGGTCTATATCCATACTCCTGAAAATTTTTTCAAGTGCAACACTGTTAGTACTGACACCGACCAAATTCACACAATTAAGGATTATGACAATTTAACTACATCACAGAGGGAACTTGCTGATAGTATGATTGGCAGGTTCGAAGAAATTTCTTCTGAATCTAAGGGTTTAGGCAGAACAACGTTGATAGAACACGTGATAGATACCGGAGATGCATCGCCAGTTAGGACTAAGCAATATCCACTCTCACCTGAGAAACGTCAAGCTTTAAGTGAGGAATTAGATAGAATGTTGGCTTTAGACGTAGTAGTTCCTAGTGAAAGTCCGTGGAATAATCCAGCCTTACTGGTGAAGAAGTCAAACGGTGATTGGAGGTTCTGTCTCGACTGTAGGAAGTTAAATGCCATCACAAAGGGGGATTCTTATGCAATTCCATATATGCCCCAGATTCTTGACAGTTTAAAGGACGCTAGATTTCTTTCTTCAATTGATTTGAGCTCTTCTTTCTGGCAGATCTTATTAAATGAGGATTCGCAAGAGAAGACTAGTTTCACGGTTCCTGGTCGAGGTCTTTATAAATTTAAGGTTATGCCTTTTGGTCTTTGTGGCGCTCCTTCTAGACAACAAAGACTCATGGATTTACTTTTTGGTCATGGTTTTGGTAGTGATATTGAGAAGGGTATGGTTTTTTGTTATATCGACGACATTATTATTTGTAGCTCTGATTTTGATACCCACCTATTGCTGCTAAACCGTGTCTTGGAGAAATTAAAATTTGCTAATTTAACGATTAATAAAGCTAAATCCAAATTTTTTAGAAAATCATTAAAATATTTGGGTTATATTGTGGATGAATATGGATTGAGAACAGACCCGGAAAAGGTCGCAGCTATTTTAGATTTTCCTACCCCTACTACTAGTAAGGAGTTAAAAATATTTTTGGGTACTTGTTCTTGGTACCGTAGATTTATCAGGAATTTTTCAACCATTGCTGCTCCTTTAAATAAACTGACGAGCAAGGGTAAGAATGTCCCTGCTTTTGCTTGGAGTGAGGAAGCCGAAGTAGCTTTTAGTAAATTAAAAAACGCGTTAGTTTCGGCCCCAGTTTTGGCGGTGCCTGATTTTAGTAAGCCTTTCGAGGTTCATGCTGACGCTTCAGCTTATGGAATAGGAGGGATGATCTCACAAAATGTCGACGGACATGATCATCCGATAGCGTACGTCAGTCGTTCCTTAACTAAGAACGAAAGGAATTACAGTGCCACTGAGCGGGAGGCCTTAGCCGTTTTATTTTCGGTCGAAAAATTTCAAGCGTATTTGGGTTCTCGTCGATTTAAAATCATCACTGACCACTCGTCACTTAAGTGGTTCATGAACTTAGAAAATCCCTCCGGTAGATTGGCTCGTTGGGGTTGTAGACTGTCTCAATTTGATTTCGAAATCGAGCACAGAAAGGGCACCGACAATGTCGTTCCGGACGCTCTGTCTAGGTTAATGATAGTTGATGCGATAGATCAGGTTGATTCGGGAGTGAGAGATGATTGGTATGAAAGAATTTTTAAAGGTTGTAGAATTTTTCCAACCAATTTTCCAAATTTTTGTGTCAAAGATGGCAAATTGTTTAGATTTTGTAAAAGCAAATACAATTTAACTAGCGAGTATGACTGGAAGGAGGTAATTAAGAAGGGTTTTAGGCAGTATGTAATTAAACAAAACCATTGTGAGGCTACAGCTGCTCATTTAGGAGTATTTAAGACACACAGACGATTGTGTTTGACTTACTTTTGGCCTGGTATGTACAAAGACGTGGTTGATTTTGTTAAAAATTGCGATACCTGTGCAGCTTACAAACATTCCAACAAGAGTACGCCTGGTTTAATGGGTCAGCCTAAAGTATGTCAAAGACCCTTTCAATTAGTTTCTACCGACCTAGTAGGACCCCTACCGCGTTCTCGGTCAGGTTACACCTTTTTGCTAGTGGTGACTTGTTGCTTTTCAAAATATACGTTACTATTTCCCTTGCGTAGGGCAACTGGTGCATTAGTTGCAAAACATTTTGAAAAAGTTATTTTGTTGCATGGAGTTCCGGAAACCGTAATTGCTGATAATGGTGCACAATTCACGGGATCTGAATTTCAGAGTGTTTTGAAACGTTATAACGTCCCTAACATGCACTTTACTCCGCGTTATACACCTCAAGTAAACCTCGTTGAGAGGTACAACAAGACAATTATGACCGCGGTAGCGTCGTACGTAAAAGACAATCATAGGACGTGGGATGAGCAGCTGCCTAAGATTCAGTTCGCAATGAACAGTGCAGTTAACGAGTCCACGGGGTTTTCTCCTTTCTTTTTAGTACATGCGCGCGAGCCGCTCATAGATGGCTCGTTTTACAGGGATTCCGATAGAGAGTATGCGGTTGGTGTGCCAAGAGAGGAATATGCAGGAAATTTTGGTTGTTTGGGGGAAATATTTGATCAGGTGAGGGAACACTGGTTGAAGGCACATGCTGCGAATAGTACGCCTTATAATTTGAGGCGAAGAGCAGCCAAATTAAATGTGGGAGACATTGTTTGGAAGCGAACATTCATCCAAAGTGATGCAGATAGCTTTAAAATGGAAAAATTGGCTCCTGAATTTGAAAAGTGCAGAGTGAAGCGTGTGTTGTCCCCGCTTGTTTATGAGTTAGAGAGGCTTGATGGTCATCCCTTGGGGTCGTGGCACATCAAGGATTTTAAGCTGTAAATTTTGATTCGGACCGCAATTTTTTTAGTGTACTAACATGGTTATTGGTTTTACACAAGAGTTTGTTTGAGTACTGACGAACAGATTGCTGTTTCGTTAAGAGATTGTTAGTGGAAGTATGTAAGGTATTTTTTTAGGAATTTGAATGGAGAATGAAAGAAATAAAAATATAGGCCGACTTTTTTTTCGAGATCAAATGCGAGACAGTTGCATACCATAGCCATAATGATTTATTTTTTTGGGTTTATTAGTTATTAATATAGTTTCTATGCCCAAGTATTATAGGGTTCATTTTTTTTATTGAACCCATTTGTTTTCTCTTGCCAGGTTTAGTAGGGATTGGGGCAAGGGCCGTGTTATCAAGGCAGGTATATCTTTTCTTTTTGGACGTTTATTTTTTCCTTTTGGTGTGTTCTGACGTTGATTCAATTACGGCTGAGGGGGTTACTGGACAGGTTCCTCGCTGTTTGTTTCTTTTAGGTTCTGCTCGCGATTCTTCGGAGCTGAAGTCAGTTAGGGGGGAAGTTGTTGAGTGCATCGCTCGGGGTTATTGGACGAATGAAGGACTTTGAAGTCGACTCATTTTATAAATGAGCTCGCAGTTAAAACTGGTGAACCATCCTCGTAGTAACAAGGCTATTAGCTTTCTGTTGGGGAGGGTTTCCAGTTAAATTTTGGATATTAATTTATAGAGCCACGGACAGAAGGGAGGATTGTGTTGTGTGTCCTTGGTGTCGGTTTAGGTTTGTTCAAGTTTTTCTCAGGTTCAACCGATAACGGACGTTTGGTGATCCGTGGAAAATTTGGACGTCATGTTATAAATGTAAATAGTGTGATCGGGTTAAGTCTTAGAGTTAAATTATTGCGAGTTTTTTATTTTTTTTGGGTTAATTTGGTTTTACGTTGGTATTAGGAGATATACTTTTTTTTGTTTTTTTACATTGGATGTGTTTTTTTTTGTGTTTGGTGATGGTTTCATTGGGGTACGCTGGGGGCAGCGAGCGGTTCGTTTCTCTAGCTCACCTTTTCTTCTTCGTAGGGGGGTATTGTAGCATAGTGGATTTTAAGTTGTCCACAGTTAGTGAAAATTACTTTCTGCGAGGCGGCGTAATGCTAATGGCACGAGAGTTGTTTACGAGTTTTGCTTTGTTATGCTAATTAGTTGAGACTAGAAGCGGCGTACGGTGGCAACGAGGTGACGAGTCAGAGCAAAATAGTCGTTCAGGCGAGAGGCCGTGTTCACTTGCATCCGTAATTGTTATTTTTTTATTCGTTTCGTGAGTTTTTTTCTTTGTTTCTGGTCTTAAATATTAATGTCGTCGGGTAGAAGGTTTTCATTAATGTTGTGTAATATTTTCAGGACGATGTGAGATGAAGATTTTGTTTTTTTACGAAGATAAAAGGGAGGTGGGTTTGTTCTGAACAAACTTTAGGACAAAGAAGGGTTGTTTTTCCAGTTTTCATTTCCATTTTTTATCATTGTCCTCAATTTTATCATCTTCATCGGGTATTTCCGTATAGTTTAAATATCTCGATTTAAACACACTGGAATGTCGTGTTGAGCAATGGAGTTGGTCTCTGGAGCCAGTTCCCGAGGGTGGAATACCGATGAACAACGCACTTAATCAATTCGTTGGTGGTGAAGTTCCTGAACATGATTTCGGAGTGGGTAGCCGACGCTCATCCAGGTCAGAAAGTCAGTACTTATTTACCGTGCCAGCCAGGAATTAATATGGACGGATACGCACCGTCACCGGTTTCTTTTATTTCTAAATATTGAGTCATAATAATTGTTGGTGTAATTTTGTTATTTAGTATAATGCATTGTTTCCAGTAGATGTAACCTTTTTTTTTACTTCGCATTAGCGTTGAACCCACCTGGTTAGATTATTATTATTTTTTGTAATGTGGGTAATTGTGTATACTGGTTCCGAATAGAATCTGCGCGGCTTTACCGCAACTGTTAATTTTATAGTTTATTTGTGTTGGAGGATACTGTAATTATGGAGGACGATAGGGTTAGTTATTCCAAATTGCATGTCAGAACCCAGAACATTCAAGTTATAACGCAATTTGTCCAGCGCATTACGAATGTGGAACACAATGTGATCGGCTATAATTAGGTTCGTCCGACCCCCGCTGTATCCTGATGTTTTATGTAAATAAATATTTACTTGTAGAAGAAGCGTTGCATCTTATTTTTTTGACCTACTTTGTCACCTATTGGTCTTATACAGGGTGGTTCAAATTTTCTCTTCCATTCTTTTCACGCTTCACTTCACTAAATATATATATTTATTTTATATTTTTTTTTGTAAACGGTCTAATGTAGGTGGGGATAGCCGGGAAATCATCCCCGCACATATTAGTCGTGTTACACAAGGATATTTATTTAAAATATTTATTTATTTAGTATGTATTATAAATAGTAGTATATTTTCCCGAAATTGTGGACGTTGTGCATGTCTCTTTCAGGCGACAGATGTAGGTGACGCCTGGCTCTCTGCAGCGGTCAACCGCTGACTTTGCCGGCAGGTCTGATCCTTCACGCCTCGCGCCGGCTCGCCTGTTGAAACATTATTGAAGTGAAAACATCTTTAGCAGCGTTGAGGACATTTCTTGGGAATTGTGTAATATCTCAAACTTGCGATCTTAACGATAAGAGACGCAGATATAGTGTCTGCATATATGCATGTACATATAGCAGACCGCGAACGTGCCTAGTTATATAAAAAAACATTTATTGCATTTATGGCAAACGTTGTATTTTCGTATTTTTTTATCTGTCTATCCTTTTGTGGCCTTACATGTTCTTACATGTTGATGATATAACTTAATTCGATATAGCCGATAATATTGGCACGAGGCCGGTAATTGGTAATCTCACCCGACCTCCCCGGCACAGTGGCAATCTTGGGACGGCCTGATTTATACTATTGGCCTTGTAAGGCCACGGGGAGATAAAAATATTCATTTAATTATTATTGACTAGCGACCCGCTCCGGCTTCGCATGTGTGCAATGTTTCTTTGTCAGTGTTTCTCTACAATAATATGCATGTATTTATTTATGTATTGTACTTGAATACCATCCTCTTAAATCACTCTATCTATTAAAATAAAGCGCTTAAAAATCCGTTGCGTATTTTTAAAAATTTAAGCGTACATAGGGACGGGCAGACGACTGCGACTTTGTTTTATAATATGTAGTGATAGTGATAGTAATGATGAAGTAGCTTTTGTTCAGTAACTACTACTACACAGCCCATACATGACCCACTTCTGGGTCGGGCCTCCTCCAGTTACATGGAGGGTAACGAGCCTAATGTGCCACGCTGGCCAGACGGGTTGGCACCAAGGGTTTGTATCAAGTTTTATTATCCGCGTTCTGCAGTGGCTGAAATGATGATAATGATGAACAAATCTTTGTTGATCACTAATTACAAGATTTCTGCCAACCCACTGCGCCCTTTCGTTGAAGTTTTTATGGGACCAATCTGGCACCAATACCAATTGAATAAAAACTTTAAAATCAAAAATTTAAAAATTACTTGTAACAACCGAATTGAGCACTTCTTCTTTTTTGAAGTCGGATTAAAATTGGCATCATGGTAGGGTTGTCGCAATTGTAATAATTTCATAAGTTTGTTTTTAAATTCTTTATTTGTTTAAAGGACTTTTATAGTATGCGTATATGCCAGGCCTATTGTATATACTCGTAGTTCTATGATTTACAGCTACAAGTTTAATTTAAGTATACGAAGTTAAGTTTTGTTCAGCTATACTTTCCTTTGTTTCGTGTGGTGACAGAATGAGATTGTTGGCAACCCATACCATCCTGTGGCTGTCGTAAGAGACGACTAAAGCAACGCTAGAGGTAGATCACCTATAGTAGCCCATCAGGCGTCACTTCCCAGTGGGGAGCTGTGGGCCCAAGACACCTCCACTGCCTCCACCACCTGGCTTGGTCTTCGACTCGTACACGAACTTAAGTGCGCGAATTGCGCATCAGCCCTAGAGTGTAGAATATAATAGAATACTCTTTATTGTACACCAATAATATAAAAGGTTAACGTGGCACCAGAGAAATACAACGAAGAAATGTACAATGGGCGGTCTTAACACACTAGCCGCATGAGAAGGAAAAGTTGATACAAACGCCGTGCCGCCCCATCTTGCCAGCGTGGCTCGGTAGGTTAATTTTTATCCGTGAAATCAGAAATGAGGAAATCCGTAGAGGAACCAAAGCGACCGACATAGCCAGAAGGATGGCACAGTTGAAGTGGCAATGGGCAAGCAACGTAGTCCGAAGAACGGATGACCGTTGGGGCATAAAAGTCTTGGAGTGGCGTCCGCGTGTGGGAAAGCGAAGCGTGGGAAGACCCCTGACTAGGTGGATGGACGACCTTGTGAAGGTCGGTGAATCTATGGGGGAGGCCTATGTTCAGTAGTGGACTTCTGTGGTTGATAGATAGATAGAGGAATAAATATTGCATAATTGTTTAATAATAATCTATACAAATAAATAAAATTGGAGTGTCTGTTTGTAATAATAAAATAACAACTTTTTACTAAATGCGTAAGTCTGTATACACAGCACATAGACCAAAATAACATTTTTTTTAATTTTTGTCTGTCTGTCCGTCTGTCTGTCTGTCTGTCTGTCTGTTTGTTCCGGCTAATCTCTGGAACGGCTGGACCGATTTTGACGGGACTTTCACCGATAGGTAGCTGATGATATAAGGAGTAACTTAGGCTACTTTTATTTAGTCTATACATCTATACAAATAAATAAATGCGTAAGTCTCTATACACAGCACATCTATACATCTATACATCTATACAAATAAATAAAATTGGAGTGTCTGTTTGTAATAATAAAATAACAACTTTTTACTAAATGCGTAAGTCTGTATACACAGCACATAGACCAAAATAACATTTTTTTTAATTTTTGTCTGTCTGTCCGTCTGTCTGTCTGTCTGTCTGTTTGTTCCGGCTAATCTCTGGAACGGCTGGACCGATTTTGACGGGACTTTCACCGATAGGTAGCTGATGATATAAGGAGTAACATAGGCTACTTTTATTTAGTCTATACATCTATACAAATAAATAAATGCGTAAGTCTGTGTACACAGCACATCTTCTATACAAATAAATAAAATTGGAGTGTCTGTTTGTAATAATAAAATAACAACTTTTTACTAAATGCGTAAGTCTGTATACACAGCACATAGACCAAAATAACATTTTTTTTAATTTTTGTCTGTCTGTCCGTCTGTCTGTCTGTCTGTCTGTCTGTTTGTTCCGGCTAATCTCTGGAACGGCTGGACCGATTTTGACGGGACTTTCACTGATAGGTAGCTGATGATATAAGGAGTAACTTAGGCTACTTTATTTAGTCTATACATCTTCTATACATACAAATTAATAAAATTGGAGTGTCTGTTTGTAATAATAAAATAACAACTTTTTACTAAATGCGTAAGTCTGTATACACAGCACATAGACCAAAATAACATTTTTTTTAATTTTTGTCTGTCTGTCCGTCTGTCTGTCTGTCTGTCTGTCTGTTTGTTCCGGCTAATCTCTGGAACAGCTGGACCGATTTTGACGGGACTTTCACCGATAGGTAGCTGATGATATAAGGAGTAACTTAGGCTACTTTTATTTAGTCTATACATCTTCTATACAAATAAATAAAATTGGAGTGTCTGATTGTAATAATAAAATAACAACTTTTTACTAAATGCGTAAGTATGTTTAAACAGCAAATAGACCAAAATATTTTTTTTTAATTTTTGTCTGTCTGTCTGTTTGTTCCGGCTTAAACGTTTAGTACTTTGGTGACATTGTTAAAAACTTAATTTAAAACAAAACATGAGAGCACATCATTCAGCTGATTCAGAATTTAGTAAAATTCTTCTTGATGTTGGAGAGGGAAAGTGTCTAGAAGTCAATAGTAATCATGATATAGAACTTCCTACCAGTCTTTGTTAGGTTGTGGTGGACACTGAAACTTTAATACATAGTATTTATGATGATATTCACAATCTCAATATCAAAGAAGATTCGATAAATAAGCCAACAAAAACTGAAAATAAATGATAATTAAAATAAATGCAAAAACCAAAAAAAAATATTAATGAACTAATTAACTTTTTTTAAATTCCACGCGGACGAAGTCGCGGGTACAGCTAGTATATAATAAATATCCTGGGACATTTCACACAACGCCATCTCGTCCCAAGCTAAGCAACTTAATGCTTGTGTTATGGTAACGGATAGATGGATGATAAACTACATTATATACCTTTTTTTTTGTAAATACATACATATTATAGATAGAAAACACCCAGACTCGGAACAAATACTTGTAGGTCGTAAAAATATTCAGTAAAAAATATATGTTCCAAATCGTGTCAACCCTACCGCGCCACATCACACAACTTCCGGTAGAACTGGTCGACTTCCGGTGACGCACAGGGGGAGGTTTTTTAATACCCACAAATGTAAAACGATATCGTACAGCGCACGTTTTTAGTTGCGTGATTGTTGTGTCTTTTTACCTTTCTTATCTTATCTGAATTATTTATTGTTTAGTTTAGGTATTATGGGATTATGGGTAATGTAACATTAATAATTACATAAAATCTTTTCTTTTGGTTTGTCTGGGGAAATGCTCGACCGATTTTCGTGAAATTTTGTGTGCATATCGGTTAGGTCTGCGAATCGGACAAGATCTATTTTTCATCCTCCTATGTTGATGGTGGTCCACCCCTAAATTTAATTTTATAGATACTATTTTTAGTTTTAAACCCCTATTTTATAATAGCGTCATTTAAATAGCAAAACAACGTTTGCGGAGTCACGGAGTGAGCTAGTAGTGTTTATCACTACATAGTATAAAACAAAGTCGCTGTCGTCTGTCCGTCCCTATGTATGCTTAAATCTTTAAACCTACGCAACGGATTTGGATGCGGTTTTTTTTATTAGATAGAGGGATTCAATAGGAATGTATAATTGCACCCGCGCGAAGCCGGGACGGGTCGCTAGTAAAAAACTGTGTTTTGTGTGTTGCATTGTATCTGAATAACTTAAAGTATCTAACCAAAGCCGATTTATGAACGAGTTTCAATGCCAAGGGGGCACAGCCACGTGCAAAAGCTAGTCAAAAATATAGTACATAATAGATTATCAAATAAATTTCAACTAAATCAGTTGGCAGACAGTACGAAGAAAGAGCTGTCGCCTGTTAAATTAACTTTAGCAATAGCTCACTGCAACGAGTTGCTAGGCGTGACACACTTTCAAATGGAGTCCATTTTTATTTAAATTTTCATCCATTCATTAAACGCTTGGTGACAAAACTAGTCCAACTGTATTTCTTTTGTTTTCTTTACCAAAGATACAGGTCTTGTATCTAAATTAATTTGAATAAATATTAAGGTTTTTTTTTTAGTTTTAGGTTACTTAGTTGATATTTTTAGTAATCGATATTAATGTTATATTTGAAACACTGTTCGCTAATAAACATAAATATATTATCTTGAAAAAAAATATGTTGTCTTTTGAATTTAGAATACATAGGTAGTGCCGCTACCCCTATTAGGTACATACTGAGGGTGTCAAAGTCGAAAACCTAGCCAAACAGAAGGGAAACTTGATACGAAACCTAATTTGATAAGCTAGTAATTACTATTCCAAGCTAAATTTATTTAAGAGAGCTTCACACGAACATTATCCGTGTGTGTGTACAGTACGCACACCCTTGTACGATTAATTCTACAAGTCAAATCGCACTGGATTGGATTTAGTATAACCCGTGTCGAGTAAGCTTCAGAAAACAGTGTCACTACCCTATTACTTCTTGAGGGTGTCGTAAGAGCCGGCTAAAGGAAATGTAAAGGCAGAAGATCCAGCCGCAAAGGAAGGAAATCTTAGAATGAAGCCTTGTGCCCAACCAGTATGGCCAGCGTGGCACAGTGGGTTAATTTCCCTCTATAAAAATGTAGGAAGTCGAAGCGAGCGCAGAACGCAATCGATCTGCAGGTAAAGCAACGTCGGGCCTTGATGGATGTCCAACATTTGTTACATCTTAACTAACCTAAAGCTATCGGTCCCATCTACCATTCTTCTTTTTTATCATTTACTTGAATGCCTTTGATAGCAGGCTTGCGTGATGGAAAGCAACGCCAGGGTCTAAGTTGGAGCAGGCAATTCCAGGAAATGCCCTGTCGGGCACCGGTTTTCGTTCTCGTGTGCAAACTCCCTAAAAGTTAATTAAACTCGTCCATTTAGGCCAAACGAGTATTTTGTTACTAATCAAATCAACATTTGAAACATAGTAAAAGCAACTCTACAGCTTCAAGTTTAAGAACTATTTTGTACCCGAAAAGCCGCCTCAAACAGAAAGGCATTAAATAAATCTTGGGGCAATTAAAAGATCAGAAAAGCATCGTGTTTAGGTAGTATAATATTAAAATTAACACTCCCTAATTTAGAAAATGTTTCTCGTAAAATATGTAATACCAAGTTCACTAAGGACTCTTTGTTATAAAAATATATTAATACATTCGTCGCCTATGGCATCGCTCGCGGTCTTGTTTTTATGAATGTAATATTATGTTAGTAATGTTAGTAATATTATGTTTTTTTCCGTGTGGTTACACATTAAAAATATGTGGTGTCACCACTGCAATCCATCCTAAGGGTGCTCTAAAGCGGCAGAACGAAATGACGAGGCAGAAAACATAGCCGCAAAAGAAGGAAAACTTGTTAAGACCAGAAGAGTTGGCACAGCTCTTCTGATCACCGTGGCACAAAGGCTATTTTTTAACCCCCGACGCAAAACGAGGGGTTTTATAAGTTTGACGTGTCTGTCTGTCTGTCTGTCTGTGGCACCGTAGCTCGCGAACGGATGAAGCCATTTCAATACAGTTTTTTTTTGTATGACAGGTGAGTTACGGGCGAGTGTTCTTAGACATGTTTGATGAAAATCGGTTGAGTCGTTTAAAAGTTATGGGGGGTGAAAGTGGGAAAGTCTGCAAATATAGTGGGGTCTCAAATGAAAGCGCATCACGTGCACATTACAAACCTCATAATAAGCGTGTACCTATAAAAAGCAAAAAATTAAATTAAATTAAAAATTTAAATAAACCCCCGACACGGGGGACCAGGGTTCAGGTAATAAATAAGTAGGAGCGGTCCCCCAACGCGATGTATTTATTTTTTACTTTTTAAAGGGAACTTAGGTCCTTGTGTCGGGGGTTTATTTAAATTTTTAATTTAATTTTTATGCCCTTTATATAGTTGGAGGAGGCCCGACTCAGCAGTGGGTCATGAATGGGCTGAAAAGTAGTAGTAGCAGATTGTTAAGTAGTCAGCTAAATTAAAACCCGATCTAATGAAGTATTTACAAATGTCTGCATAATTATCTATCTATACTCTATACATACATACAAATAAATAAAATTAGTGTCTGTTTGTAATAATAAAATAACCACTTTTATATATATACCAATTTTTATTTTCGTCTGTCTGTCTGTTTGTTCCGGCTAATCTCTGGACCATCTGGACCGATTTTGACGGGACTTTCACTGATAGGTAGCTGATCTTATAAGGAGTAACATATGCTACTTTATTTGGACTAGCTTCGCCCCGCGGTCCCCCGCAGGTAACATCGCGGGACTCAGCTAGTTTTATAAATATCCAAGAATCGTTTCCTAATTAATTTATTTGGTCAGTTTCTCATGCCCGACTTGTGGCCACTTCATGGCCAACGCCCCGTCCCTTTAAGTAGCATGGCATGATGATAACGAACCTCGTAAATTGGAAAATGTTCCTAGAGATTAACGTATTTTAATAAATGAGGCATCTATATAAATATAGCAATAGAGAAATATTAGACAACAGGAGCTTTTAAATTTGTTAAAAGAAAAGGGTCTTTGTTATTTAGTAAAACTAATAACCGAGTTAACCGTTTGAAAAGGTGAACCGATGTTAAAAGATTGAGTTTAAAAAAGTCAGTAAAGAATAACTGCGATGAGAAACTTTATGAAGGGTGTAACAAAAACTCTAAATCAATATTGAAACAACGGACGATACTGCTGATGTAGAATCAACGTGTTTAAATTTGTTTTCCGTAAAAGTTGATCACCAACTGTAACGAAAGTGAAGAAATTAGAGAAATACAAGTACTTAATCACAGAAACTTTAAATAACATTGTGAAACGAAAGTAATTCAGTATCATAGAATCTATACATCTATACAAATAAATAAAATTGGAGTGTCTGTTTGTAATAATAAAATAACAACTTTTTACTAAATGCGTAAGTCTGTATACACAGCACATAGACCAAAATAACATTTTTTTTAATTTTTGTCTGTCTGTCCGTCTGTCTGTCTGTCTGTCTGTCTGTTTGTTCCGGCTTATCTCTGGAACGGCTGGACCGATTTTGACGGGACTTTCACCGATAGGTAGCTGATGATATAAGGAGTAACTTAGGCTACTTTTATTTAGTCTATACATCTATACAAAATACAAATAAATAAAATTGGAGTGTCTGTTTGTAATAATAAAATAACAACTTTTTACTAAATGCGTAAGTCTGTATACACAGCACATAGACCAAAATAACATTTTTTTTAATTTTTGTCTGTCTGTCCGTCTGTCTGTCTGTCTGTCTGTCTGTTTGTTCCGGCTAATCTCTGGAACGGCTGGACCGATTTTGACGGGACTTTCACTGATAGGTAGCTGATGATATAAGGAGTAACTTAGGCTACTTTATTTAGTCTATACATCTTCTATACATACAAATTAATAAAATTGGAGTGTCTGTTTGTAATAATAAAATAACAACTTTTTACTAAATGCGTAAGTCTGTATACACAGCACATAGACCAAAATAAAATATTTTTAAATTTTTGTCTGTCTGTCCGTCTGTCTGTCTGTCTGTTTGTTCCGGCTAATCTCTGGAACAGCTGGACCGATTTTGACGGGACTTTCACCGATAGGTAGCTGATGATATAAGGAGTAACTTAGGCTACTTTTATTCAGTCTATACATCTATACAAATAAATAAATGCGTAAGTCTGTATACACAGCACATCTATACAAATATATAAAATTGGAGTGTCTGTTTGTAATAATAAAATAACAACTTTTTACTAAATGCGTAAGTCTGTATACACAGCACATAGACCAAAATAACATTTTTTTTAATTTTTGTCTGTCTGTCCGTCTGTCTGTCTGTCTGTTTGTTCCGGCTTATCTCTGGAACGGCTGGACCGATTTTGACGGGACTTTCACCGATAGGTAGCTGATGATATAAGGAGTAACTTAGGCTACTTTTATTTAGTCTATACATCTATGCAAATAAATAAATGCGTAAGTCTGTGTACACAGCACATCTATACATCTATACAAATAAATAAAATTGGAGTGTCTGTTTGTAATAATAAAATAACAACTTTTTACTAAATGCGTAAGTCTGTATACACAGCACATAGACCAAAATAACATTTTTTTTTAATTTTTGTCTGTCTGTCTGTCTGTCTGTTTGTTCCGGCTAATCTCTGGAACGGCTGGACCGATTTTGACGGGACTTTCACCGATAGGTAGCTGATGATATAAGGAGTAACTTAGGCTACTTTTATTTAGTCTAAACATCTATACAAATAAATAAATGCGTAAGTCTGTGTACACAGCACATCTATACAAATAAATAAAATTGGAGTGTCTGTTTGTAATAATAAAATAACAACTTTTTACTAAATGCGTAAGTCTGTATACACAGCACATAGACCAAAATAACATTTTTTTTAATTTTTGTCTGTCTGTCCGTCTGTCTGTCTGTCTGTTTGTTCCGGCTAATCTCTGGAACGGCTGGACCGATTTTGACGGGACTTTCACCGATAGGTAGCTGATGATATAAGGAGTAACTTAGGCTACTTTTATTTAGTCTATACATCTATACAAATAAATAAATGCGTAAGTCTGTATACACAGCACATCTATACATCTATACATCTATACAAATAAATAAAATTGGAGTGTCTGTTTGTAATAATAAAATAACAACTTTTTACTAAATGCGTAAGTCTGTATACACAGCACATAGACCAAAATAACATTTTTTTTAATTTTAGTCTGTCTGTCCGTCTATCTGTCTGTCTGTCTGTCTGTTTGTTCCGGCTAATCTCTGGAACGGCTGGACCGATTTTGACGGGACTTTCACCGATAGGTAGCTGATGATATAAGGAGTAACTTAGGCTACTTTTATTTAGTCTATACATCTATACAAATAAATAAATGCGTAAGTCTGTGTACACAGCACATCTATACAAATAAATAAAATTGGAGTGTCTGTTTGTAATAATAAAATAACAACTTTTTACTAAATGCGTAAGTCTGTATACACAGCACATAGACCAAAATAACATTTTTTTTAATTTTTGTCTGTCTGTCCGTCTTTCTGTCTGTCTGTCTGTTTGTTCCGGCTAATCTCTGGACCGGCTGGACCGATTTTGACGGGACTTTCACTGATAGGTAGCTGATGATATAAGGAGTAACTTAGGCTACTTTATTTAGTCTATACATCTTCTATACATACAAATTAATAAAATTGGAGTGTCTGTTTGTAATAATAAAATAACAACTTTTTACTAAATGCGTAAGTCTGTATACACAGCACATAGACCAAAATAACATTTTTTTTAATTTTTGTCTGTCTGTCCGTCTGTCTGTCTGTCTGTTTGTTCCGGCTTATCTCTGGAACGGCTGGACCGATTTTGACGGGACTTTCACCGATAGGTAGCTGATGATATAAGGAGTAACTTAGGCTACTTTTATTTAGTCTATACATCTATACAAATAAATAAATGCGTAAGTCTGTGTACACAGCACATCTATACAAATAAATAAAATTGGAGTGTCTGTTTGTAATAATAAAATAACAACTTTTTACTAAATGCGTAAGTCTGTATACACAGCACATAGACCAAAATAACATTTTTTTTAATTTTTGTCTGTCTGTCCGTCTTTCTGTCTGTCTGTCTGTTTGTTCCGGCTTATCTCTGGAACGGCTGGACCGATTTTGACGGGAATTTCACCGATAGGTAGCTGATGATATAAGGAGTAACTTAGGCTACTTTTATTTAGTCTATACATCTATACAAATAAATAAATGCGTAAGTCTGTGTACACAGCACATCTATACATCTATACAAATAAATAAAATTGGAGTGTCTGTTTGTAATAATAAAATAACAACTTTTTACTAAATGCGTAAGTCTGTATACACAGCACATAGACCAAAATAACATTTTTTTTTAATTTTTGTCTGTCTGTCTGTCTGTCTGTTTGTTCCGGCTAATCTCTGGAACGGCTGGACCGATTTTGACGGGACTTTCACCGATAGGTAGCTGATGATATAAGGAGTAACTTAGGCTACTTTTATTTAGTCTATACATCTATACAAATAAATAAATGCGTAAGTCTGTGTACACAGCACATCTATACAAATAAATAAAATTGGAGTGTCTGTTTGTAATAATAAAATAACAACTTTTTACTAAATGCGTAAGTCTGTATACACAGCTCATAGACCAAAATAACATTTTTTTTAATTTTTGTCTGTCTGTCCGTCTGTCTGTCTGTCTGTTTGTTCCGGCTAATCCCTGGAACGGCTGGACCGATTTTGACGGGACTTTCACCGATAGGTAGCTGATGATATAAGGAGTAACTTAGGCTACTTTTATTTAGTCTATACATCTATACAAATAAATAAATGCGTAAGTCTGTATACACAGCACATCTATACATCTATACATCTATACAAATAAATAAAATTGGAGTGTCTGTTTGTAATAATAAAATAACAACTTTTTACTAAATGCGTAAGTCTGTATACACAGCACATAGACCAAAATAACATTTTTTTTAATTTTTGTCTGTCTGTCCGTCTTTCTGTCTGTCTGTCTGTTTGTTCCGGCTAATCTCTGGACCGGCTGGACCGATTTTGACGGGACTTTCACTGATAGGTAGCTGATGATATAAGGAGTAACTTAGGCTACTTTATTTAGTCTATACATCTTCTATACATACAAATTAATAAAATTGGAGTGTCTGTTTGTAATAATAAAATAACAACTTTTTACTAAATGCGTAAGTCTGTATACACAGCACATAGACCAAAATAACATTTTTTTTAATTTTTGTCTGTCTGTCCGTCTGTCTGTCTGTCTGTTTGTTCCGGCTTATCTCTGGAACGGCTGGACCGATTTTGACGGGACTTTCACCGATAGGTAGCTGATGATATAAGGAGTAACTTAGGCTACTTTTATTTAGTCTATACATCTATACAAATAAATAAATGCGTAAGTCTGTGTACACAGCACATCTATACATCTATACAAATAAATAAAATTGGAGTGTCTGTTTGTAATAATAAAATAACAACTTTTTACTAAATGCGTAAGTCTGTATACACAGCACATAGACCAAAATAACATTTTTTTTAATTTTTGTCTGTCTGTCCGTCTGTCTGTCTGTCTGTTTGTTCCGGCTTATCTCTGGAACGGCTGGACCGATTTTGACGGGACTTTCACCGATAGGTAGCTGATGATATAAGGAGTAACTTAGGCTACTTTTATTTAGTCTATACATCTATACAAATAAATAAATGCGTAAGTCTGTGTACACAGCACATCTATACATCTATACAAATAAATAAAATTGGAGTGTCTGTTTGTAATAATAAAATAACAACTTTTTACTAAATGCGTAAGTCTGTATACACAGCACATAGACCAAAATAACATTTTTTTTTAATTTTTGTCTGTCTGTCTGTCTGTCTGTTTGTTCCGGCTAATCTCTGGAACGGCTGGACCGATTTTGACGGGACTTTCACCGATAGGTAGCTGATGATATAAGGAGTAACTTAGGCTACTTTTATTTAGTCTATACATCTATACAAATAAATAAATGCGTAAGTCTGTGTACACAGCACATCTATACAAATAAATAAAATTGGAGTGTCTGTTTGTAATAATAAAATAACAACTTTTTACTAAATGCGTAAGTCTGTATACACAGCTCATAGACCAAAATAACATTTTTTTTAATTTTTGTCTGTCTGTCCGTCTGTCTGTCTGTCTGTTTGTTCCGGCTAATCTCTGGAACGGCTGGACCGATTTTGACGGGACTTTCACCGATAGGTAGCTGATGATATAAGGAGTAACTTAGGCTACTTTTATTTAGTCTATACATCTATACAAATAAATAAATGCGTAAGTCTGTATACACAGCACATCTATACATCTATACAAATAAATAAAATTGGAGTGTCTGTTTGTAATAATAAAATAACAACTTTTTACTAAATGCGTAAGTCTGTATACACAGCACATAGACCAAAATAACATTTTTTTTAATTTTTGTCTGTCTGTCCGTCTGTCTGTCTGTCTGTTTGTTCCGGCTAATCTCTGGAACGGCTGGACCGATTTTGACGGGACTTTCACCGATAGGTAGCTGATGATATAAGGAGTAACTTAGGCTACTTTTATTTAGTCTATACATCTATACAAATAAATAAATGCGTAAGTCTGTATACACAGCACATCTATACATCTATACAAATAAATAAAATTGGAGTGTCTGTTTGTAATAATAAAATAACAACTTTTTACTAAATGCGTAAGTCTGTATACACAGCACATAGACCAAAATAACATTTTTTTTAATTTTAGTCTGTCTGTCCGTCTATCTGTCTGTCTGTCTGTCTGTTTGTTCCGGCTAATCTCTGGAACGGCTGGACCGATTTTGACGGGACTTTCACCGATAGGTAGCTGATGATATAAGGAGTAACTTAGGCTACTTTTATTTAGTCTATACATCTATACAAATAAATAAATGCGTAAGTCTGTGTACACAGCACATCTATACAAATAAATAAAATTGGAGTGTCTGTTTGTAATAATAAAATAACAACTTTTTACTAAATGCGTAAGTCTGTATACACAGCACATAGACCAAAATAACATTTTTTTTAATTTTTGTCTGTCTGTCCGTCTTTCTGTCTGTCTGTCTGTTTGATCCGGCTAATCTCTGGACCGGCTGGACCGATTTTGACGGGACTTTCACTGATAGGTAGCTGATGATATAAGGAGTAACTTAGGCTACTTTATTTAGTCTATACATCTTCTATACATACATACAAATTAATAAAATTGGAGTGTCTGTTTGTAATAATAAAATAACAACTTTTTACTAAATGCGTAAGTCTGTATACACAGCACATAGACCAAAATAAAATATTTTTAAATTTTTGTCTGTCTGTCCGTCTGTCTGTCTGTCTGTCTGTCTGTTTGTTCCGGCTAATCTCTGGAACAGCTGGACCGATTTTGACGGGACTTTCACCGATAGGTAGCTGATGATATAAGGAGTAACTTAGGCTACTTTTATTTAGTCTATACATCTTCTATAGAAATAAATAAAATTGGAGTGTCTGATTGTAATAATAAAAAAACAACTTTTTACTAAATGCGTAAGTCTGTATACACAGCTCATAGACCAAAATATCATTTTTTTTAATTTTTGTCTGTCTGTCCGTCTGTCTGTCTGTCTGTTTGTTCCGGCTAATCTCTGGAACGGCTGGACCGATTTTGACGGGACTTTCACCGATAGGTAGCTGATGATATAAGGAGTAACTTAGGCTACTTTTATTTAGTCTATACATCTATACAAATAAATAAATGCGTAAGTCTGTATACACAGCACATCTATACATCTATACAAATAAATAAAATTGGAGTGTCTGTTTGTAATAATAAAATAACAACTTTTTACTAAATGCGTAAGTCTGTATACACAGCACATAGACCAAAATAACATTTTTTTTAATTTTTGTCTGTCTGTCCGTCTGTCTGTCTGTCTGTTTGTTCCGGCTAATCTCTGGAACGGCTGGACCGATTTTGACGGGACTTTCACCGATAGGTAGCTGATGATATAAGGAGTAACTTAGGCTACTTTTATTTAGTCTATCTATACAAATAAATAAAATTGGAGTGTCTGTTTGTAATAATAAAATAACAACTTTTTACTAAATGCGTAAGTCTGTATACACAGCACATAGACCAAAATAACATTTTTTTTAATTTTTGTCTGTCTGTCCGTCTGTCTGTCTGTCTGTCTGTCTGTTTGTTCCGGCTTATCTCTGGAACGGCTGGACCGATTTTGACGGGACTTTCACCGATAGGTAGCTGATGATATAAGGAGTAACTTAGGCTACTTTTATTTAGTCTATACATCTATACAAAATACAAATAAATAAAATTGGAGTGTCTGTTTGTAATAATAAAATAACAACTTTTTACTAAATGCGTAAGTCTGTATACACAGCACATAGACCAAAATAACATTTTTTTTAATTTTTGTCTGTCTGTCCGTCTGTCTGTCTGTCTGTCTGTCTGTTTGTTCCGGCTAATCTCTGGAACGGCTGGACCGATTTTGACGGGACTTTCACTGATAGGTAGCTGATGATATAAGGAGTAACTTAGGCTACTTTATTTAGTCTATACATCTTCTATACATACAAATTAATAAAATTGGAGTGTCTGTTTGTAATAATAAAATAACAACTTTTTACTAAATGCGTAAGTCTGTATACACAGCACATAGACCAAAATAAAATATTTTTAAATTTTTGTCTGTCTGTCCGTCTGTCTGTCTGTCTGTTTGTTCCGGCTAATCTCTGGAACAGCTGGACCGATTTTGACGGGACTTTCACCGATAGGTAGCTGATGATATAAGGAGTAACTTAGGCTACTTTTATTCAGTCTATACATCTATACAAATAAATAAATGCGTAAGTCTGTATACACAGCACATCTATACAAATATATAAAATTGGAGTGTCTGTTTGTAATAATAAAATAACAACTTTTTACTAAATGCGTAAGTCTGTATACACAGCACATAGACCAAAATAACATTTTTTTTAATTTTTGTCTGTCTGTCCGTCTGTCTGTCTGTCTGTTTGTTCCGGCTTATCTCTGGAACGGCTGGACCGATTTTGACGGGACTTTCACCGATAGGTAGCTGATGATATAAGGAGTAACTTAGGCTACTTTTATTTAGTCTATACATCTATACAAATAAATAAATGCGTAAGTCTGTGTACACAGCACATCTATACATCTATACAAATAAATAAAATTGGAGTGTCTGTTTGTAATAATAAAATAACAACTTTTTACTAAATGCGTAAGTCTGTATACACAGCACATAGACCAAAATAACATTTTTTTTTAATTTTTGTCTGTCTGTCTGTCTGTCTGTTTGTTCCGGCTAATCTCTGGAACGGCTGGACCGATTTTGACGGGACTTTCACCGATAGGTAGCTGATGATATAAGGAGTAACTTAGGCTACTTTTATTTAGTCTAAACATCTATACAAATAAATAAATGCGTAAGTCTGTGTACACAGCACATCTATACAAATAAATAAAATTGGAGTGTCTGTTTGTAATAATAAAATAACAACTTTTTACTAAATGCGTAAGTCTGTATACACAGCACATAGACCAAAATAACATTTTTTTTAATTTTTGTCTGTCTGTCCGTCTGTCTGTCTGTCTGTTTGTTCCGGCTAATCTCTGGAACGGCTGGACCGATTTTGACGGGACTTTCACCGATAGGTAGCTGATGATATAAGGAGTAACTTAGGCTACTTTTATTTAGTCTATACATCTATACAAATAAATAAATGCGTAAGTCTGTATACACAGCACATCTATACATCTATACATCTATACAAATAAATAAAATTGGAGTGTCTGTTTGTAATAATAAAATAACAACTTTTTACTAAATGCGTAAGTCTGTATACACAGCACATAGACCAAAATAACATTTTTTTTAATTTTAGTCTGTCTGTCCGTCTATCTGTCTGTCTGTCTGTCTGTTTGTTCCGGCTAATCTCTGGAACGGCTGGACCGATTTTGACGGGACTTTCACCGATAGGTAGCTGATGATATAAGGAGTAACTTAGGCTACTTTTATTTAGTCTATACATCTATACAAATAAATAAATGCGTAAGTCTGTGTACACAGCACATCTATACAAATAAATAAAATTGGAGTGTCTGTTTGTAATAATAAAATAACAACTTTTTACTAAATGCGTAAGTCTGTATACACAGCACATAGACCAAAATAACATTTTTTTTAATTTTTGTCTGTCTGTCCGTCTTTCTGTCTGTCTGTCTGTTTGTTCCGGCTAATCTCTGGACCGGCTGGACCGATTTTGACGGGACTTTCACTGATAGGTAGCTGATGATATAAGGAGTAACTTAGGCTACTTTATTTAGTCTATACATCTTCTATACATACAAATTAATAAAATTGGAGTGTCTGTTTGTAATAATAAAATAACAACTTTTTACTAAATGCGTAAGTCTGTATACACAGCACATAGACCAAAATAACATTTTTTTTAATTTTTGTCTGTCTGTCCGTCTGTCTGTCTGTCTGTTTGTTCCGGCTTATCTCTGGAACGGCTGGACCGATTTTGACGGGACTTTCACCGATAGGTAGCTGATGATATAAGGAGTAACTTAGGCTACTTTTATTTAGTCTATACATCTATACAAATAAATAAATGCGTAAGTCTGTGTACACAGCACATCTATACATCTATACAAATAAATAAAATTGGAGTGTCTGTTTGTAATAATAAAATAACAACTTTTTACTAAATGCGTAAGTCTGTATACACAGCACATAGACCAAAATAACATTTTTTTTTAATTTTTGTCTGTCTGTCTGTCTGTCTGTTTGTTCCGGCTAATCTCTGGAACGGCTGGACCGATTTTGACGGGACTTTCACCGATAGGTAGCTGATGATATAAGGAGTAACTTAGGCTACTTTTATTTAGTCTATACATCTATACAAATAAATAAATGCGTAAGTCTGTGTACACAGCACATCTATACAAATAAATAAAATTGGAGTGTCTGTTTGTAATAATAAAATAACAACTTTTTACTAAATGCGTAAGTCTGTATACACAGCACATAGACCAAAATAACATTTTTTTTAATTTTTGTCTGTCTGTCCGTCTGTCTGTCTGTCTGTTTGTTCCGGCTTATCTCTGGAACGGCTGGACCGATTTTGACGGGACTTTCACCGATAGGTAGCTGATGATATAAGGAGTAACTTAGGCTACTTTTATTTAGTCTATACATCTATACAAATAAATAAATGCGTAAGTCTGTGTACACAGCACATCTATACATCTATACAAATAAATAAAATTGGAGTGTCTGTTTGTAATAATAAAATAACAACTTTTTACTAAATGCGTAAGTCTGTATACACAGCACATAGACCAAAATAACATTTTTTTTTAATTTTTGTCTGTCTGTCTGTCTGTCTGTTTGTTCCGGCTAATCTCTGGAACGGCTGGACCGATTTTGACGGGACTTTCACCGATAGGTAGCTGATGATATAAGGAGTAACTTAGGCTACTTTTATTTAGTCTATACATCTATACAAATAAATAAATGCGTAAGTCTGTGTACACAGCACATCTATACATCTATACAAATAAATAAAATTGGAGTGTCTGTTTGTAATAATAAAATAACAACTTTTTACTAAATGCGTAAGTCTGTATACACAGCTCATAGACCAAAATAACATTTTTTTTAATTTTTGTCTGTCTGTCCGTCTGTCTGTCTGTCTGTTTGTTCCGGCTAATCTCTGGAACGGCTGGACCGATTTTGACGGGACTTTCACCGATAGGTAGCTGATGATATAAGGAGTAACTTAGGCTACTTTTATTTAGTCTATACATCTATACAAATAAATAAATGCGTAAGTCTGTATACACAGCACATCTATACATCTATACAAATAAATAAAATTGGAGTGTCTGTTTGTAATAATAAAATAACAACTTTTTACTAAATGCGTAAGTCTGTATACACAGCACATAGACCAAAATAACATTTTTTTTAATTTTTGTCTGTCTGTCCGTCTGTCTGTCTGTCTGTTTGTTCCGGCTAATCTCTGGAACGGCTGGACCGATTTTGACGGGACTTTCACCGATAGGTAGCTGATGATATAAGGAGTAACTTAGGCTACTTTTATTTAGTCTATACATCTATACAAATAAATAAATGCGTAAGTCTGTATACACAGCACATCTATACATCTATACAAATAAATAAAATTGGAGTGTCTGTTTGTAATAATAAAATAACAACTTTTTACTAAATGCGTAAGTCTGTATACACAGCACATAGACCAAAATAACATTTTTTTTAATTTTTGTCTGTCTGTCAGTCTATCTGTCTGTCTGTCTGTCTGTTTGTTCCGGCTAATCTCTGGAACGGCTGGACCGATTTTGACGGGACTTTCACCGATAGGTAGCTGATGATATAAGGAGTAACTTAGGCTACTTTTATTTAGTCTATACATCTATACAAATAAATAAATGCGTAAGTCTGTGTACACAGCACATCTATACAAATAAATAAAATTGGAGTGTCTGTTTGTAATAATAAAATAACAACTTTTTACTAAATGCGTAAGTCTGTATACACAGCACATAGACCAAAATAACATTTTTTTTAATTTTTGTCTGTCTGTCCGTCTTTCTGTCTGTCTGTCTGTTTGTTCCGGCTAATCTCTGGACCGGCTGGACCGATTTTGACGGGACTTTCACTGATAGGTAGCTGATGATATAAGGAGTAACTTAGGCTACTTTATTTAGTCTATACATCTTCTATACATACAAATTAATAAAATTGGAGTGTCTGTTTGTAATAATAAAATAACAACTTTTTACTAAATGCGTAAGTCTGTATACACAGCACATAGACCAAAATAAAATATTTTTAAATTTTTGTCTGTCTGTCCGTCTGTCTGTCTGTCTATCTGTCTGTTTGTTCCGGCTAATCTCTGGAACAGCTGGACCGATTTTGACGGGACTTTCACCGATAGGTAGCTGATGATATAAGGAGTAACTTAGGCTACTTTTATTTAGTCTATACATCTTCTATAGAAATAAATAAAATTGGAGTGTCTGATTGTAATAATAAAAAAACAACTTTTTACTAAATGCGTAAGTCTGTATACACAGCTCATAGACCAAAATAACATTTTTTTTAATTTTTGTCTGTCTGTCCGTCTGTCTGTCTGTCTGTTTGTTCCGGCTAATCTCTGGAACGGCTGGACCGATTTTGACGGGACTTTCACCGATAGGTAGCTGATGATATAAGGAGTAACTTAGGCTACTTTTATTTAGTCTATACATCTATACAAATAAATAAATGCGTAAGTCTGTATACACAGCACATCTATACATCTATACAAATAAATAAAATTGGAGTGTCTGTTTGTAATAATAAAATAACAACTTTTTACTAAATGCGTAAGTCTGTATACACAGCACATAGACCAAAATAACATTTTTTTTAATTTTTGTCTGTCTGTCCGTCTGTCTGTCTGTCTGTTTGTTCCGGCTAATCTCTGGAACGGCTGGACCGATTTTGACGGGACTTTCACCGATAGGTAGCTGATGATATAAGGAGTAACTTAGGCTACTTTTATTTAGTCTATCTATACAAATAAATAAAATTGGAGTGTCTGTTTGTAATAATAAAATAACAACTTTTTACTAAATGCGTAAGTCTGTATACACAGCACATAGACCAAAATAACATTTTTTTTAATTTTTGTCTGTCTGTCCGTCTGTCTGTCTGTCTGTTTGTTCCGGCTTATCTCTGGAACGGCTGGACCGATTTTGACGGGACTTTCACCGATAGGTAGCTGATGATATAAGGAGTAACTTAGGCTACTTTTATTTAGTCTATACATCTATACAAAATACAAATAAATAAAATTGGAGTGTCTGTTTGTAATAATAAAATAACAACTTTTTACTAAATGCGTAAGTCTGTATACACAGCACATAGACCAAAATAACATTTTTTTTAATTTTTGTCTGTCTGTCCGTCTGTCTGTCTGTCTGTCTGTCTGTTTGTTCCGGCTAATCTCTGGAACGGCTGGACCGATTTTGACGGGACTTTCACTGATAGGTAGCTGATGATATAAGGAGTAACTTAGGCTACTTTATTTAGTCTATACATCTTCTATACATACAAATTAATAAAATTGGAGTGTCTGTTTGTAATAATAAAATAACAACTTTTTACTAAATGCGTAAGTCTGTATACACAGCACATAGACCAAAATAAAATATTTTTAAATTTTTGTCTGTCTGTCCGTCTGTCTGTCTGTCTGTTTGTTCCGGCTTATCTCTGGAACAGCTGGACCGATTTTGACGGGACTTTCACCGATAGGTAGCTGATGATATAAGGAGTAACTTAGGCTACTTTTATTCAGTCTATACATCTATACAAATAAATAAATGCGTAAGTCTGTATACACAGCACATCTATACAAATATATAAAATTGGAGTGTCTGTTTGTAATAATAAAATAACAACTTTTTACTAAATGCGTAAGTCTGTATACACAGCACATAGACCAAAATAACATTTTTTTTAATTTTTGTCTGTCTGTCCGTCTGTCTGTCTGTCTGTTTGTTCCGGCTTATCTCTGGAACGGCTGGACCGATTTTGACGGGACTTTCACCGATAGGTAGCTGATGATATAAGGAGTAACTTAGGCTACTTTTATTTAGTCTATACATCTATACAAATAAATAAATGCGTAAGTCTGTGTACACAGCACATCTATACATCTATACAAATAAATAAAATTGGAGTGTCTGTTTGTAATAATAAAATAACAACTTTTTACTAAATGCGTAAGTCTGTATACACAGCACATAGACCAAAATAACATTTTTTTTTAATTTTTGTCTGTCTGTCTGTCTGTCTGTTTGTTCCGGCTAATCTCTGGAACGGCTGGACCGATTTTGACGGGACTTTCACCGATAGGTAGCTGATGATATAAGGAGTAACTTAGGCTACTTTTATTTAGTCTAAACATCTATACAAATAAATAAATGCGTAAGTCTGTGTACACAGCACATCTATACAAATAAATAAAATTGGAGTGTCTGTTTGTAATAATAAAATAACAACTTTTTACTAAATGCGTAAGTCTGTATACACAGCACATAGACCAAAATAACATTTTTTTTAATTTTTGTCTGTCTGTCCGTCTGTCTGTCTGTCTGTTTGTTCCGGCTAATCTCTGGAACGGCTGGACCGATTTTGACGGGACTTTCACCGATAGGTAGCTGATGATATAAGGAGTAACTTAGGCTACTTTTATTTAGTCTATACATCTATACAAATAAATAAATGCGTAAGTCTGTATACACAGCACATCTATACATCTATACATCTATACAAATTAATAAAATTGGAGTGTCTGTTTGTAATAATAAAATAACAACTTTTTACTAAATGCGTAAGTCTGTATACACAGCACATAGACCAAAATAAAATATTTTTAAATTTTTGTCTGTCTGTCCGTCTGTCTGTCTGTCTGTCTGTCTGTTTGTTCCGGCTAATCTCTGGAACAGCTGGACCGATTTTGACGGGACTTTCACCGATAGGTAGCTGATGATATAAGGAGTAACTTAGGCTACTTTTATTTAGTCTATACATCTTCTATAGAAATAAATAAAATTGGAGTGTCTGATTGTAATAATAAAAAAACAACTTTTTACTAAATGCGTAAGTCTGTATACACAGTTCATAGACCAAAATAACATTTTTTTTAATTTTTGTCTGTCTGTCCGTCTGTCTGTCTGTCTGTTTGTTCCGGCTAATCTCTGGAACGGCTGGACCGATTTTGACGGGACTTTCACCGATAGGTAGCTGATGATATAAGGAGTAACTTAGGCTACTTTTATTTAGTCTATACATCTATACAAATAAATAAATGCGTAAGTCTGTATACACAGCACATCTATACATCTATACAAATAAATAAAATTGGAGTGTCTGTTTGTAATAATAAAATAACAACTTTTTACTAAATGCGTAAGTCTGTATACACAGCACATAGACCAAAATAACATTTTTTTTAATTTTTGTCTGTCTGTCCGTCTGTCTGTCTGTCTGTTTGTTCCGGCTAATCTCTGGAACGGCTGGACCGATTTTGACGGGACTTTCACCGATAGGTAGCTGATGATATAAGGAGTAACTTAGGCTACTTTTATTTAGTCTATCTATACAAATAAATAAAATTGGAGTGTCTGTTTGTAATAATAAAATAACAACTTTTTACTAAATGCGTAAGTCTGTATACACAGCACATAGACCAAAATAACATTTTTTTTAATTTTTGTCTGTCTGTCCGTCTGTCTGTCTGTCTGTCTGTCTGTTTGTTCCGGCTTATCTCTGGAACGGCTGGACCGATTTTGACGGGACTTTCACCGATAGGTAGCTGATGATATAAGGAGTAACTTAGGCTACTTTTATTTAGTCTATACATCTATACAAAATACAAATAAATAAAATTGGAGTGTCTGTTTGTAATAATAAAATAACAACTTTTTACTAAATGCGTAAGTCTGTATACACAGCACATAGACCAAAATAACATTTTTTTTAATTTTTGTCTGTCTGTCCGTCTGTCTGTCTGTCTGTCTGTCTGTTTGTTCCGGCTAATCTCTGGAACGGCTGGACCGATTTTGACGGGACTTTCACTGATAGGTAGCTGATGATATAAGGAGTAACTTAGGCTACTTTATTTAGTCTATACATCTTCTATACATACAAATTAATAAAATTGGAGTGTCTGTTTGTAATAATAAAATAACAACTTTTTACTAAATGCGTAAGTCTGTATACACAGCACATAGACCAAAATAAAATATTTTTAAATTTTTGTCTGTCTGTCCGTCTGTCTGTCTGTCTGTTTGTTCCGGCTAATCTCTGGAACAGCTGGACCGATTTTGACGGGACTTTCACCGATAGGTAGCTGATGATATAAGGAGTAACTTAGGCTACTTTTATTCAGTCTATACATCTATACAAATAAATAAATGCGTAAGTCTGTATACACAGCACATCTATACAAATATATAAAATTGGAGTGTCTGTTTGTAATAATAAAATAACAACTTTTTACTAAATGCGTAAGTCTGTATACACAGCACATAGACCAAAATAACATTTTTTTTAATTTTTGTCTGTCTGTCCGTCTGTCTGTCTGTCTGTTTGTTCCGGCTTATCTCTGGAACGGCTGGACCGATTTTGACGGGACTTTCACCGATAGGTAGCTGATGATATAAGGAGTAACTTAGGCTACTTTTATTTAGTCTATACATCTATACAAATAAATAAATGCGTAAGTCTGTGTACACAGCACATCTATACATCTATACAAATAAATAAAATTGGAGTGTCTGTTTGTAATAATAAAATAACAACTTTTTACTAAATGCGTAAGTCTGTATACACAGCACATAGACCAAAATAACATTTTTTTTTAATTTTTGTCTGTCTGTCTGTCTGTCTGTTTGTTCCGGCTAATCTCTGGAACGGCTGGACCGATTTTGACGGGACTTTCACCGATAGGTAGCTGATGATATAAGGAGTAACTTAGGCTACTTTTATTTAGTCTAAACATCTATACAAATAAATAAATGCGTAAGTCTGTGTACACAGCACATCTATACAAATAAATAAAATTGGAGTGTCTGTTTGTAATAATAAAATAACAACTTTTTACTAAATGCGTAAGTCTGTATACACAGCACATAGACCAAAATAACATTTTTTTTAATTTTTGTCTGTCTGTCCGTCTGTCTGTCTGTCTGTTTGTTCCGGCTAATCTCTGGAACGGCTGGACCGATTTTGACGGGACTTTCACCGATAGGTAGCTGATGATATAAGGAGTAACTTAGGCTACTTTTATTTAGTCTATACATCTATACAAATAAATAAATGCGTAAGTCTGTATACACAGCACATCTATACATCTATACATCTATACAAATAAATAAAATTGGAGTGTCTGTTTGTAATAATAAAATAACAACTTTTTACTAAATGCGTAAGTCTGTATACACAGCACATAGACCAAAATAACATTTTTTTTAATTTTAGTCTGTCTGTCCGTCTATCTGTCTGTCTGTCTGTCTGTTTGTTCCGGCTAATCTCTGGAACGGCTGGACCGATTTTGACGGGACTTTCACCGATAGGTAGCTGATGATATAAGGAGTAACTTAGGCTACTTTTATTTAGTCTATACATCTATACAAATAAATAAATGCGTAAGTCTGTGTACACAGCACATCTATACAAATAAATAAAATTGGAGTGTCTGTTTGTAATAATAAAATAACAACTTTTTACTAAATGCGTAAGTCTGTATACACAGCACATAGACCAAAATAACATTTTTTTTAATTTTTGTCTGTCTGTCCGTCTTTCTGTCTGTCTGTCTGTTTGTTCCGGCTAATCTCTGGACCGGCTGGACCGATTTTGACGGGACTTTCACTGATAGGTAGCTGATGATATAAGGAGTAACTTAGGCTACTTTATTTAGTCTATACATCTTCTATACATACAAATTAATAAAATTGGAGTGTCTGTTTGTAATAATAAAATAACAACTTTTTACTAAATGCGTAAGTCTGTATACACAGCACATAGACCAAAATAACATTTTTTTTAATTTTTGTCTGTCTGTCCGTCTGTCTGTCTGTCTGTTTGTTCCGGCTTATCTCTGGAACGGCTGGACCGATTTTGACGGGACTTTCACCGATAGGTAGCTGATGATATAAGGAGTAACTTAGGCTACTTTTATTTAGTCTATACATCTATACAAATAAATAAATGCGTAAGTCTGTGTACACAGCACATCTATACATCTATACAAATAAATAAAATTGGAGTGTCTGTTTGTAATAATAAAATAACAACTTTTTACTAAATGCGTAAGTCTGTATACACAGCACATAGACCAAAATAACATTTTTTTTTAATTTTTGTCTGTCTGTCTGTCTGTCTGTTTGTTCCGGCTAATCTCTGGAACGGCTGGACCGATTTTGACGGGACTTTCACCGATAGGTAGCTGATGATATAAGGAGTAACTTAGGCTACTTTTATTTAGTCTATACATCTATACAAATAAATAAATGCGTAAGTCTGTGTACACAGCACATCTATACAAATAAATAAAATTGGAGTGTCTGTTTGTAATAATAAAATAACAACTTTTTACTAAATGCGTAAGTCTGTATACACAGCACATAGACCAAAATAACATTTTTTTTAATTTTTGTCTGTCTGTCCGTCTGTCTGTCTGTCTGTTTGTTCCGGCTTATCTCTGGAACGGCTGGACCGATTTTGACGGGACTTTCACCGATAGGTAGCTGATGATATAAGGAGTAACTTAGGCTACTTTTATTTAGTCTAAACATCTATACAAATAAATAAATGCGTAAGTCTGTGTACACAGCACATCTATACATCTATACAAATAAATAAAATTGGAGTGTCTGTTTGTAATAATAAAATAACAACTTTTTACTAAATGCGTAAGTCTGTATACACAGCACATAGACCAAAATAACATTTTTTTTTAATTTTTGTCTGTCTGTCTGTCTGTCTGTTTGTTTCGGCTAATCTCTGGAACAGCTGGACCGATTTTGACGGGACTTTCACCGATAGGTAGCTGATGATATAAGGAGTAACTTAGGCTACTTTTATTTAGTCTATACATCTATACAAATAAATAAATGCGTAAGTCTGTGTACACAGCACATCTATACATCTATACAAATAAATAAAATTGGAGTGTCTGTTTGTAATAATAAAATAACAACTTTTTACTAAATGCGTAAGTCTGTATACACAGCTCATAGACCAAAATAACATTTTTTTTAATTTTTGTCTGTCTGTCCGTCTGTCTGTCTGTCTGTTTGTTCCGGCTAATCTCTGGAACGGCTGGACCGATTTTGACGGGACTTTCACCGATAGGTAGCTGATGATATAAGGAGTAACTTAGGCTACTTTTATTTAGTCTATACATCTATACAAATAAATAAATGCGTAAGTCTGTATACACAGCACATCTATACATCTATACAAATAAATAAAATTGGAGTGTCTGTTTGTAATAATAAAATAACAACTTTTTACTAAATGCGTAAGTCTGTATACACAGCACATAGACCAAAATAACATTTTTTTTAATTTTTGTCTGTCTGTCCGTCTGTCTGTCTGTCTGTTTGTTCCGGCTAATCTCTGGAACGGCTGGACCGATTTTGACGGGACTTTCACCGATAGGTAGCTGATGATATAAGGAGTAACTTAGGCTACTTTTATTTAGTCTATACATCTATACAAATAAATAAATGCGTAAGTCTGTATACACAGCACATCTATACATCTATACATCTATACAAATAAATAAAATTGGAGTGTCTGTTTGTAATAATAAAATAACAACTTTTTACTAAATGCGTAAGTCTGTATACACAGCACATAGACCAAAATAACATTTTTTTTAATTTTTGTCTGTCTGTCAGTCTATCTGTCTGTCTGTCTGTCTGTTTGTTCCGGCTAATCTCTGGAACGGCTGGACCGATTTTGACGGGACTTTCACCGATAGGTAGCTGATGATATAAGGAGTAACTTAGGCTACTTTTATTTAGTCTATACATCTATACAAATAAATAAATGCGTAAGTCTGTGTACACAGCACATCTATACAAATAAATAAAATTGGAGTGTCTGTTTGTAATAATAAAATAACAACTTTTTACTAAATGCGTAAGTCTGTATACACAGCACATAGACCAAAATAACATTTTTTTTAATTTTTGTCTGTCTGTCCGTCTTTCTGTCTGTCTGTCTGTTTGTTCCGGCTAATCTCTGGACCGGCTGGACCGATTTTGACGGGACTTTCACTGATAGGTAGCTGATGATATAAGGAGTAACTTAGGCTACTTTATTTAGTCTATACATCTTCTATACATACAAATTAATAAAATTGGAGTGTCTGTTTGTAATAATAAAATAACAACTTTTTACTAAATGCGTAAGTCTGTATACACAGCACATAGACCAAAATAAAATATTTTTAAATTTTTGTCTGTCTGTCCGTCTGTCTGTCTGTCTGTCTGTCTGTTTGTTCCGGCTAATCTCTGGAACAGCTGGACCGATTTTGACGGGACTTTCACCGATAGGTAGCTGATGATATAAGGAGTAACTTAGGCTACTTTTATTTAGTCTATACATCTTCTATAGAAATAAATAAAATTGGAGTGTCTGATTGTAATAATAAAAAAACAACTTTTTACTAAATGCGTAAGTCTGTATACACAGCTCATAGACCAAAATAACATTTTTTTTAATTTTTGTCTGTCTGTCCGTCTGTCTGTCTGTCTGTTTGTTCCGGCTAATCTCTGGAACGGCTGGACCGATTTTGACGGGACTTTCACCGATAGGTAGCTGATGATATAAGGAGTAACTTAGGCTACTTTTATTTAGTCTATACATCTATACAAATAAATAAATGCGTAAGTCTGTATACACAGCACATCTATACATCTATACAAATAAATAAAATTGGAGTGTCTGTTTGTAATAATAAAATAACAACTTTTTACTAAATGCGTAAGTCTGTATACACAGCACATAGACCAAAATAACATTTTTTTTAATTTTTGTCTGTCTGTCCGTCTGTCTGTCTGTCTGTTTGTTCCGGCTAATCTCTGGAACGGCTGGACCGATTTTGACGGGACTTTCACCGATAGGTAGCTGATGATATAAGGAGTAACTTAGGCTACTTTTATTTAGTCTATACATCTATACAAATAAATAAATGCGTAAGTCTGTATACACAGCACATCTATACATCTATACAAATAAATAAAATTGGAGTGTCTGTTTGTAATAATAAAATAACAACTTTTTACTAAATGCGTAAGTCTGTATACACAGCACATAGACCAAAATAACATTTTTTTTAATTTTAGTCTGTCTGTCCGTCTATCTGTCTGTCTGTCTGTCTGTTTGTTCCGGCTAATCTCTGGAACGGCTGGACCGATTTTGACGGGACTTTCACCGATAGGTAGCTGATGATATAAGGAGTAACTTAGGCTACTTTTATTTAGTCTATACATCTATACAAATAAATAAATGCGTAAGTCTGTGTACACAGCACATCTATACAAATAAATAAAATTGGAGTGTCTGTTTGTAATAATAAAATAACAACTTTTTACTAAATGCGTAAGTCTGTATACACAGCACATAGACCAAAATAACATTTTTTTTAATTTTTGTCTGTCTGTCCGTCTTTCTGTCTGTCTGTCTGTTTGTTCCGGCTAATCTCTGGACCGGCTGGACCGATTTTGACGGGACTTTCACTGATAGGTAGCTGATGATATAAGGAGTAACTTAGGCTACTTTATTTAGTCTATACATCTTCTATACATACAAATTAATAAAATTGGAGTGTCTGTTTGTAATAATAAAATAACAACTTTTTACTAAATGCGTAAGTCTGTATACACAGCACATAGACCAAAATAAAATATTTTTAAATTTTTGTCTGTCTGTCCGTCTGTCTGTCTGTCTGTCTGTCTGTTTGTTCCGGCTAATCTCTGGAACAGCTGGACCGATTTTGACGGGACTTTCACCGATAGGTAGCTGATGATATAAGGAGTAACTTAGGCTACTTTTATTTAGTCTATACATCTTCTATAGAAATAAATAAAATTGGAGTGTCTGATTGTAATAATAAAAAAACAACTTTTTACTAAATGCGTAAGTATGTTTAAACAGCAAATAGACAAAAATATTTTTTTTAAATTTTTGTCTGTCTGTCTGTTTGTTCCGGCTAAAACGTTTAGTACTTTGGAGACATTGTTAAAAACTTAATTTAAAACAAAACATGAGAGCACATCATTCAGCTGATTCAGAATTTAGTAAAATTCTTCTTGATGTTGGAGAGGGAAAGTGTCTAGAAGTCAATAGTAATCATGATATAGAACTTCCTACCAGTCTTTGTTAGGTTGTGGTGGACACTGAAACTTTAATACATAGTATTTATGATGATATTCACAATCTCAATATCAAAGAAGATTCGATAAATAAGCCAACAAAAACTGAAAATAAATGATAATTAAAATAAATGCAAAAACCAAAAAAAAATATTAATGAACTAATTACCTTTTTTTAAATTCCACGCGGACGAAGTCGCGGGTACAGCTAGTAGTAAATATTTCATTGAAGTTCTAAATAGGGTTCATGGTTTCTTGAGCTTTTCAATTTCTCGGGTCTCGAGAATTCTCGAGGATAATTTCTCGGGACTCTCGGGTTGTCGAGAAATTTATATTTACGAACGTTTTCTCATATTATTTGGTTCCAATTGCGTCAAAATTCAGTGGTTTTGCTCTCCAATAAAAGTATCAAATTAATTATAAAACTTTCATCGATTTTATTTAAAAACATTAATACAGATTAAATTACAGAAACAAATATTATTCAGACTCATAATCATAATGACAGCGCCATTTTTAGTTGGTTATTTAGAACTTAAACTAAACAACAAATCTACATGAAAGAAAACGTTAATATTAGGTTGGGGAAAAGGTCTTTTTAATACAGTTGCTCAAAAAGTGGCATATTGCAGGGACGTATAGCGTTCGGGAAGTTTTTTTTTTCTTTACCATTCCCGCACTAATGCGTTTTCTTTCCCAACTGTCAAAATAATGTCTATTAAAAGGAAAAACCAACCATGAAGTTTTTACTAAAAAAATTATTGTATATTTCTAAAAAGAAACTACTTACTCATTTGTTTCAATATTAGATTTAATGATTTGATTGAATGAGTTAGGTTAGGTTTCATTTCATTATATTTCATTTTTATTTCTATCAATAAGAAAATTCTACTGAAGACTTGGATGTACGGTCATAGTTGCTTATGCCTACTAGAATGGGTGAAGAAAAAATAAATCTCTGCTTATATTATACGGTTGGCGCCATTTTTTTTTTCAAAACTTGGCTGTATGGATGCACATAGTTGCTTTTGTTTGGCTGAGTAATGCATCCGCCGTATAGTCCTGATTTTGCGCCTTAAGATTTCCACCTGTTTCGGTCTCTTCAGAATTCTTTAGGCAGAGTCAGGTTAACATCACGAGAGGACTGCCAAAACCACTTGTCGCGGTATTTTGATCAGAAGTCCGAACTATATTAAAATAACTATATTAAAAAATGTTTTGAAATTTCTTAAAAAATGCGACGAAACTTTTCCCCCATCTATTATCTTAACTTACATTACATTAGGATCACAGCAAAATTTTGGGCTGGTTATTTAGAAAAAAAAAACAACTTGAATCTTGTAAACAAAATAGCTTCTATAAAACACGAAAGAAAACTTTATTAACTTAAACTCAGGTAGAAACTAAATGTAAATTATAATTACATTACAATCATATCACCATTTATGGCATGTTAATAGAATGTAAACAAATTAAAACTCTGCAAGTTCTCGACTTTTCTCGAGTTCTCGACTTTTCACGAACTTGATTTCCCGGGAATAAAGCCCAAAGATTTCCCTATTCGTGCTTCATCATTCATCATCATCATCATCATTTCAGCCAAAAGACGTCCACTGCTGGACATAGGCCTCCCCCAAGGATCTCCACAAAGGTCGGTCCTGGGCCGCCCGCCGACGTTAACCAGGTCGTCGGTCCACCGTGTGGGAGGCCTAACAGCACTGCGAATATAAGACGACTGATACGTGCTTAAGGAAACTACCACCTTGCCAAGGACAGGGGAAGTAATTTTAAATATGACGATTTATAAGAGTTTCTCGACTATTATGGGGAAAAAAGTTGTTTTTGAGTTTGAGTCAGTCTAATTATGTGTTCTCTTTCTCTTACCTAAATCACACATTTGTAAATAGTTATAGGTACCATTTGCAAAAAACTAGCATAAGTCGATGCAGACGAGGTCGCGAGTACCAGCTAGTATATTCTAAGCCATTAAAATTCAGACTCTTCCTTAAATATTTCTTTATCTCATAGTGAACGCTTTCAATCTGAACAGATAAAACCGAAAATTTCGCAAACCAAATCTTAAATAAATACCTCATATTTCATTAAATACAGCGCAATTAGAACGGAGAAAATTGAGAACGGCGAAAAAGAAAATTCACTGTAGTCTCAGCGTCTTTGTTCCATTTACATAATTCCAAGAAATGTTTTATTGTTAGTCGGGATTTCCACCAATTTCGGATCCAAAATATGAATTCTGACCAATTTACAGGAATCCCTAACCGAAACTTTGAAATGACGATTACAAGTTCTTGGTACTTGTACGAGTATGTGTATATAGTTGAATTCGAGAGTGTTTTAAGAACTTACTCAAAATCAGTTCATCCAATTTTAACCTATGATTCCATAAACAAATAGAAGTCAAAACTATAATACTTTTTTACTAATTTTACTTTTTTTATGTGTGCATAAATTAATAAATACTATAAGTTCCTATTTGCTAATTTAAGTTCTAGCTACAGAAGCCTCCCACCTGTGAATTAAGTAATCGTTTTCGTTTCCATTTCCTAATTCCCTAATTTCGTTTTCCCCACTAATAGGTCTGTCACTAATATGTCAAGTCGACATGCCTAAATGATTAATGAACAACTTGGTTCAATTAGAAAGCAAATAAATTGCTACAATTTTTGTTTACTCAGAACCATGTATTTTGTGAGAATAGGTACTGCTACTGTAATGTAGGATATGTAGGCCGTTTTTTAATTGATGTAAGATTTGATTAAATTTTAGTACTCATCATCATCATCATCATTTCAGCCAAAAGACGTCCACTGCTGGACATAGGCCTCCCCCAAGGATCTCCACAAAGGCCGGTCCTGGGCCGCCCGCATCCACTGCTTTCCGGCGACCTTAACCAGGTCGTCGGTCCACCGTGTGGGAGGCCTACCAGCACTGCGCCTTCCGGAACGCGTTCGCCACTCGAGGACTTTTTTGCCCCATCGGGCGTCGGTCCTGCGAGCTATGTGCCCTGCCACTGCCACTTAAGTTTGGCAATCCGGTGGGCTATGTCGGTGACCCTGGTTTGCCTGCGTATCTCCTCATTTCTGATTCGATCTCGCAGGGAAACTCCGAGCATAGCCCTCTCCATTGCCCTTTGGGTGACTTTGAGCCTTCTGATGGAGCCCATAGTGAGCGACCACGTCTCTGTTCCATATGTCATCACTGGCAACACACATTGGTTGAAGACTTTTGTCTTCAGACACTGCGGTATTGTGGACGAGAAGAATTTTAGTACTACTACTACCCAACCCATATATGACCCACTGCTGTATTGCACCTTCTCTACTTACACGGTGGCCAGACGGGTTAGCACGGCCTCTGCGCGCCCCAGAGTCCCCTATAACCCAGTTCCCAACGGCCGGGTATCCATGAGGATCTCCGATGTAAAAAATGTCCAATTTTTTTTTAAATATAATATTAGTGGTCATGTCATAAGCATAACTCTGCATACTCCGTGTAACATTGTTTGAAAAGTACGCAAGTTCAACAAATTAATATCTCTAAAATTACCCAACATTACTGAGGGAATGAAATAGAACAGATCAACATCTCACAGAAACATTTACATAGACCCGTCCGTCTGTCTGTCAACGCGGTGTCGAAAATTATACTACGCTTGGTATATTATTGTTATGAGCCCCACGTCTGTTGAATGTTGTACATCCATAATAAATTAATTATTACTAGCGACCCGCACCGGCTTCGCACGGGTGATAAACCTTCCTCTTGAATAAGTCTATCTATTAAAAAAACCGCTTCAAATACCGTTGCGTAGTTTTTAAAATTTAGGCTAAGCGCGCACTACGATTTTTATTCGTTGCGATTTTTAAAGTGCGACGTAATATCGCAAACGACAGTAGTTCCTACGCAAACGATTTATTGTCGTAGTGCGCGGATTGTAGTGTTTTTCTATTGTTCACAAATTTGCGATATTTTTTCGCACCGAATAATAATCGTAGTGCGCGCTTAGCCTTAAGCATACATAGGGACGGACAGACGACAGCGACTAGTAATGATGTGTACGAGAATGTACGACATCTATAAATCTTTAAAAAATATATTACCACATTGTCGATTGTCTAAATGGCCGGGCAAGTGTCTTTGTGTAAACCAGAGGCACTTGCTCTGAGTCTGGGTGTCATTTGTGTTCGTGAATTTCATGTTTGTAAACTGCCCCCGAGATACAGGCTGCACCATGCAGGGGATTCGCTTAAAAAAAAATAAAAAAAAAGTTTACTTATATAAAAAAATGAATGTTTGTCTGTATGTCCTATATAGAACCGTAAACTATGCATTTGATCATGTCCTGGTCTTCCACGAAGGTTTGTGACCAAAAAACTAATAAAAAAAAAAAAGTGTAATGTCTTTCCTTTAAATTAATTTTAGTTAGTGGCGTAGCTACTCGCTCGGGGTACAGCTAGATATAAATAAATGAAATAGGTCTCTGAATTTCTTGCTAGTTCTTCCCAGCAGTAGTCGCGTTCCGAATTAGCAGTAATGTTCGAATGTTGGTTTGTATAAATGTTATCAATAATAAGTTGACAAATTGTAAGTGTCCATCGTGACCTACGCAAAATAAATTATTTGAATCTATTTATTGTCTCTCTCTCTCTTCCCTGTACGCGAGATGTCCAGTATACCATTATAAACAAGGCATAATTACTACTACTCGGGCGGAACTCCTCTCATCATAGGCAGTGTAATTAGCCTACCGTGCCACACTGGCCAGACGGGTTGGCACAGGGTTTCGTATCAAGTTTTCCTTCTCTTGCGGCAGGTTTCCAGCCTTGTCATTTTCTTTTGTCGGCTCTTACGACACCCTCATGATGGAATGGTGTGGTGGGTAAATCGGTAATTTATGTATTCTAAAACTGTATTATTAAACAACGTACTTCACTGATAAAATTTATGTTAAGTCAACAAGCAAAATGTTGACAACTGGTCTAATCATTCCGTGTGGTGACGGATGTAGTATATATAGTGTCACCACTGCGTTTCCTGAGGAGTCCTGAGTCGGGCCTTCTCCAACTACTAGGAGAAAAATTAGCCTAGAAAATTGTTCCACGTGACTGACATAATAAATATAAAACTTCCCCACCGCACGCTGGGAAATAACGCGTGTCGTAAAAGACAACAAAACCCAGCACGCTTGGTGGTAGGATCGAACGGTCCACCCGGCTGGCTACCACCCTCACATTAAAGTCCGACGCCAAGCAGTTTTACTGTGTTCCGTCGTGACTTTGAGCCTTCTGAAGGAGCCCATAGTGAGCGACCACGTCTCTGTTCCATATGTCATCACTTAGACCCTGCTCCATCTTAGACCCTGGCTTTGCTTTCCATCACGCAAGCCTAGGGTCAAAGGCATTCAAGTAACTGGTACAAAAACCATTAAGAGACAACAATTCTAACTAATAGCGCAATAAAACCGGAGATTTGGTAACCGTATACAATTCAAACAAATTACACGAAAGGTTCAATGTATATTTTTAACGGTTTTGTTCCATTGTCGGTGTTTTAAAAGAATAGTCCTAAACGCCAATTCCATTAGTAAAAGCCGCCGGCACGTGGGTGGCGAAACCAAATCGTTTAGGGTTGACGCTTCTTAATTAATAACGGTACAATGTATTAAATATTAACAACGTTAAAACCTCAGTTTAGTCATGTGTCTACAGTTACCCGCAGTATGTGGCTGCGTTGACTATGAAATTGGATTAGTACCTTTTGAAATGTGTGTCGCTTTTTACCGAATAGCGGTTTTGTCAATTTTATGATTATAATTAGCTGACCCGGAATACGCTGTTTTGCCACATAAATATCGCCATTAAAACATAGGGGTTGATCGTAGAGGGTTTTTCGTAGAGGGAATTTAGACTTACAACATAAGTATGTATTTTTTTATGCTGTGTCATAAAAAAAACAATTTATTTTATAATTCAAAATTCAATTCTACATTACATAAAAAAAAACATTTAGCGGAATGAACAATAGATGTTGTCTGAGTCGCAGACCTAACCGTTATGCAACAAAATTTTCACGAAAATCGGTCGAGCCATTTCGATGAAGTTCAATAACAAACACCGTGACACGAGAATTTTATATATTAAGAATAATAGTTGGATTTTGGAAAATAATAAAAATACAATAATTCGAAATTCAATTGAAACAAATCTTCATATTCTTCCTCCTGTCGGTTCCAATTTAATTGGAAAACGGTGAAGATATAAGAACTGGTATTTATCTAATTAATGTATATAGGACTTTTGATAAGAAATATGACTAGGCTAGCCCTACTAGCTAAATTAAGCCAATAACAATAACTTACTTATAGTAATTATTGTAAAAAAAATATAGGAGCAAACAGAGTTACAGTGAACAACAGTCAAGAACAACAGTCCAATTAACAGTAGCAACCGTTCGTAAGAAGATATTTTCGGTTTATTGGAATAGTATTATATTTCGGATATCAATCAATACTAGTAAATTAAAAAAAGAGCATTTTTATTTCTCTGAATAAAAATACAAGATTTTACTTGCTTTGTATGTAGAAAAAATGAATGTTACTATTTATTTGATGAGATAGAGGATCTTATCAAATAAATAGTAACATTCATTTTTTCTCTTTAATAGTCGTTAATTATGCTTACAATTGGAGGTATCTAATAGTAATTAGTATTTTTTAGGAATAAATAATTAATAAAATTACTATAAAATTAATTAAAATAAATAATAAAAACCCATTTATTTCATAAACACTTATATAGCCTTGGATATATATATATATACCCACAGAGTTGGCACTATATACTACAGCCTTAAATGTGTGAATCGCGGCAGAAATTAAGGCTACTGCTATTCCGACCCGTGTCGTTATTATAAAATGTGTACACATCGCAAAAGTTTAAAGTCATTATCACTAAATGTGGCCAAATTCATTTTAATGTTGAAACGCTTGATAACCCTACCCTACGCTTTACGCGCAAAGCGGCGTATCTGTCATTTTGATAAATTTCATTAGTCGCCCACTGGGACGCGTTGACACTTTGCGACAAAAATGGATTGCAGATTCTATGATTTTCGCGACGAAATGCATGACTAGTCACTATTATACAGAAAAAGGCTTTCTGAAGTTTTTCTTGCGCCCAGGCTAGCTGCCTTACGATTTCCTTGTGTATTCTAAATCAGTCATCACATCATCATCAGCCCACATTGGTCCACTGCTGGACAGGCCTGCCCTAAATTGCGCCTCTGCCTACCATTTAGGGGGATTCCCCATAATCCCCACGCTGGGCATGCGGGTTGGGGATCGTAGTTATAGGTAAGGAGTTGGACCAGACGTTGCTGCTGCCCAACGTCTGTAATTTTTTTCCCTTAGTCGCCTTTTACGACACCCACGGGAGGCGATGGGGTGGTGATATTCTTATTCCGTCACCACATAGAGGATCACACGGAATATGTATTAAAATGTTATTTATTTAACAATTTATGTACACATACAAAACATCCAGGTAAGTCCAACTTCGAGAAAGAGGTCAATCGTCGGATCCAACTCGGCTGGGCAGCGTTCGGGAAGCTGCGAAAGATCTTCTCGTCCACAATACCGCAGTGTCTGAAGACAAAAGTCTTCAACCAATGTGTGTTGCCAGTGATGACATATGGAGCAGAGACGTGGTCGCTCACTATGGGCTCCATCAGAAGGCTCAAAGTCACCCAAAGGGCAATGGAGAGGGCTATGCTCGGAGTTTCCCTGCGAGATCGAATCAGAAATGAGGAGATACGCAGGAAAACCAGGGTCAGCGACATAGCCCACCGGATTGCTAAACTTAAGTGGCAGTGGGCAGGGCACATAGCTCGCAGGACCGACGCTCGATGGGGCAGAAAAGTCCTCGAAAGGCGACCGCGCTCCGGAAGGCGCAGTGCTGGTAGGCCTACCACACGGTGGACCGACGACCTGGTTAAGGTCGCCGGAAAGCAGTGGATGCGGGTGGCCCAGGACCGGCCTTTGTGGAGATCCTTGGGGGAGGCCTATGTCCAGCAGTGGACGTCTTTTGGCTGAAATGATGATGATGATGATACAAAACATAAGTCGAACACATGGAAATACAGGAGACATTTATACAACTTACTTACTTTTCAGCCCTTAAATGACCCACTGTTGAGTCGGACCTCCTCCAACTACATGGAGGGTAATTAGCCTACTATGCCACGCTGGCCAGACGGGTTGGCATAGGGTTTCGTATCAAGTTTTCCTTCTCCTTGGGCTAGGTGATCTGCCTGTTGCGTTCTTTTATTAATTTTTCAGATTTAAAGTGCATCTAGACAGCGTTTAGACACATCCCATCTCCCATTTGAATTATTTTATTATTATATACATATTTTTATTATAATATAGTTATCATCATCGTCGTCGTCCGTATTTGGTGACGGATTTAGAATACATTATGTCACCATCCCATTTCATCCTAAGGGTGTCGTAAGAGTCGACAATAGGAAATGACAAGGTAGAAAACCTAGCCGCAAGGGAAGGAAAACTTGATACTAACACCTATGCCAACCCGTCTGGCCAGCGTGGCACAGTAGGCTAATTACCTTCCATGTATTTGGAGGAGGCCCAACTCAGCAGTGGGCTGAATAGTAGTAATAGCAGAGAGCCACGCGGGCGAAGCCGTAAACAGAAGCTAGTGCTGGTATAAACCACAAACCCGTTTGCCAAATTTATTACCCAGATATCTATCCTCACAAGATAAATTTTAATAAGCTTGGAGGATTTTATTTCACGTTATAAATGGTAGAAGATCAAATTTCAGTGGATTAGATGGTAAAATATATAGCTATGATAAATGATAAACCGTTTTCACAATAAGTTCATTAATCTCAAATTACTGAATACAGTGGAATATTTATTTTATATATTTATGTATATTTGATATGAGTATTTGTCTTTTATAAATACACTTATATATGTATGATGTATATGTATGTTTATATAGGTTTATTATTTATTTTTAAGTTCCTTTATATTATTAGCTATACAATGCTTTCGTAATTTCCCAGTGCATCTGCCATAAACCCCTCTCTACACACCCAAAGGTTGACTGGGAGAGAATGCCTCTTGGCATTAAGTCCGCCTATGTAATATTTTTTTGCATAAAGTATTAAATAAATAAAAATATCTTATATCTACGGTCTCCTTCAGCTACATGGACGGCCAGTAGCGTACTGTGCCACGCTGGCCAGACGGGTTGGCACAGGAATTCGTATCAAGTTTTCCTTCTTTTGCAGCTAGGATTTTGGCCTTATCATTTCTCTTAATCGGGTCTTACCCACAGAACGAAATGGAATAGCGACACCACACGTAATACGCGTGCGGGGCTTCGGTGCCACCGATTCACTGTTTCGCCTTTCCATCACGAACCAAGAAATTTAGCAACTCGTTTCTTTGTCGCACCTCACGAGCATGGAACTCCGTCCCTGCACACGTATTTCCACCCACCTACAATATGGGGTCTTTCAAACGAAGCATGAAGAGGCACCTTGCGGGCCGGCAGGGCGAGAATACGTACGTGTGCGTGCTATACGTATAGTTTAGCACTAGGTATCCCCACTTCGAGACTGCATTTCCACTTAACATCAGGCGGAAACCAGTCATCTGTCTGCTCTTACATAAAAAAAAGCATATGCCAACTCGTCTGGCCAAGCAACGTGGAACAGAGGGCAATTTCCCTCTATTCATACAAAGGAGGCCGGATGTCATAATAATATGACGGTCGCCTATCCATTGTCCTGCTTGACCTGCAAATCAATTGCATTCCGCAGTATCCACCAGACAATGACCTCTTCCGACTTCGTCTAAGACAAAGCTACGAACAGAAAGAATTCTCTAATAGCATCCCACGGTTAGTAGATAAATACATACAAAATTCCTTATCTCTTGTAGACCTATAAAAGAGAATGTTTTGTTATAAGATCAACGGAATACGCTACGCTCCGTGTACGCGATAAACTAGCTAGGATTAAGAATACATAGTGTCACCACCCCGTACCATCCTGAGCGTGTCGTTAGAGCCGACAAAAGGTGGTGGCGTCGTGCGGCGGGTCGTTCTCTTCCCTGCAATATGGTTGAGGAGGGCGATGGCTGCCGCATGCGTCATGCTTGTGAACAGGTGCCGTTGCTGGGGGTCGGTTGGCTTGGGCATTACAAGGTTACTATTGTCGACTAGATCTGGTTGATGTTTGGCCCTTTGGAACTATTGCGCGAGTTTGCTCTCACAAATCTGTCTTATAACCAGTCTTGTACCCAAATGGCGATCTAAAAAGAGCAACTACAGAGTTTCTTGCCGGCTCTTCTCTGTAGAGGTGCATTCCGAACCGGTGGTAGATGGTAAATAATTAATTTTAAATGATAAATTTTAAATTTTATTTTTTTGTTTGACCTGTCAAAAGAGCTCTAATGAGCCAACTTGTTTAAATGAGTTTTGATTTTTGAAAGGATATAACAAGGCTGAGAACCTGGACACAACAAAATGCCAATCCATCCGGCCAGCGTGGCACAGTAGGCTAATTACCCTCCTTATAATGAGAGGAGGCCCGACTCGGCAGTGGGTCATTTATGAGCTGAGTAGTAGTAGTAGGTATAATATCTAGCGCTAGGTATCGTGAGGCAGTTTACAAACATGTAATTCACGAACACAAATGACAGCCAGACTCAGAGCAAGTGCCTCTGGTTTATATAAAGACACTTACCCGACCTCGGAATCGAACCGAGGACTCGCGATTCAAAGGCCGCACATCCAACCCCTGGACAAGGCATCTTCAAATTATAAATGTTCAGTTTGTGAATGTTTAAACAAACTACAATAGTATTTTTTCATTAGCCAGAGTTGGTAGCCATAGCGTCAAGCGTAGGTATAATGAGTGAGATATTTCCATGAGCTCGACTTCTGTACCTATTTATGTTGTGGCCAGACACAGCCGGAGGCCCTGTTTTATATTATGTAAGGATTTTTTTCTTTTCAACCTTTCCCTATTGTGAATAATCGTTATAAAATTATGAAAATACTCTGGCGTCGTACCCGAGTCTTTTTGCAACCGAAAATTAAAACATTACGCTTGTAATACCAGATAAACCATTGTCTCTCGTATTTATTTTAATAACTAGCTGTACCCGCGACTTCGTCCGCGTGGAATTTAAAAAAAGTTAATTAGTTCATTAATATTTTTTTTTGGTTTTTGCATTTATTTTAATTATCATTTATTTTCAGTTTTTGTTGGCTTATTTATCGAATCTTCTTTGATATTGAGATTGTGAATATCATCATAAATACTATGTATTAAAGTTTCAGTGTCCACCACAACCTAACAAAGACTGGTAGGAAGTTCTATATCATGATTACTATTGACTTCTAGACACTTTCCCTCTCCAACATCAAGAAGAATTTTACTAAATTCTGAATCAGCTGAATGATGTGCTCTCATGTTTTGTTTTAAATTAAGTTTTTAACAATGTCTCCAAAGTACTAAACGTTTTAGCCGGAACAAACAGACAGACAGACAAAAATTAAAAAAAAATATTTTGGTCTATTTGCTGTTTAAACATACTTACGCATTTAGTAAAAAGTTGTTATTTTATTATTACAATCAGACACTCCAATTTTATTTATTTGTATAGAAGATGTATAGACTAAATAAAAGTAGCCTAAGTTACTCCTTATATCATCAGCTACCTATCGGTGAAAGTCCCGTCAAAATCGGTCCAGCTGTTCCAGAGATTAGCCGGAACAAACAGACAGACAGACAGACAGACAGACGGACAGACAGACAAAAATTTAAAAATATTTTATTTTGGTCTATGTGCTGTGTATACAGACTTACGCATTTAGTAAAAAGTTGTTATTTTATTATTACAAACAGACACTCCAATTTTATTTATTTGTATAGAAGATGTATAGATGTGCTGTGTACAGAGACTTACGCATTTATTTATTTGTATAGATGTATAGACTAAATAAAAGTAGCCTAAGTTACTCCTTATATCATCAGCTACCTATCGGTGAAAGTCCCGTCAAAATCGGTCCAGCCGTTCCAGAGATTAGCCGGAACAAACAGACAGACAGACAGACAGACAGACGGAGAGACAGACAAAAATTAAAAAAAATGTTATTTTGGTCTATGTGCTGTGTATACAGACTTACGCATTTAGTAAAAAGTTGTTATTTTATTATTACAAACAGACACTCCAATTTTATTTATTTGTATGTATAGAAGATGTATAGATGTGCTGTGTACAGAGACTTACGCATTTATTTATTTGTATAGATGTATAGACTAAATAAAAGTAGCCTAAGTTACTCCTTATATCATCAGCTACCTATCGGTGAAAGTCCCGTCAAAATCGGTCCAGCCGTTCCAGAGATTAGCCGGAACAAACAGACAGACAGACAGACAGATAGACGGACAGACAGACTAAAATTAAAAAAAATGTTATTTTGGTCTATGTGCTGTGTATACAGACTTACGCATTTAGTAAAAAGTTGTTATTTTATTATTACAAACAGACACTCCAATTTTATTTATTTGTATAGATGTATAGATGTATAGATGTGCTGTGTATACAGACTTACGCATTTATTTATTTGTATAGATGTATAGACTAAATAAAAGTAGCCTAAGTTACTCCTTATATCATCAGCTACCTATCGGTGAAAGTCCCGTCAAAATCGGTCCAGCCGTTCCAGAGATTAGCCGGAACAAACAGACAGACAGACAGACGGACAGACAGACAAAAATTAAAAAAAATGTTATTTTGGTCTATGTGCTGTGTATACAGACTTACGCATTTAGTAAAAAGTTGTTATTTTATTATTACAAACAGACACTCCAATTTTATTTATTTGTATAGATGTGCTGTGTACACAGACTTACGCATTTATTTATTTGTATAGATGTTTAGACTAAATAAAAGTAGCCTAAGTTACTCCTTATATCATCAGCTACCTATCGGTGAAAGTCCCGTCAAAATCGGTCCAGCCGTTCCAGAGATTAGCCGGAACAAACAGACAGACAGACAGACAGACAAAAATTAAAAAAAAATGTTATTTTGGTCTATGTGCTGTGTATACAGACTTACGCATTTAGTAAAAAGTTGTTATTTTATTATTACAAACAGACACTCCAATTTTATTTATTTGTATAGATGTATAGATGTGCTGTGTACACAGACTTACGCATTTATTTATTTGTATAGATGTATAGACTAAATAAAAGTAGCCTAAGTTACTCCTTATATCATCAGCTACCTATCGGTGAAAGTCCCGTCAAAATCGGTCCAGCCGTTCCAGAGATAAGCCGGAACAAACAGACAGACAGACAGACGGACAGACAGACAAAAATTAAAAAAAATGTTATTTTGGTCTATGTGCTGTGTATACAGACTTACGCATTTAGTAAAAAGTTGTTATTTTATTATTACAAACAGACACTCCAATTTTATATATTTGTATAGATGTGCTGTGTATACAGACTTACGCATTTATTTATTTGTATAGATGTATAGACTGAATAAAAGTAGCCTAAGTTACTCCTTATATCATCAGCTACCTATCGGTGAAAGTCCCGTCAAAATCGGTCCAGCCGTTCCAGAGATTAGCCGGAACAAACAGACAGACAGACAGACGGACAGACAGACAAAAATTTAAAAATATTTTATTTTGGTCTATGTGCTGTGTATACAGACTTACGCATTTAGTAAAAAGTTGTTATTTTATTATTACAAACAGACACTCCAATTTTATTAATTTGTATGTATAGAAGATGTATAGACTAAATAAAGTAGCCTAAGTTACTCCTTATATCATCAGCTACCTATCAGTGAAAGTCCCGTCAAAATCGGTCCAGCCGTTCCAGAGATTAGCCGGAACAAACAGACAGACAGACAGACAGACAGACGGACAGACAGACAAAAATTAAAAAAAATGTTATTTTGGTCTATGTGCTGTGTATACAGACTTACGCATTTAGTAAAAAGTTGTTATTTTATTATTACAAACAGACACTCCAATTTTATTTATTTGTATTTTGAATAGATGTATAGACTAAATAAAAGTAGCCTAAGTTACTCCTTATATCATCAGCTACCTATCGGTGAAAGTCCCGTCAAAATCGGTCCAGCCGTTCCAGAGATAAGCCGGAACAAACAGACAGACAGACAGACAGACAGACGGACAGACAGACAAAAATTAAAAAAAATGTTATTTTGGTCTATGTGCTGTGTATACAGACTTACGCATTTAGTAAAAAGTTGTTATTTTATTATTACAAACAGACACTCCAATTTTATTTATTTGTATAGATAGACTAAATAAAAGTAGCCTAAGTTACTCCTTATATCATCAGCTACCTATCGGTGAAAGTCCCGTCAAAATCGGTCCAGCCGTTCCAGAGATTAGCCGGAACAAACAGACAGACAGACAGACGGACAGACAGACAAAAATTAAAAAAAATGTTATTTTGGTCTATGTGCTGTGTATACAGACTTACGCATTTAGTAAAAAGTTGTTATTTTATTATTACAAACAGACACTCCAATTTTATTTATTTGTATAGATGTATAGATGTGCTGTGTATACAGACTTACGCATTTATTTATTTGTATAGATGTATAGACTAAATAAAAGTAGCCTAAGTTACTCCTTATATCATCAGCTACCTATCGGTGAAAGTCCCGTCAAAATCGGTCCAGCCGTTCCAGAGATTAGCCGGAACAAACAGACAGACAGACAGACGGACAGACAGACAAAAATTAAAAAAAATGTTATTTTGGTCTATGAGCTGTGTATACAGACTTACGCATTTAGTAAAAAGTTGTTTTTTTATTATTACAATCAGACACTCCAATTTTATTTATTTCTATAGAAGATGTATAGACTAAATAAAAGTAGCCTAAGTTACTCCTTATATCATCAGCTACCTATCGGTGAAAGTCCCGTCAAAATCGGTCCAGCTGTTCCAGAGATTAGCCGGAACAAACAGACAGACAGACAGACAGACAGACGGACAGACAGACAAAAATTTAAAAATATTTTATTTTGGTCTATGTGCTGTGTATACAGACTTACGCATTTAGTAAAAAGTTGTTATTTTATTATTACAAACAGACACTCCAATTTTATTAATTTGTATAGATGTATAGATGTATAGATGTATAGATGTGCTGTGTATACAGACTTACGCATTTATTTATTTGTATAGATGTATAGACTAAATAAAAGTAGCCTAAGTTACTCCTTATATCATCAGCTACCTATCGGTGAAAGTCCCGTCAAAATCGGTCCAGCCGTTCCAGAGATTAGCCGGAACAAACAGACAGACAGACAGACGGACAGACAGACAAAAATTAAAAAAAATGTTATTTTGGTCTATGTGCTGTGTATACAGACTTACGCATTTAGTAAAAAGTTGTTATTTTATTATTACAAACAGACACTCCAATTTTATTTATTTGTATAGACTAGCTGTACCCGCGACTTCGTCCGCGTGGAATTTAAAAAAAGTTAATTAGTTCATTAATATTTTTTTTTGGTTTTTGCATTTATTTTAATTATCATTTATTTTCAGTTTTTGTTGGCTTATTTATCGAATCTTCTTTGATATTGAGATTGTGAATATCATCATAAATACTATGTATTAAAGTTTCAGTGTCCACCACAACCTAACAAAGACTGGTAGGAAGTTCTATATCATGATTACTATTGACTTCTAGACACTTTCCCTCTCCAACATCAAGAAGAATTTTACTAAATTCTGAATCAGCTGAATGATGTGCTCTCATGTTTTGTTTTAAATTAAGTTTTTAACAATGTCTCCAAAGTACTAAACGTTTTAGCCGGAACAAACAGACAGACAGACAAAAATTTAAAAAAAATATTTTTGTCTATTTGCTGTTTAAACATACTTACGCATTTAGTAAAAAGTTGTTTTTTTATTATTACAATCAGACACTCCAATTTTATTTATTTCTATAGAAGATGTATAGACTAAATAAAAGTAGCCTAAGTTACTCCTTATATCATCAGCTACCTATCGGTGAAAGTCCCGTCAAAATCGGTCCAGCTGTTCCAGAGATTAGCCGGAACAAACAGACAGACAGACAGACAGACAGACGGACAGACAGACAAAAATTTAAAAATATTTTATTTTGGTCTATGTGCTGTGTATACAGACTTACGCATTTAGTAAAAAGTTGTTATTTTATTATTACAAACAGACACTCCAATTTTATTAATTTGTATGTATAGAAGATGTATAGACTAAATAAAGTAGCCTAAGTTACTCCTTATATCATCAGCTACCTATCAGTGAAAGTCCCGTCAAAATCGGTCCAGCCGGTCCAGAGATTAGCCGGAACAAACAGACAGACAGACAGAAAGACGGACAGACAGACAAAAATTAAAAAAAATGTTATTTTGGTCTATGTGCTGTGTATACAGACTTACGCATTTAGTAAAAAGTTGTTATTTTATTATTACAAACAGACACTCCAATTTTATTTATTTGTATAGATGTGCTGTGTACACAGACTTACGCATTTATTTATTTGTATAGATGTATAGACTAAATAAAAGTAGCCTAAGTTACTCCTTATATCATCAGCTACCTATCGGTGAAAGTCCCGTCAAAATCGGTCCAGCCGTTCCAGAGATTAGCCGGAACAAACAGACAGACAGACAGACAGATAGACGGACAGACAGACTAAAATTAAAAAAAATGTTATTTTGGTCTATGTGCTGTGTATACAGACTTACGCATTTAGTAAAAAGTTGTTATTTTATTATTACAAACAGACACTCCAATTTTATTTATTTGTATAGATGTATAGATGTGCTGTGTATACAGACTTACGCATTTATTTATTTGTATAGATGTATAGACTAAATAAAAGTAGCCTAAGTTACTCCTTATATCATCAGCTACCTATCGGTGAAAGTCCCGTCAAAATCGGTCCAGCCGTTCCAGAGATTAGCCGGAACAAACAGACAGACAGACAGACGGACAGACAGACAAAAATTAAAAAAAATGTTATTTTGGTCTATGTGCTGTGTATACAGACTTACGCATTTAGTAAAAAGTTGTTATTTTATTATTACAAACAGACACTCCAATTTTATTTATTTGTATAGATGTATAGATGTGCTGTGTATACAGACTTACGCATTTATTTATTTGTATAGATGTATAGACTAAATAAAAGTAGCCTAAGTTACTCCTTATATCATCAGCTACCTATCGGTGAAAGTCCCGTCAAAATCGGTCCAGCCGTTCCAGAGATTAGCCGGAACAAACAGACAGACAGACAGACGGACAGACAGACAAAAATTAAAAAAAATGTTATTTTGGTCTATGAGCTGTGTATACAGACTTACGCATTTAGTAAAAAGTTGTTTTTTTATTATTACAAACAGACACTCCAATTTTATTTATTTCTATAGAAGATGTATAGACTAAATAAAAGTAGCCTAAGTTACTCCTTATATCATCAGCTACCTATCGGTGAAAGTCCCGTCAAAATCGGTCCAGCCGTTCCAGAGATTAGCCGGAACAAACAGACAGACAGACAGACAGACAGACGGACAGACAGACAAAAATTTAAAAATATTTTATTTTGGTCTATGTGCTGTGTATACAGACTTACGCATTTAGTAAAAAGTTGTTATTTTATTATTACAAACAGACACTCCAATTTTATTAATTTGTATGTATAGAAGATGTATAGACTAAATAAAGTAGCCTAAGTTACTCCTTATATCATCAGCTACCTATCAGTGAAAGTCCCGTCAAAATCGGTCCAGCCGGTCCAGAGATTAGCCGGAACAAACAGACAGACAGACAGAAAGACGGACAGACAGACAAAAATTAAAAAAAATGTTATTTTGGTCTATGTGCTGTGTATACAGACTTACGCATTTAGTAAAAAGTTGTTATTTTATTATTACAAACAGACACTCCAATTTTATTTATTTGTATAGATGTGCTGTGTACACAGACTTACGCATTTATTTATTTGTATAGATGTATAGACTAAATAAAAGTAGCCTAAGTTACTCCTTATATCATCAGCTACCTATCGGTGAAAGTCCCGTCAAAATCGGTCCAGCCGTTCCAGAGATTAGCCGGAACAAACAGACAGACAGACAGACAGATAGACTGACAGACAGACAAAAATTAAAAAAAATGTTATTTTGGTCTATGTGCTGTGTATACAGACTTACGCATTTAGTAAAAAGTTGTTATTTTATTATTACAAACAGACACTCCAATTTTATTTATTTGTATAGATGTATAGATGTATAGATGTGCTGTGTATACAGACTTACGCATTTATTTATTTGTATAGATGTATAGACTAAATAAAAGTAGCCTAAGTTACTCCTTATATCATCAGCTACCTATCGGTGAAAGTCCCGTCAAAATCGGTCCAGCCGTTCCAGAGATTAGCCGGAACAAACAGACAGACAGACAGACGGACAGACAGACAAAAATTAAAAAAAATGTTATTTTGGTCTATGTGCTGTGTATACAGACTTACGCATTTAGTAAAAAGTTGTTATTTTATTATTACAAACAGACACTCCAATTTTATTTATTTGTATAGATGTATAGATGTGCTGTGTACACAGACTTACGCATTTATTTATTTGTATAGATGTATAGACTAAATAAAAGTAGCCTAAGTTACTCCTTATATCATCAGCTACCTATCGGTGAAAGTCCCGTCAAAATCGGTCCAGCCGTTCCAGAGATTAGCCGGAACAAACAGACAGACAGACAGACGGACAGACAGACAAAAATTAAAAAAAATGTTATTTTGGTCTATGAGCTGTGTATACAGACTTACGCATTTAGTAAAAAGTTGTTATTTTATTATTACAAACAGACACTCCAATTTTATTTATTTGTATAGATGTATAGATGTGCTGTGTACACAGACTTACGCATTTATTTATTTGTATAGATGTATAGACTAAATAAAAGTAGCCTAAGTTACTCCTTATATCATCAGCTACCTATCGGTGAAAGTCCCGTCAAAATCGGTCCAGCCGTTCCAGAGATTAGCCGGAACAAACAGACAGACAGACAGACAGACTAAAATTAAAAAAAAATGTTATTTTGGTCTATGTGCTGTGTATACAGACTTACGCATTTAGTAAAAAGTTGTTATTTTATTATTACAAACAGACACTCCAATTTTATTTATTTGTATAGATGTATAGATGTGCTGTGTACACAGACTTACGCATTTATTTATTTGTATAGATGTATAGACTAAATAAAAGTAGCCTAAGTTACTCCTTATATCATCAGCTACCTATCGGTGAAAGTCCCGTCAAAATCGGTCCAGCCGTTCCAGAGATAAGCCGGAACAATCACCTAAACCTAAGAGATCAATAACTAGATAATTTTTGACACTTTCTTATTTCTTATTTCTTATTTCTTATTTCTTATTTCTTATTTCTTATTTCTTATTTCTTATTTCTTATTTCTTATTTCTTATTTCTTATTTCTTATTTCTTATTTCTTATTTCTTATTTCTTATTTCTTATTTCTTATTTCTTATTTCTTATTTCTTATTTCTTATTTCTTATTTCTTATTTCTTATTTCTTATTTCTTATTTCTTATTTCTTATTTCTTATTTCTTATTTCTTATTTCTTATTTCTTATTTCTTATTTCTTATTTCTTATTTCTTATTTCTTATTTCTTATTTCTTATTTCTTATTTCTTATTTCTTATTTCTTATTTCTTATTTCTTATTTCTTATTTCTTATTTCTTATTTCTTATTTCTTATTTCTTATTTCTTATTTCTTATTTCTTATTTCTTATTTCTTATTTCTTATTTCTTATTTCTTATTTCTTATTTCTTATTTCTTATTTCTTATTTCTTATTTCTTATTTCTTATTTCTTATTTCTTATTTCTTATTTCTTATTTCTTATTTCTTATTTCTTATTTCTTATTTCTTATTTCTTATTTCTTATTTCTTATTTCTTATTTCTTATTTCTTATTTCTTATTTCTTATTTCTTATTTCTTATTTCTTATTTCTTATTTCTTATTTCTTATTTCTTATTTCTTATTTCTTATTTCTTATTTCTTATTTCTTATTTCTTATTTCTTATTTCTTATTTCTTATTTCTTATTTCTTATTTCTTATTTCTTATTTCTTATTTCTTATTTCTTATTTCTTATTTCTTATTTCTTATTTCTTATTTCTTATTTCTTATTTCTTATTTCTTATTTCTTATTTCTTATTTCTTATTTCTTATTTCTTATTTCTTATTTCTTATTTCTTATTTCTTATTTCTTATTTCTTATTTCTTATTTCTTATTTCTTATTTCTTATTTCTTATTTCTTATTTCTTATTTCTTATTTCTTATTTCTTATTTATTATTTCTTATTTCTTATTTCTTATTTCTTATTTCTTATTTCTTATTTCTTATTTCTTATTTCTTATTTCTTATTTCTTATTTCTTATTTCTTATTTCTTATTTCTTATTTCTTATTTCTTATTTCTTATTTCTTATTTCTTATTTCTTATTTCTTATTTCTTATTTCTTATTTCTTATTTCTTATTTCTTATTTCTTATTTCTTATTTCTTATTTCTTATTTCTTATTTCTTATTTCTTATTTCTTATTTCTTATTTCTTATTTCTTATTTGTCTGTGTGTGTGTGGTGGGATTGGAAGGGCATTATTCATTATGAGCTGTTACCACCATGCAGGACCATCAATTCTGAACTCTACTGCGAACAACTGATGAGATTAATCAACAGAAGGGTAACGCTAGACCTCACGCATCTGTAGCCACTCAGCAAAAATTAAGAGTTTGGCTGAGTAATGCATCCGCCGTATAGTCCTGATTTTGCGCCTTCAGATTTCCACCTGTTTCGGTCTCTTCAGAATTCTTTAGGCAGAGTCAGGTTAACATCACGAAAGATCATCACTTGTCGCGGTATTTTGATTTGATTTCTATAGCAATGGGATCATGTCCCTACCTACAAGATGGCAAAAAGTTCTCAAACAAAATGGTACCTACATACTTTAGTTAAATGTAAATAAACTATAATAAAAAACGTTTAGAAATTTCTTAAAAAATGCGACGAAACTTTTTCCCCATCTTTTATCTTAACTTACATTACATTAGGATCACAGCAAAATTTTCGGCTGATATTTAGAAAAAAAAAACAACTTAAATCTTGTAAACGAAATAGCTTCTATAAAACACGAAAGAAAACTTTATTAACTTAAACTCAGGTAGAAAGTAAATGTAAATTATAATTACATTGCAATCATATCACCATTTATGGCATGTTAATAGAATATAAACAAATTAAAACTCTGCAAGTTTATTTTCTACAAACGTACATGATTTCTCGAGTTCTCGACTTTTCTCGAGCTTGATTTCCCGGGAACAAAGCCCAACGATTTCCCGGGAGTTCTCGGCTCGAGAATTCCCGGGAATGAACCCTAGTTCTAAATTGAAATATTTACTAGTCTGTGATAATTTGAAGTGTATAATTATCCTTATTTCAACCCATAAATTTCCCACCACTGGCACGGGCCTCGTCCTAATTCATGGTGAGAAAAAAGCTTACTTAGAAACAGAAGTATAAAAAGACATCATAGTTACTTTTTGTAAACTAATTTTAATATTCACTATTCATTTACATGCCCAACATTTTAATGTCTATTTATTACGAGATTGTTCATAAGCTGACGAATTTGGAAGACATACTGTCCAATTTGGGATCAGAAGCAAACTCTGTGTTAATATCTAGCGAGCATTGCACCATAGGCTTATTTCTTTCTATGAAATTGAGGGAAATTATCTGCTGCGTCGAGCAGTGGGGCTGAGAAATTTATAATCATGGTTTTTGTACTGAACAAAAGCAATAAGTAAACAACTCTCCAATGCCTTCCTTAAACAACCCCACTCGTTTAGGTAGCTACCCGCCTATTAGCTAATCAATACCGCTTAACTAGCGTTTCGTATAAGAATTAACACTCTAATACAATTGTTTAAGGTTAAAATTCACTTGCCACAATATTCCAGTCCAGTGACCTATTCGTAATAGTGAAGGAAGTAATCGGCCTAGGATTCACCTTTATTTTTTGTCGAGGTTACAGAGGATAATGTTTATAAGCAGTAACGCAACTTCACAAAACAGTTAACTATAGATACTTACATAAATATATTAGAATAGTAAAGAAAACTCTTTATTGTACACCAATAATAAAAAATGTTAACGTGGCATCACACATATAAAAATAAGAAATGTACAAGGGGTGGTCATCCAGTACTGGCAGGCCTCTAACGTTATACGTTGTAAATTGTCGATTTGGCAGAGGCCGAATGCGTGCGTTTTGTGTTGCGACGTTTTGTGCTGAAACCTCGACAATTTTCTTCTTCTTCTTCTCAGCCCGCAAAAGGCTCACTGCTGAATCCGGCCTTCTGGGTCCGAGAGAGTTGACTTACTGCTTAGCTTGTATAAATATCTACTGTGTCAAGACCTTTGACTAACATTATTACAAACATTGTTTAATAAATATGTAACTAGACATTGTTTTAGTAAAATCAGATTGCCTATCTGGTGTTAAAATCATTCTACAGCCGGTAGAGGTTTGAATAGACTTTCGAAACAGTCCGAAGTATTTTTTTAGATCTATTCCGTTTTTACAGTAACACGTTTGTTTGAAAAATGCTTGATTTGAAAATTTGCTATATGAAATTTTCAAATGTAAGAATGCCAAAGTTCTATTAGGCCCTAAGCCTACTATTTGCTTTTGAAATTCCCAACCGACACGTTGAAATTGCTAATTCCTTTCCAAATACGTAATCTGCTAAATTCAATCCTATATGCCAAGTTCTTGTTATAGGGTGTGTGGCTTATTATCATAATATATATATATGCGATAGACTCCTAAACTACTTAACCGATTTTAATCAAATTTGCACACCGTGCGGGTTTTGCAAATTATTTGTATGTTATTTGACAGTCACAATTTTATGTTAGCTCCTAAAGATCCTAACAGGGTTATATCTGTTGACTGAATTGAGTAAGTATTCAATAGATGGCGCTATGTTTAAAGTACAAACGTTTCATAAAAGCTACAATTGCTACCAGCTACCACAGCATCCTGTGGCCGGGTCTGCTAGTTTAGTATAATTCAGCATATTTAATAAGATTCGGGTGGGCATGTCGATAAAAAATATAAAGCTTGGCACTCTATGTAGGTAATCTTTCTATTACGCCCTGCTTGAATAGTGCACAAAATCCTTTGCTCTAACTCGAGTCTCAACTAATTAAACCGCATTATTGTTCACGACGAAGATTAGCAGTTTAATTACCTTCTTATGAACATTCTAGTCTACAGGTTTTGTTTTCTACTTTTTGATTTAAGTTGTTATCTAGACGAAGTACAAAATCAAAAAAATCTTTTATCAGTTGGCTCACCTGTGCTCTTTTGACAAACTCAAACTCAAAATGAGCTTTATTTACGTAGGTTTTATCACAAAACTCATAGATATCGTCATAATAAAATTACCATTTTCATCTTGCGGCCCTGTCCCACGCTTGGTGGTAGTCGTTCTCTTCCCTGCAATATGGTTGAGGAGGGCGATGGCTGCCGCATGCGTCATGCTTGTGAACAGGCGCCGTTGCTGGGGGTCGGTTGGCTCGGGCATTAGAAGGCATTACTATTGTTGACTAAATCTGGCTGTTTTTTGGCCATTGCAACTATTTGCACGAGTTTGCTCTCACAAATCTGTCTTATATCCAGACTTGTACCCAAAAATGGCGATCTAAAAAGAGCAACTACAGAGTTTCTTGCCGGATCTTTTCTGTAGAGGTGCATTCCGAACCGGTGGTCGATGGTAAATAATCTATACTCTATACTAATATATAAAGCTGCAGAGTTTGTTTGTTTGTTTGAACGCGCTAATCTCAGAAACTACTGGTCCGATTTCAAAAAATCTTTCAGTGTTAGATAGTCCATTTATCGAGGAAGGTTATAGGCTATATTTTATTACTAAAATACTAAGGGATCCGTATGAAAATTGCGATTTTGTAAACCAAGGTGTAAAATCGAAAACCTATTTATGCGTGCGCTGCAAAAACTATTGACAATAGATCAAAATGATGTACTACGGGTTTGTAGGTCTTATAAAAAAGTCCGCGAGAGCATATATCTAACTATCATAGTTTAGTCACAATAACCGCTTTTATGTTTGACCTACAAACCCGTAGTACATCATTTTGTTCTATTGTCAATAGTTTTTGCGGCGCACGCATAAATAGGTTTTCGATTTTACACCTTGGTTTACAAAATCGCAATTTTCATACGGATCCCTAATTCTTTTGAAAATAAAATATAGCCTTCCTCGATAAATGGACTATCTAACACTGAAAGATTTTTTGAAATCGGACTAGTAGTTCCTGAGATTAGCGCGTTCAAACAAACATACAAACTCTGCAGCTTTATATATTAGTATAGATATAGATAATGTCACCATACCACCATTAGGGTAATAATTATTACGCCTAATAATTAGCATAGATAGTATATGCTAAAAACCCTCCATGTACCTGGAAGAGGCTCGACTCGTCAGTGGGTCTATGGGCTGGGTAGTAGTGTTCTATAGGGTGCATGTTGTTCCCTTGTCGGGCTGCGGGAAAACTTAGCCTTACAGAGTTTTACAAGAAGATTTCCTTCTCTACAATACGCTCAATATAGAACGGGTGTATTCTAAACCGATCTCACGGACATAAACTAGTGAAATACAAACACAATTAAGATCTAATAGAAAGTGTTACTGTATTAAGAGATCTGTAGAGATATTAGATTAAATGTCTCAAATTAATTCGTCACATTTCCCAAGGTATACGCAGTGCAATTAAAAAAATAATTGTATCGCAATTAAGGCGCATTTCTAAACACAATGGTCAAAGATTTCACACGGATAGGGACTTACTTCTTAGTACCCGATGTTTATCTATGCCAATGAACTTGATATTGTAGCTTATGTTGTGGATTTCATCTTTAGTCTCTCTCGATTCCATGGAAGGTTTCTTTTTTAAACGTATCCACTGCACTTATCGCGGGGCAGTTTACAAATACGTAATGCACCAACGTAAATGACACCCAGCATCAGAGCAAGTGCCTCTGGTTTACACAAAGATTTGCCCGACATCAGAATCGAACCGGCGATCCGTGATCCAAATCCCTAGACCAACAGTCTATTATATAAAAAACATAACGTCTTATTTTTGATAGTTTGTATTTTTGTCACGAATAAAAATGTTAGCCAATTTCGAAATAAACACCAAATAAACAACCATTAATTGAAGACATTGAGGAAATATATATAAACTAGTTGCCCGCCCCGGCTTCGCCCGTTCAAAGCGGGGGTGGGTTATACATATAAACCTTCCTCTTGAATCACTCTATCTATTAAAAAAAACCGTATCCAAATCCGTTGGGTAGTTTTAAAGATTTAAGCATACATAGGGACGGACAGACGACAGCGACTTTGTTTTATACTATGTAGTGATAGTGATGATAGTGAAGGCACCGAGTTTTTTAATTATTTTGGGGTTGATTAAAAAAATGTATATAAGTAGCTTATCATCCATCTCGTTACCATAACACAAGCATTAAGTTGCTTAGCAAATTTTCCTTCTCTTGTGAATAGGCTTTCGGCCTTGTCAGCTCTCTCTCAGGATGGAATGGGGTGGTGACACTGTGTATACTAAATCCACCACGCGGATAATAAGTCATTTTATATTATTTATTTATATATTATATTATATACCGTCATTTTTGTATTATGAAAGTATCTTTAAAGACCACATTCGGATAGTTTGATTCGAACGACGGGCATTGTATAAAGGCAGAAGTTTCATTGCTCAATGTCAAACCTCTTGCATCAATTGTGGTGTGGTTCAAGGTATAGGGTTTGTGTAAACTCAAAAAACTCAAAAGGAACTTTATTTACGTAGGTTTTATCACAAAACTCTTATAAATCGTCATATTTAAAATTACCAATATCAACTTACGACCCTTGTCCCACGCTAGGTGGTAGTCTCCGTATACACCTAACAGTTGTCATAATCTACATTCACACCTTTCATACACATTTCCACATTCTTACAATCCATCCATCTCTTCATTATCACTATCACTATCACTACATAGTATAAAACAAAGTCGCTGTCGTCTGTCCGTCCTTTTGTATGCTTAAATCTTTAAAACTACGCAACGGATTTTGAAGCGTTTTTTTTAATAGATAGAGTGATTCAAGAGGATGGTTTATATGTATAATATATGCATAATTGCAGCCGTGCGAAGCCAGGCCGGGTCGCTAGTTTGAAATAATTTAAATAAACTTCCTTTGACAGACTAACTTCTACCCGTTCTGATATATGAGCTATATTAGCATGTATAATCTTAGTAGAATAGGATAGGATGTAACAAACAAAAATATACAATTTTATTTATAATGTTAAACTTAGTTCAAATCTTACACACCCCAAAAACCATTCGACTACATTATTCAGTAGATAATTTCACTTAGTAAAATGGCACATGGTTATAAGTCCAAAGATAATATCATGCATGGCATGGAAGCATGACATGGAAGGCTAAGTACCTACGTAATGGGAGAGGCTCGACTCAGTAGAGGGTAATTTATGAGCTGAGTCGTTGTAGTAGAGTTTTCATTTTGTGCAGGTAAAACATAACATCATCATTTTCATCATCATTTCAGCCAATAGACGTCCACTGCTGGACATATGCCTCCCCAAGGCTCTCCACAAAGGCCGGTCCTGGGCCGCCCGCATCCATTGCTTTCCGGGATTTTAACCAGGTCTTCGGTCCACAGTGTGGGAGGCCTACCAGCACTACGCCTTCAGGAACACGGTCGCCACTCGAGGACTTTTCTGCCCCATCAGGCGTCATAAATCTATCATAAATACAATCTTATTTAAAAACGTACAACAGTGTTACTGATTCAGAAAGAGAAATCAGTAACACTGTTGTACTCTTTTTATGATAGTAAGTTTACTTTCAGGTAAATTTTTAATTACAGCGTTTGAGATCAACGTCCCGCAACCACGGTTACTGCAAATTGTTTGAAATGTTAGAATTTATATACAAGAACAGAACCATTAGGACACCATTTACCGCAATGAGCAAAGATCGCGAAAACCTAAGAAATCATTAACTTACTTTTAGGTTTTCACTACACAATAAATCACAGTGTTTTTTTATACAGTTGATCTCTCATACCTTTAACCAAGCTTCCACTCAAGGGAGATCCCTTAAGGTACAGCGTGTTGATGGCAGGTCGGCACATTACCTACCTGTCTTCCTTTACAGAAGTCTCCCAATTCGAATTCGATCAATATGTAGCTTGCCATAGGAAATGTAACCTTATTACTTGTTATAAAGATTTCATTTTTAAATCAATCATTTTTAACAAACAAAGAGGATTCTAAGTACTTACGCGCTTAGAATCCTCTTTGGATATTTTATTACGCTGTTTTGGGTCAAGGAACTGCAAGAAGTGCCTATGCGTCATGGTTCCTCAGTTCAATTTTGGGTTCACTTTACCGGGAACAACGATCTATCAACGGTACGATCGAACAACAACAATCTAGCGGCTAGATTTCCAGACATCTCATGTAAAACCCACTCGAATGGTGTCACTTTTCTAAATGCGTCACCATACGAACAATTGTCTTTACCATAAAATACGTATGAAGACCAATACATAAGATGTCAAACCTAGTAACTGCTTGCAAACGAGATATTAAGAACAAGAGAAATACATCACACAGATTTACGAGAGCGTTACAAATCAGAGTGATATATCACGGAGAAGTCACAGTAACTTAACGAAAGAGTAGGAATAGTTCATTTAAGTGAGGCAGGGCATAGCGGATTATGTATGTTTAAACAAGAGCTAATTTCTCTCCATGAATTTGGAGGAGGCCCGACTCAGTTCATTCGACCCATTCATGGGTTGAAACAACGACGACAAGAGCTACACGACTTGGGCGATTTCAAGGACTTGGGCGGTTTCACAATGTGACAGGCATACAAAACAATATATGGATGATATTGTCTTCTTGCGCGTAAAATGAAATGAAATGAAATTGAAATTTATTATTCGCTGAAAAACATTCACAATATAAATTATTCAGTATTGATTATGTCTGATGAGGATAAAACTAGATAAATTACCGAAACTCCCTGCACTAGGCTCAGCCTGTCCTGCGGGGAGCTTACAATAACTATACAAATTACATCATTTACATTAGCATTGAGCAGTAGTAAAACAAAAGCGTTGTGCAATCTCGTGAGATGTTACATAATCGAATAGTTATTTAACAATTAATTCCTAATTCAATTTAATTCATCAATAAAATACAAATACTTAATAATAATAATTATACTTAATTTATCTTTCATTATCATAATCACTATATTATAGTTCTAAATAATTCTTCAGTTTTGTCATAATTCCAGTTTATTAGGTTCTCATTTACTATATATTTTGCTTGCCGGTAAGTTAACATATGTAGGTTGAACATTTTTGACATTTGATTATAAATAAATGGTTTGAGGTAGGTGCTGAATCTTTTGGCAAACACAGTTTTGACCAATGCACCAGGCAAATGAAAGACGCGTCTCTCGATCATGTCTTCGTAGTTAGTTGCCGAAATAACCTCCTTATGCGTTTGAAGAGTAATCTTCTTGACAAACAGTCTCCTAACGCTGAGGACTTGACAGTCCTTGAAAAGTGCGGAGGTCGAGTATCGAAATGGTTTACATAACATGGTTTTCAATACCGAACGTTGAGCTCGCTCTAACATAATTAAATGCGAAGCTGCGGTTCCACCCCATGCCAGGATACAGTATTCTAGGAGAGATTGGCCGAGTGTGAGATAAACTGTCCTCAGCAAGCACATGGGAGCCACTTCGCGTAAAAGTTTCATTACGTAAGTAAGTTTTCTGACCCTGACTGACGTGGCTACGACATGCTCCCTAAAGTTAAGTCTATCATCAATGTGTACCCCTAAATACTTCACACTTACAGCTCGCTTTAGAGGTTTACATTTGCAGTCCGTTAACAGGGTATGAGCCGGGTTACAGGTGTGGACCACAAGTTCTAAATCGGATGGAATGGATGTAGCCGCGGTCTTGTGAAAGCAAATATATGTTGTTTTGGTCGTGTTTAAGGATAATAAATTAGCTTGAAGTCTTTTCCACACCCTGTCAAGTCCTTCTTCTGCTTGTGCCAACGCATTTTCCCAAGTTTTCCCATTAAATATAATGACTGTGTCATCGGCGTAGTTTATGCATACATTGTTTAAAAATCTATACTTATAATAATTAACTTATAGACACAGACAGACATAGACATATTCTTTATTGTGGCACAAGACAAAAAAAAAATACAATGACATACAAACACATGAGAAGATTTTAAAATTAGATTAAACAACAATTGTATTTTTAAGTCTTGCTTAAACTTATAATAATAATAATTTCTGTCTCTTGCGGCCAGGTCCTTTTGTCAGGTCTTACGATGCCCTCAGGATGAATTGGGGTGGCGACACTATTAGTCCCACCACTTAACATACTAATATTATCATTAGTCTCAGAAACAAGTAACTCAATAAGTAGTCATATTTTGCTTGAATATCACTATCACTACATAGTATAAAACAAAGTCGCTGTCGTCTGTCCGTCTCTATGTATGCTTAAATCTTTAAAACTGCGCAACGGATTTTGAAGCGGTTTTTTTAATAGATAGAGTGATTCCAGAGGAAGGTTTATATATATAATACATGCATAATGTTGTAGAGAAACACTAATAAATTTAGATGTTCATCATTGCACCCGTGCGTAGCCGGTATATATACATATATATATAATTGTATGTACATAAATGTTGCTAATTGAAAAAAAGAACTGTGAAGATAGACCCAGTTGTGTTACTGCTTACCTTTAGTGTGTGCTGTAGCATGGTCTGACGTCTCTTTCCAAACTACTTTAAGACACGGAAAATAAACACGTAAATATATTTAAAAAACTTGCTGCAAGAGAAAGAAAACTGGATATAAAACCCTGAGCCAATTGACACCTGGTCAGTAGTGGCAAACTCCTTCAATTCTACTGAAGTAGAAACGGCACTTGAATCACTCTATCTATTAAAAAAAACCGCTTCATAATCCCTTGCGTACTTTTAAAGATTTAAGCATACATAGGGACGGACAGACGACAGCGACTTTGTTTTATACTATGTAGTGAAAGTGATAATGATAAGTTTATTTATCAAGAAGATATTATTTTTAGTAAGTTCGTAGTCTGCGTGATAGAAGCAAATATGAGGAATTCCGCAGAAGAACCAGCGAGCGACGTAGCTCAAAGGATTGGACAGTTGAATTAGTAGTGGGTAGATCACGTAGCCTGAAGAAATGATAACCAAAAAAGTCCTGGAGCGAAGGGTGAGAAGACCGCTGACTACATGGGCGGACGACCCAATAAAGGTCGCTGGGAGTTGGAGGATATGTTTTGCAAAATATTTCCATTCAGCAATAGTCTACAAATAGATAGAGAACATTTTAATAAATTAAAATCACAGACACCCGAGAGCTTTCAATTTAATCAATGAGATAATTTCGAACATGAATTGAACTAAGTGATTAATCTCATTAATTATGTTCGAGCCATCAGAAGTTTTAATTAAGTAGATAAATTAATTATTTTGAATAAATAGTCGCTAGATTTGTTTAAATTTGGTAGAAGGCGTTACTTGGACGATATAACTTGCAGAGACTATAGTGCGATTACGTTAAGAATGCAGTAAGCCAAGATTCACGTATTCACGGTAGTGTAAAGGATAAAAGACAGGACACAAGCGTTGCGTTCGAAAGTATGCCTGCAACTGGTAATTGTGAATATGACTTTATAATTTGAAACGATGGTCGCTCACTGTATTCTCAATGTGAACGAGGTATAATTGATTTACCTGTAGTCTTTGCGTTGACTTTTGGAATATATGTCACTGATCCAATTTTTTACTCTTTAAAACCATTTACCAATTACTACATAAGTCGGAATTAATAGTTCTTTAGACACTTTCAGCAGGATGTTCATTATGAACACTTTGAAAACGTCAATCATCTTCTTAATTTTTTTTCCAATTGAATGAGTTTGGCTTATTGTATAGCTATGCTCGTCGATTCAGCTCATAAATGATCCACTACTGAGTCGGGCCTCCTCCAAATTCATGGAGGGAAGTTAACCTACTGTGTCACGCTGGCATGACGGGTTGGTATCAAGTTTTCCTTCTTTCGCTTTCGCATTAGTCGCCTCTTACGAGACCCTCAGGATGGTATAGGTTGGAGACATTGTGTATTATAAACCCGTCACTACACGGAACATAATATTACCAGTAATAGTTAAATACAAGTAGTACGTACATAACATTCATAGAAATATCTGCCAGACTCGTTTTTTCCACGCGCTTCCCACTCCTATTAATTTCAGCTGAAACAAACTACTACCAGACTGAAAAGCTTTTCAGTTTCAGCTGTGTTGCAGTGATAATTTTTCAGTAAATTTTAAGCTGCTTATATTTCAATTTCCTTTAAAAGGAAAATTTTTGGTTTCAAATAGTTTTCCAAAAAAAAAAACGTATGCATTTGAAAAGCGATTTCAAAGGTTTTTAGGACGTCATAATATTGATATAGTATAGAAAATCGGCTCGGCTGGGCAGCGTTTGGGAAGCTGCGAAAGATCTTCTCGTCCCCAATACCACAGTGTCTGAAGACAAAAGTCTTCAACCAATGTGTGTTGCCAGTGATGACTTATGGAACAGAGACGTGGTCGCTCATTATGGGCTCCATCAGAAGGCTTAAAGTCACCCAAAGGGTAATGGAGAGGGCTATGCTCGGAGTTTCCCTGCGAGATCGAATCAGAAATGAGGAGATACGCAGGAAAACCAGGGTCACCGACATAGCCCACAGGATTGCCAAACTTAAGTGGCAGGGGGTAGGGCACATAGCGCGCAGGACCGACGCCCGATGGGGCAGAAAAGTCCTGGAATGGCGACCGCGTTCCGGAAAGCGCAGTGCTGGTAGGCCTCCCACACGGTGGACCGTTGACCTGGTTAAGGTCGCCGGAAAACGATGGATGCGGGCGGCCCAGGACCGGCCTTTGTGGAAATCTTTGGGGGAGGCCTATGTCCAGCAGTGGACGGACGTCTTTTGGCTGAAATGATGATGATGATAGAAAATACCTCTGGTTAACTCACCAACTCAGCGTATCCAGCCTGGCAGAGTTAGCTAATTTTCCTCTATCCGTTTTTTTTTCTGGAGTAATCATTGATGGAGCTGTACCAGCTTAGGGCAGACCTCAACGCGGTCTGTGCGACACTTTTCCACCGGGCCTTCTCATACCCACTACACATCTGTGGGGTGCTCATTATTCATGTCTTACAACTACTACTATTCAGCCCATAAATGACCCACTGCTGAGTCGGGCGTACTCCAATTACATGGAGGGTAAATATCCTACTATGCCACGCTGGCCAGAAGGGTTATGGCGCAGGGTTTCGTTTCAAATTTTCCTTTTCTTGTAGCTACAAGCTACCTAGCTAGGTTAGAGGCCTTATTATTTCCTTTTTTCGGCTCTTACGACACCCTCAGGATGCAATAGGGTGGTGACACTGTGTATTCTAAATAATATATGTCGCAGATACACTCATAGTAGATCATGGATGGGTGGCCGAGATGTGAAAGAATCCGGTCTTAATCATAATCTGACATAGTTTAAGATGGATGTGGGCACTGACTTAGGTACTTGAACGAAAGATAATTTAAATCAGTTTTTTTTTATGAAAGAGGGAGGCAAACTAGCAAGCGGTTTACCTGATGGTAAGTGATCACCGCCGCCTATGGACACCCACAACACCGGAGGGGTTGCAAGTGCGTTGCCGGCCTTTAAGAAAGTAACTTTATTTTTCGTTTACTAACGACTTCCTACATTATGGAAACAAACACGTGCGTCGACACCGAGCGTAATGCAAGAACGTCCGACGTAGATAGCGCACCACAATAAAGACAGTACTGATTGTCTGAGGCAGTGGTCCGTACCCAGCGACGTCTCAGATATTAATGTTTGTCGATTCAACAGCGCGGCTCCTTATAAAGACTATCGCTGTCAATGGTGCATCCGGTTCACGTTCTACTAGCGCCATCTAGCCGCCGTCTCGCTACATCCGCTCTATCGACGATCGTGTCCAAGCGGAAGGTACTGCGCCGCTTGCGTTTCCGGTGACGATTATTTCATTTAAATAACTATTGGATGGCGCCGTCTGTTACGCCATAACTTCATCAATCCACGACACGGCCATCCCTGACTAGCACCCATCAATCCACGACATATACATATAATTCATGTCCTGGTGTGCAGTAACTGGGATTGTATCTCTTTGCAGAGCAGGGGTTTCCTTCTCGCTCTGATGCTCTGTTAAGAGCGATCTATCGTCTTGTCTGTGGGGGTCTCGTTCTTCAGTGGGCGTCCCTTTTTCCAGGCCTGACTCAATAGTGATAATTTATTCCGTGCCGCGTTGTTTTAGGTGTTTCAAGTGCTGACTCAGAACGCAACATATTGCATGGCATTTCGATGATTATAATAGTATTATTTAATTGTCAGACATTGTACCACCATCTTGATAACCTTTTTATTTAAAGGAGCAATCATGGAGTTTCTTGCCGGCTCTTTTACGTGTAGTACTTTTACTTTAACCGGCAGTAAGGACTAAATTATTAATTATATGATTTGACTATTTGAAAGCATTCTTCAGAGTTTATTTGAATAAAACAATTTTGATTTAGAAACACTGAAATTAAACAATTTTTAATGGATCTATCGCGTGTATATTACATTATTTAATTCCCGACGTTTCGAATTCTTTGCAGCATTCGTGGTCTCGGGAAAAACTAGATGACAGTTGTCTTCAAAAGTTCAAAGAAACAGTTAAAATCTACCGCCTATAATTTTGTTTTATTGATAACGTTCCCTGGTACTCGGTTACTTTTCAATGTTTGTGTAAACGAGAGATTCTTGCTCATAGTCCGGGAGATATTTGTGTTCGTGAATTATTCTATCAGTGTATCATGTTGCTTATTTAACGTCGGGTTGAAATATATGAAAAGTAATATCGGGAAACATGAATTTTCCAATTTCAGCGGTGCGACTTTTTCCTGGCGGCAGGCAACACTTTATCCCAGTGTGTGCCTAGAACTCGGCGAGAACGCGCGTGTCGCGCTCAGTGTGTGCTTAACTTTGCATAGTTTTGTGTTGTGCTTGGATTGTGTCTGTTGCAGGTGAGCTTTAGATATATATACATAAAATATAGTTCCTTTAAAAAAAATAGAAACGCTTCTTCTAAAAGCGATCTTTTTTATTTATCCCTTTTTATGTATTCTTATGTATGTTATGTATTCTTAATCCGTCATCCATTAGTCGGTCCATTATTTGACCACAATGAAACTGGAAAAAGGCAAGGAAGAAGAAGAATTGAAAAATAATTCAAACAAAACATACGTGACACGTATAATGCTAAAGAACCTTGAGATTTTATACTACCAGTGATGCCTTTTATTACGGAAAGCTCTACTTAACTCCTGTGATTTATGGTCATGATTTGTGAGAACTTAGGATTTAGAATACATAGTTTCACCACCAGATTTCATCCTGAGGGTGTCGTAAAAGTTGATTAAAGGAAATGACAAGGCCGACGACCAAGCCATAAGAGAAGGAAAACTTGATACGAAAACCTGTGCCGACCCTGTGTCTAGTCAGGGTGGCACAGTAGGCTAATTACCATCCATATAACTGGAGGAGGCCCGACCCAACAGTGGGTCATCTTTGGGCTGACTAGTAGTAGTAGGTTCATATGTATTTTTAATGCCGACACATGACTGTTAGTTATTTTTTGTATTTTTTTTTTACAAATACTCCAACCACACATGTCGTTTAACGTCAAAAAAACCAAATACCTACAAATAGCGAAGTGAAGTGAGACTATGAAGCTCGAACCATAAGAGTGTCCGAATACCTGTAGCCCATTTTGATTAAAACGCTTTTGATTGAAAGGGGTGTTAATCGAGAGTGTTTGGTCACCGCTTCGATGTTTGAATATCTCAAGCAATCTTTTAGAATACGTAGTGTCACCACCCCATTCCATCCTGAGAGTGTCGTAAGTGCCGTCTAAAGGAAATGACAAGGCTGAAGAACCTATAGATGACCCACTGTTGAGTTGGACTTCTTCCAGTTACATGGAGGACAGTTAGCCTACTGTGCCCTGCTGGCCAGACATTTGGCACAGAGTTTTGTATCAAGTTTTCCTTCTCTTGCGGCTAGGTTATCGACTATATTTATTTCGTCATTTCTTGTAACACCCTCTGGATAGAAATGGGTGGTGAAGGGAAATTTTTAGTCCGGCACCTCACGGACTGCGTATATCACTACATAGTATAAAACCAAGGCGCTGTCATCTGCCCGTCCATATGTATGCTTAAATCTTTAGAACTACGCAACGGATTTTGAATCAGTTTTTTTTATTAGATATAGTGATTCAAGGGGAATTTTTATATGCATAATTGTACCCGTGTAAAGCCGGGCGGGTCGCTAGTTTGCAATAAAAAATAACACTTGAAAATGACATTATTAATAGTTTGTGTCAATTTAAGTTAGCATTAGCACCGACAATATATTTTTAAATCTTTTAGATTTTTTGTCGTATTGACTATTATTTGTCGATATAACACGTATGTTATAATAATAGCGATAAAAATAATGTTAGTGTATTATTTTAATTATGCGGACGTTTACCGGCACTTTCAAATAGCCAAATTACTTATGTCTTTACAACCTGTTTGCAAGGCCGTTATGTCTCCGTGAGCTCTTTTTTATATTAAATGTGTAGCTTACTTATTTATGTCTTCATCATTATAGCCTGTAAACAACTTTGAGACAATCTCCATGCTGGGTAGACGCCGAGGTTTTTTTGATCATTTACTTGAATGCCTTTGACCCTAGGCTTGCGTGATGGAAAGCAACACATGGGTCTAAGATGGAGCAGGCATTTCAAGGAAATGCCCTGTCGTGCACCTCTAATTCCTTTAATTACAATGAGTGAAATTAGCCTACTGTGCTCTGCTGGCCAGACGGGTTGGCACAAGGCTTCCTTCTCTTTCGGCTTGGTAGCCTTGGTATTTCCGTTAGTCGCCTCTCCCGATACCCTCAGAATAAAATGGGGTGGTTATATCCACACGGATGACCCATCATATAATTCACGAGCACTACGATACCCAGACCCAAGTACACTTACCGACTCTGAAATTGAACCGGGGACCTTTCATCGAAAGACACATCTTACTTTTCCCTATCCTGTTTTCTTCCACCCTCAGTCAGGAATGCTGACTGTGCGAGCGTGTATGATGAAACTTGTATTTTTGGGGTAGACGTTCTACCAGTTGAATGATGCTTTAATCTATACATACATACAAATAAATAAAATTGGAGTGTCTGTTTGTAATAATAAAATAACCACACTTTACTAAATGCGTAATATAAATGTATGTATGAACAGTCCATAGACCAAAATAACTTTTTTTTAATTTTTATCTGTCTGTCTGTGTGTTCCGGCTAATCTCTAGTACAGCCTGGCCGATTTTGACGGGACTTTCACTGATAGGTAGCTGATGATATAAGAAATAACTTAGGCTACTTTTTTTCGGACTAGCTTCGCCCCGCGGCGTCACCCGCGTTACGACAATAACCGCGGGTAACATCGCACCCGTGCGAAGCCGGGACAGGCCGCTAGTGATAAATGAAACATATTTCTAACATTTAAGTTTTAGGTCAACAATAACATCATGTCGAATATATTTATTTTTAATATTTACAACATCGATAAGTCTCAGGCCAAAAGGAAATGAATGTAAACAAACAATGAAGTATAAATGACTGCTCTGGTTAACATCAGCGCGGGATGCGTCTACCATAATGTAATTGTTCCCAAATAAACATGGCTTGTAATAAACTGGGATTTATTTGTTCATCGGCCCAGCGCAGTTTTAAAGCAAGACTTGAAATCCTGAAAGCTTTTTCGGAAAGGCGCTGAGGGAAATATGTTTGTTTTGCAAGCCTCGGAAATCGAAATTCGAATAATAAATTTATTTTGCTTAAGCCACGTTGGACACATTTAAATATAACTAATCTTCTAGATCCTACTAATATTATAACCGTGAAAGTCTGTAAGAATGTTTGTTACTCTTTCACGCAAAAACGACTGAAAGGATTTTGATGAAACTTGACAAAATAGGTATAGCTTACACATCAGAATAACACATCACTATCACTACATAGTTTAAAATAAAGTCGCTGTCGTCTGTCCGTCCCTATGTATGCTTAAAACTTTAAAACTACCCAACGGATATTGAAATGTTTTTTTAATAGATAGAGTAAGTGATTCAAGAGAAACGTTTTTATATGTGTAGTACATGAATAATATTGTTATGAAACACTGATACATTTTATGTTAATCATAGTACACGTGCGAATCCAGGGCGGGTCGTTAGTAGGCTATAATAAAGATATTGTGTGAATTATCCAAAATATAACGATAAATATTAAGGACGTTCGGGTGTAGATGTATGTATAACTATAGTGGCCTTCTTCTTAATCCACTGCCGACTCAAAGAGACATTGATATGATGAAGGGAAACTGGTACATTGCATGGTTTTTAAACGGTGACAGTGGTAGAAAACGTTAGGAGCGCGAGAGTATCTCGGTAGTTTTACTTCTCAGCCCATAAATGGCCCACTAATGAGTCGGGCCTCCTCCAACTACATGGGGGGTAATTAGTCTACTGTGCCACGCTGGCCAGAGAAGTTGGCATAGGATTTCATTTCAAGATTTATAGCGTTATCAACCTTGGTATTTCTATTAGTCGCCTCTTCCGACCCCCTCAGGATGAAATGGGGTGGTTGTATTCAGACCTTGACAGACATATGATTCTCTGGTGGCTAGGTTTTTGGCCTTGTCTTTTACAATTATTGTCGACTCTGACGACACACTTAGGATAGAAATGGTATTATAAATTCTCTTGGTATAGAAATGTTAAAATGCATGTGGTGAGAATGGTTGGACGCAGCAGTCGTGGGAGTCCCAAAAAGAGATGGTGAGATTGTGTGAAGGCGTGTGAAAGTAGATATGATGGCTGATAATATGGAGTATGGACAGTGAAGACATTTTTGCCCCACCGTGCGTGGGAAATTGCCGGAAGATGACGAAATCTTATCCGTTCAGTCGTTTTGGCACCATTGAGTTACAAACATCCTCACATATAAACTTTCGCCTTTTTAATATAAGTATAAGTTACTGCTCACTCCGATGACCTGGTTAAGGTCGCTGGAAAACGATGGATGCGGGCGGACCAGGACCGGCCTCTGTGGAAATCCTTGGGGGAGGCCTATGTCCAATGGATGTCTTTTGGCTGAAATGATGATGATGATGAACTGCTCAGACCGTAAACGATCCATTGCTGAGTACAGGAGAGAAATTAGCCACGCTGTCCACACGCGTTGGCACTGGGGTTCGTTCCGTTTCGTTAAGTACTTATCTATCTATCTATCAGCCACAGAAGTCCACTGCTGAACACGTCCACCGACTCCCAGCGACCTTCACAAGGTCGTCCGTCCACCTAGTCGGGGGTCTTCCCACGCTTCTCTTTCCCGTACGTGGACGCCACTCCAAGACTTTTATGCCCAAGTGGCCATCCGTTCTTTGGGGCACGTGGCCTGCCCATTGCCACTTCAACTGTGCAATCCTTTTAGCTATGTCGGTCACTTTGGTTCTTCTACGGATTTCCTCATTTCTGATTCTATCGCGTAGAGTAACTCCGAGCATAGCTCTTACTTTCGTTAAGTACTTACATCTAAACAATTGTATCTTTAGTATTTTTTTTACATAGTCTCACCACCCTATTCCATACTGTGGGTGTCGTAAGAGCTGACAAAAGGAAATGACAGGGCTGAAAAGCTAGCCGCAAGAGAAGGAAATCTTGAAACGAAACCCGCCCGTCTGGCCAGCGAGGCACAGTAGGCTAATTACCTTTCTTGTGGCAGGAGGAGACCCGACTCACCAGTGGGTCTTTTATGGGCTGAACAGTAGTAGTAGAAGATGTGCCAAAACGACTCCATCTTAGCTATGTGCAATTTTATTTTTTTGATTGACTTGTCAACAGAGCAATAACTAATGAGCCAACTTTATTAAATGAATTTTGATTTTGATTTTTTTGATTGCCCGGTTACACTCACACCAAGATACTCTTCCAGGCGCATGAATAATCTTCGCGTCTCGTTTGAATATGTTTACTACAAACTGGGCACATTAAATACCTAATAACCTGGCAACGGTAATATCGTCAGGCTATTTCGGTTTTGGGACGCGGCTCATTAAAATTAACCTTCCATTTAACTGGAATACATATTGTTACCACCCCATTCGAGCCTGAGGGTGTCGTAAGAGCCGATAAAAGGAAATACGTACGAGAAGAAAAACTTGAAATGAAACCCTGCGGCTAATTACCCTCCAATTACATGCAGCGTATAATAAGCCTACTGTGCCACGCTGGCCAGACGGGTTGGCACAGGGTTTCGTATCAAGTTTGCCTTCTCTTGCGGCTAGTTTTTCGGCCTTGTCATGTCCTATTGTCGACTTTTACGATACCATTGGGGTGAAATTTAAAATCTTTTTTCTGGTTCTTATATGTAGGTATATAACAAATAATATTGCCAATATAATGCTATTATATTATTACGCAAGGGCGTGGTTTCTATGGGAATAAAAGGATAGGGGAGGGATAATGCTGTTTTTGAGGGATAATGCTGTTTTGAGGGATAATGCTGTTCGCGTCCGTGGGCTATAGCTCTAGATACCCACACGTGTCCCTTGGGTAGCGCCAAATGAACAGCACTTTCTGGTGGTAGGTTTCGGCCGCGGTTTGTCACCACCCTCCTGGCAAAACCATGCCGCCAAGTGATTTTTATCGCGTTCCGGCATGATGCCATGAGTTGCCATTATGGAAGAGTGCTCTGGGCAGCTGCGTGGTGTAACGAACCGGTTACGGTACTGCGTGGTGTCTGTACTGGGTGACTGGTCGCGGAGGGTAGCGGGATCCTAAGCACGGTCTTCCGCTGGCCGACCGCAGGTAGTAGGGGGCCCAACTAGTAGGATATCCACCTACGAAAGGCTGCCCCGCCAACTAGCGAAAAATCCCAGGATGCGTCACCGTGCCGGTTGGCGACCGGATGCGAGGACCCGGTGAACATCTCTGGGGGGGTTAGGGCGTCCCCGCGCGCTCCAGATCAGTCTCCCGTCAGTGCAGCACCATTTTTGTGCCGCTTGGTACTCGTTTCTGCCGCGCCTCGCCTATGTGTTCCCTTTCTCTCTGTCTGTTCACCAAAATGAAGAAACATAAAAATAATAAACTGGTTAAACAGCGGTTGCACTCCCTCGCACTAAAAGTGCACCTGTCAAACATCCGAGGTCTGCACTCCAATCTCATCGCAGTCTACCACCACCTAGAGACTGATAAACCACACCTGCTGTTCCTCACGGAGACGCAAATTAGATGTCCAGCTGATGCAGCATACTTGTACTACCCAGGTTACACCCTGGAGCACAATTTTACGCCTCACGCTGGCACTTGCGTGTATGCTCGCGATGACATCTGCTGTCGACGTCTCCGAAACCTAGAGGATTCCAGTTTTTCCGTATTGTGGGTTCTGGTAAACACTGGCTTGGAGCAGATACTCTATGCCTGTGTTTACCGGTCGCATACCGATAACTTGGAGACAACCAGGCTCTTTCAGTATCTAACTGATTCGGCCGAAGCAGCTCGGCTTAGGTACCCATCGGCGCAGCTTGTTGTTCTGGGGGACTTCAACGCCCACCACCGGGAGTGGCTGTACCCATACCGGAACACGGACCATGCCGGGAGATTAGCATACGCATTTGCTGTACCGCTCGGTCTCTCCCAACTGGTAGCTGGCGCTACGCGCATACCTGATGTTGATGGCCACACTGCTAATTGCTTGGACCTTCTGCTGACAACTGATCCAGACCGGTATCAAGTTACAGTTTCCTCTCCGTTAGGTAGCTCTGACCACTGTCTGGTGAAATCTGTGTCTGCCTACTCACCACCTGAACCCGAACGCACTGGGACTAGGCGTGTATGGCGATACAAGTCAGCTGATTGGGATGAGATGCGGCATTTCTTTGCATCCTATCCTTGGCAACACATGTGCTTCTCCTCAGATGAACCGTCATGCTGCGCGGATGCTATTTCTGAAGTGATACATCAGGCTATGGAATATTTTGTTCCATATTCTGATGTCTCACTCCAAGAGAAAACCCGCCCATGGTTCAACTCTGAGTGTGTTAGTGCCGAAGCATTTAAGCACTTAGCCTACCAGGAGTGGGCGGCTGCTCGAGCTCGCAAAGCGCCCAACGTCCAGAAACTGAAAAAAGCCTTTAATAGTGCTGCCAAGTCCTGTAAACGTGCCCTTCGCAAGGCCCGCTTCGACCATATTGGCCGTATCGGAGCCAGACTAGCATCTTACCCATCTGGGAGTAAAGCTTTCTGGTCTCTTGCCAAATCGGTCGAAGCCAATTTCTGCCGATCGTCTTTTCCGCCACTGCAGAAGTCGGATGGCTCATTAGCTCACACCGCGAAAGAGAAAGCAGACTTGTTTGCCTCTCTATTTGTGAAAAATTCACAACTTGATGCCGCTGGTAACTGCCCACCTGTACTACCTCAATGTGACTCTGCTATGCCTGAGATACACATTCGGCAAAAAGAGGTACTTAAAATACTCAGCACTCTGGATGTGAATAAGGCTAATGGGCCTGATGGCATTCCTGCCATTGTCTTGCGGTCATGTGCGCCTGAGTTGTCTCCGGTTCTGACTCGCCTGTATCGCCTATCCCTGAGGTCTGGTCAAGTTCCGAAGTCCTGGAAGATTGCCAATGTTCAACCTGTCCCCAAGAAAGGAAGTCGTGCTGACCCTGCTAACTACCGACCTATCGCCATCACCTCCATACTCTGTAAAACTTTGGAGCGTGTCTTAAACATACCTGGAAGACAATGACCTCCTCAGTGACCGTCAATTCGGGTTCCGTCGGGGCCGGTCTACTGGGGATCTTCTGGTGTATGCTACTCACCTCTGGAGCGAAGCCATTGAGAGGCACGGTGAGGCTCTTGCCGTGTCCCTCGATATATCTAAGGCTTTTGACAAGGTATGGCACGCGAGTCTCATTGGCAAGCTTCCAGCATATGGTATTGCTCCCGGCCTTTGCACCTGGATCGAGGATTTCCTGGGGAATTTTTCCGATCGATTCGGGTCGTCGTTAATGGCGCCTCGTCCGATCTTCTTGATATTGATGCCGGTGTCCCTCAGGGGTCTGTGCTCTCCGCGACTCTGTTTTTGCTGCACATCAACGATCTGCTGATAACCCACGGTATCTTTGGATATGCGGATGACAGCACAGTCTCAGTGAGATACTTGTCCGATGCGAAGTCTGGGTCCAAAGTCCAGTCTCTCAGGGAGTCGATGATTGAGCGGGTGAACTCCACTTTGGAGGCTGTTTCTCAATGGGGTGATGCCAATTTGGTCGAGTTCAACCACTCAAAAACACAGGCTTGTCTTTTTTCGGCAAAACGGAGTCCATTCCAACTAACTCCGACTTTCCGGAATGTCTCCGTTCCTGTTAACGACCACCTTAAACTCTTAGGCTTAGATATCTCTTCCGATCTAAATTTCGGTCGTTACTTCGAGTCCATAGCAAACACTGCGGCAAAAAAACTCAGTATTCTTTCCAAGGTGACACGGTACTTCACGTCGGAGCAGCTCTTAATTCTATACAGAGCTCAAGTTCGCTCCTGCATGGAATACTGTTCCCATCTCTGGGATGGGTCTGCTAGAAACCAGCTGGATGCTCTGGACTCGTTGGAACGCCGAGCGAAGAGGATCATAGGTACTAACTGTCTCGTAGAGGCGAACCTTCCGAGCCTCGAACACCGCAGACGAGTTGCCTGTCTATCGGTTTTTTATCGGCTACATTTCGGCGAGTGTGCGGAGGTTTTGCATAACCTAATACCCCTTCCCCTTTCCATCACCGAACGACTAGACACGGCGCGCAGTTTCACCCTTACGTTGTAGACATCCCACCATTACGCACGAAGCGGTTTGCGTCTTCATTCATTATGCGAACAGCTAAGGAGTGGAACTCTCTGCCGAAGTCTGTCTTTCCGGATAGTTATAATCTGGACCTCTTTAAGGCCAAAGTGAACAGACACCTTTTAGGCAAACGTGTACCATCTTAGGCCTCATCTTCGCCTTCCATCAAGCGAGATTGAGGTCAAACGTAAGCCTATTTTAACTTAAAAAAAAAAAAAAAATAGAATACAATAGAACGTATAAAGAAATGAATATTGACATCATCATCATAATTTCAGCCAAAAGACGTCCACTGCTGGACATAGGCCTCCCCCAAGGATTTCCACAAAGGCCGGTCCTGGGCCGCCCGCATCCATCGTTTTCCGGCGACCTTAACCAGGTCATCGGTCCACCGTGTGGGAGGCCTACCAGCACTGCGCTTTCCGGAACGCGGTCGCCACTCGAGGATTTTTCTGCCCCATCGGGCGTCGGTCCTGCGCGCTATGTGCTCTGCCCACTGCCACTTAAGTTTGGCAATACTGTGGGCCTGGCAATGACCCTGGTTTGCCTAATATTGACATAGCATTGTAAAATATTCAAAAATATCAGAGGGGTCACATTGTTAACCAAAGATGTTTAACAAATGCCATAAAGGGTTTGCTATAAGAGTTTTACTCGCAAACTATAAAAAAGTTCAGTTGGTCACCTTGAGGTTTTAGATTTAATGATATTAAAGAAACCAAGTGGATAACAACGATTGGTGCTATAGAGAACCAGTGAAGTGTAAAAAGATGTTATTTGAATTGTAACAGTTTTGGAGATCCGTGGCATTTTGTTTTATTTTAACATATACTTGAATGCCTTTGACCCTAGGCTTGAGTGATGGAAAGTAACGGCATTTTCTTGAATTGCCTGCCCCATCTTTAGACCCAAAGATGGGGCAGGCAATTCAAGACAATGCCCTGTCGGGCACCGGCTCTCACATACACACGACGAAACACAGTAAAACTGCTTGGCGCCGTACTTGGATGTGAGGGTGATAGCTAGCCGGGCGGAACATTAGATCCTACCACCAAGCGTGCTGGGTTTTGTTGAATTTTACAACACGCGTTTATTTCCAGCGTGCGGTGGGAACTTTTGCCATTCTACTATCTATGGCAGTAATTGGTTTCTTTTTTTCAATTTCATTGGAGTCCGGTCTATAGGCTGAGTAGAAGTCAGTTTTTATTATTGAAAGACAAAAATATATATATATTGAAAGCCTTGAGGGAAATATCACAGAGAAATATTTTTTTTTTCTATACGGAACTCAAATACATTTAATCTAGCACGCTTGTATAATCCATTTCAGTACTACGCTGATGTCGTAATCATAGGAAATGGTATTGTATTTGGTCTTCTCACGAGTATCGCATTGGAAGTAACATTGTTACGGATTGAGGAAAATACTGCCGATAGAAAAATAGCTGAAGCATTTCGTAGCAGGTTTTTAAAAACCTGTGATTTTCTGTTTTACCTATTGTGTAAGAGGGGAAAAAATGAATAATGTATTCCGGTCGCTCTTTTGTTTGCTTACATCGAAATTTCGGCTGGCGCTGAATTAACTGTAACAATTATATTGGTCTAGGGATTGAATGAAACGCCTTTGGATCACGAGACCCTGGTTCGATGCCAAGTCGGGCTAGTGCCTTTGTGTACATCATAGGCATTTGCGAGTCTGGGTGTCGCTTGTGTTTGCGAATTTCATGTTTGTAAACTGCGATACAGATTTCCATAGAACAAGGGTATCGTTTTAAAAAAAAAAACTACCGCTACTACAACGCTGCCCATAGATGATACACTGCTAAGTCGGCAGCAGTTACATGGAGGGTAATTAGACTACTGTATTACGCTGGCCAGACGTGTTGGCACAAGGTTTCGTATCAAGTATCTCTTGCGGTGTTCGTCCCTGCCATTCCCTTTTGTTTAGTCCTACGATGCCCACGAGATGGAATGACTATAAAGACTAGCATACATATAAAATGTTGTATTTAGTTATATACACTACACAATAGATCACCGCGTATAAATTTGAATGAATCATTCCTCAGAAAATCTTACGTAAAAGCACGCTTGGTTTTTTACTAAAAGTAGTTAGTTAACTTTTAGCAGACGTCTCGTCCTGACTTCAAGACATTAATCAGCCGCCCGCCGACTCTAGAGTTAGATGATTAGACTACAACGGTCTGTATTGTTCGCCAATAGAATAGGACGATTTGCAGACTTTTGTTTTTGTGTCATCTTCTTTGACCCTCCAGTTTGCCGGCAAGATTTTAGTAAAAATCAAAATCAAAACTCATTTCATCAAGTTGGCTCATTAGAGGTCTTTTGACAAGTCAATCAATAAAATAAAAATAAAAATGTAGTTTTATTTACCAACTACCACCGGTTCGGAATGCAGCTCTACAGAGAAGAACCGGCAAGAAACTATGTAGTTGCTCTTTTTAGATCGCCGAGGTACAAGACTGGATATAAGACAGATTTGTGAGAGCAAACTCGCGCAATAGTCCCAAAGGGCTAAACATCAGCCAGATCTAGTCAACAATAGTAACCTTCTAATGCCCGAGTCAACCGACCCCAGCAACGGCACCTGTTCACAAGCATGACGCATGCGGCAGCCATCGCACTCCTCAACCATATTGCAGGGAAGAGAACGACCGACCAGAGTCTCTTATATGACCTCATAAATGGCTCATAAATGACCTGCTATTGAATTAGACCTCCTCCAACTACATGGAGGGTATTTTTAAGACTTCCAACTTAAGCATATGTAATTAAATACACAAAAATATCATGTAATTGAAGGTTTGGAAATAGAGAGATTATTATAGGTATAGTTTACTGTGCCACGCTGGCCAAACTGCTTCGCACAGGGTTTTGGCACCTTTTGTCGGCTCTTGGGACACCCATAAGATGGAATGGGGTAGTGACACAATGTGTCCTATATCCCTCACCACACGGAACACATGTAAACCGTCATCAAAATAGGCATTAAAAACGAAAACTAATCAAAAAATTGAAGTCGAAAAAGATAGCTGTAAGTCTTACTTGGCATCGACTTCAAATGGTATTTTAATGCTTATTTTGAAGTCGGTATATTTTCTAGAAAATTATTATTGGTCGATTTTTGTGTAAATCAGCGTATGCTTTGTAAAGGACTCCAATAACAATATCATTGACATTTTGCCTTTTTACTAATCTCTTTGATCGGCGGGCCGTATGCTCTTTCGTTATCCGATGTAAAAATATTGTTGTCTAACATAAACGAGATTTTATTCATAGAATCCACTAGCTTCTTACATGTGGGAGTATCATTTCCTACTCACATAAACAAATCTGTTCTTATAGTGAGAAAACAAGTACCTATGTGTGCGTAAGATCACACAAATACTTAAGATGAGCGCAATCCGAAATAAGATTGAAATCCGAATACCTGATCCTACTCTTCACAACAAAGGGATTAGAGTGGTGTCGCGTGGGCAAGGTATTTTGGAAAGCTTCGCAGTATTCCGATATCTTTCAAGTGTAGGCTAGGATAGATCAGAGGCCGAATAGTGTGGTATCTGTGTACTAGTAATGGTGTGGTATTGTACCGTGAGGTGATGAAATTAGAATACATATGGTCACTACCCCATTCCTGTCTGAGGGTGTCGTAAGAGCCGACAAAAGGGAGTGACAAGGCCGAGAAGCTAGCGAACGAAACCCTGTGCCAAGCCATCTTGCCAGCGTGGCACTGTGGGCTAATTACCCTCCATGTAATTGGAGGAGGCCCGACTCAGTAGCGGGTGAATGGGCTGAGTAGTAGTGATTTACAACCTACTCAAAAAAAAAAAGCAAGCTTCTCATGTCAGCTTTCGACAGTTCAAAAATACATTAGCCATTTAAAATAGTTTCCGAATGCTGCTCTACAGAGAAGAGATGGCAAGAAACGCCATGGTCGCCATGGTAGCAAAAACACAATGCAAACTAAACATTATATTCGCACAAACACCATGCAGACCAAACATTATATTCGCACAAACACTGCAAACCAAACATTGTATTCAAGAAAGCAATTAAATAATAGCATTCAAATGTAGCGACGATCTGCGAAACGTTGCGGGCAGCAGCTGGATGCGTCAAGCTGAAGGCTCTTTAGGCGCTCTTTAGGGGAGGCCTATGTCCAGCAGTGGACTAATGTGGGCTGATGATGATGAAGATTCAAATGGCAAGCAACATCAAAATACAGAGCTTGCTTCACAACCAGTGAATCAGTTCTCATTGGAAATGAAAACATCCAATTGATATCGCTAAGTGAGCCAGCTGTACTATTATAAACATGTAAAACCCACGGTTTGATATTTCCGAGTAAAATATCAAAAACAGATGAACATACAAACAAACGCATAAGATCGCTTACATCTGGGCTTTACTACCATCATCATCATCATCATTTCAGCCTAAATACGTCCACTGCTGGACATAGGCCTCCCCAAGGATCTCCACAAAGGCCGGTCCTGGGCCGCCCGCATCCACTGCTTTCCGGCGACCTTAATCAGGTCGTCGGTCCACCGTGTGGGAGGCCTACCAGCACTGCGCCTTCCGGAACGCGGTCGCCACTCGAGGACTTTTCTGCCCCATCGGGCGTCGGTGTAATGTGCCCTGCCCACTGCCACTTAAGTTTTACAATCCGATGAGCTATGTCGGTTACCCTGGTTTTCCTGCGTATCTCCTCATTTCTGATTCGATCTTGCAGGGAAACTCCGAGCATAGCCCTCTCCATTGCCCTTTTACTACCAGCTACGGCTTAAATATGTGCAGAATGGCAAATGAATTATTCGCAAGGCTTTTTCAAATATAACTCACCTTATCAGACGTGTAGACGTGTGTTAGGTATATTTTAGTGGTTACTAGCGACTCGCCCCGGATTCGCACGGGTGCAATGATGAACATCTAAATTTAAAACTATTTCTCTAAAATAGTATGTATTTATCACTACATAGTATAAAACAAAGTCGCTGTCGGCTGTCCGTCCCTATGTATGCTTTAATCTTTAAAACTACGCAACGGATTTCGAAGCGGTTTTTTTTAATAGATAGAAGGATTCAAGAGGAAGGTTTATAAGTATTTAAAATACATCCATAATATTGTAGAGACACACTAATAAATTTAGAGGTTCATCATTGCACCCGTGCGAAGCCGGGGCGGGTCGCTAGTTATACATATAAACCTTCCTCTTGAATCCCTCTGTCTATTAAAAAAAGCGCTTCAAAATCCTTTGCGTTGTTTTAAAGATTTAAGCATACATAGGGACGGACAGACGACAGTGACTTTGTTATAAACTATGTAGTGATAGTGATGATAATGATAATGATGATTAATGATAATGATGATAATTTGTGGCCTAGGATCATCTTAGGTCTCAACATTTAAAAAATGTCACATATTGTACACTGTATGTGTGAGCAATGACGCAATGGAGACATATTTAATCTCGGATTTGTATTTGATTGGCCCTGTCAAATCCTATTCGTCATTCATTGAGTAAACGTGTTGCGTGTTTCTCTCATCTGGCAAACTTGCTCTCACTATGCTGTTTAGTGCTTTTTGTAAACAACACCAATAATTTGAATTAAAGCAACAACAGAGTTTCTTTCCGGCTCTACTCAGTAGAGCAGGATTCCGAACCGGTGGTAGTTTCAGCTGGTATGTGGGTGGACGCAAGGGTTGTGGGAGATCAAAATAGTTGGATGGATAGCTTGTAAGAATTAGGAATTGTATAGGAAAGGTGTGAATATAAGACGACTGATAGGTGCTTAAGGAAACTACCACCTAGCGAAGGACAGGGGAAGTAATTTTAAATATGACGATTTATAAGAGTTTCTTGACTATTATGAGGAAAAAAGTTGTTTTTGAGTTTGAGTCAGTCTAATTATGTGTTCTCTTTCTCTTACCTAAATCACACATTTGTAAATAGTTATAGGTACCATTTGCAAAAAACTAGCATAAGTTGATGCAGACGAAGTCGCGAGTACCAGCTAGTATATTCTAAGCAGTTAAAATTCAGACTCTTCCTTAAATATTTCTTTATCTCATAGTGAACGCTTTCAATCTGAACAGATAAAACCGAAAATTTCGCAAACCAAATCTTAAATAAATACCTCATATTTCATTAAATACAGCGCAATTAGAACGGAGAAAATTGAGAACGGCGAAAAAGAAAATTCACTGTAGCCTCAGCGTCTTTGTTCCATTTACATAATTCCAAGAAATGTTTTATTGTTAGTCGGGATTTCCACCAATTTCTGGTCCAAAATATGAATTCTGACCAATTTACAGGAATCCCTAACCGAAACTTTGAAATAACGATTTCAAGTTCTTGGTACTTGTATGTCTTTATAGTTGAATTCGAGAGTGTTATAAGAACTTACTCAAAATCTGTTCATCCAGTTTTAACCTATGATTCCATAAACAAATACAAGTCAAAACTATAATACTTTTTTTTTTTCTATGTGTGCATAAATTAATAAATACTTTAAGTTACTATTTGCTAATTTAAGTTCCTACTTCTTTAAGCTACAGAAGCCTCCCACCTGTGAATTAAGTAATCGTTTTCGTTTCCATTTCCTAATTCCCTAATTTCGTTTTCCCCACTAATAGGTCTGTCACTAATATGTCAAGTCGACATGCCTAAATGATTAATGAACAACTTGGTTCAATTAGAAAGCAAATAAATTGCTACAATTTTTGTTTACTCAGAACCATGTATTTTGTGAGAATAGGTACTGCTACTGTAATGTAGGATATGTAGGCCGTTTTTTAATTGATGTAAGATTTGATTAAATTTTAGTACCTACTCATCATCATCATCATCATTTCAGCCAAAAGACGTCCACTGCTGGACATAGGCCTCCCCCAAGGATCTCCACAAAGGCCGATCCTGGGCCGCCCGCATCCACTGCTTTCCGGCGACCTTAACCAGGTCGTCGGTCCACCGTGTGGGGCCTACCAGCACTGCGCCTTCCGGAACGCGTTCGCCACTCGAGGACTTTTTTGCCCCATCGGGCGTCGGTCCTGCGAGCTATGTGCCGTGCCACTGCCACTTAAGTTTGGCAATCTGGTGGGCTATGTCGGTGACCCTGGTTTGTCTGCGTATCTCCTCATTTCTGATTCGATCTCGCAGGGAAACTCCGAGCATAGCCCTCTCCATTGCCCTTTGGGTGACTTTGAGCCTTCTGATGGAGCCCATAGTGAGCGACCACGTCTCTGTTCCATATGTCATCACTGGCAACACACATTGGTTGAAGACTTTTGTCTTCAGACACTGCGGTATTGTGGACGAGAAGAATTTTAGTACTACTACTACCCAACCCATATATGACCCACTGCTGTATTGCACCTTCTCTACTTACACGGTGGCCAGACGGGTTAGCACAGCCTCTGCGCGCCCCAGAGTCCCCTATAACCCAGTTCCCAACGGCCGGGTATCCATGAGGATCTCCGATGTAAAAAATGTCCAATTTTTTTTTAAATATAATATTAGTGGCCATGTCATAAGCATAACTCTGCATACTCCGTGTAACATTGTTTGAAAAGTACGCAAGTTCAACAAATTAATATCTCTAAAATTACCCAACATTACTGAGGGAATGAAATAGAACAGATCAACATCTCACAGAAACATTTACATAGACCCGTCCGTCTGTCTGTCAACGCGGTGTCGAAAATTATACTACGCTTGGTATATTATTGTTATGAGCCCCACGTCTGTTGAATGTTGTACATCCATAATAAATTAATTATTACTAGCGACCCGCACCGGCTTCGCACGGGTGATAAACCTTCCTCTTGAATCACTCTATCTATTAAAAAAATTTGCGTTGCGATTTTTAAAGTGCGACGTAATATCGCAAACGACAGTAGTTCCTACGCAAACGATTTATTGTCGTAGTGCGCGGATTGTAGTGTTTTTCTATTGTTCACAAATTTGCGATATTTTTTCGCACCGAATATTAATCGTAGTGCGCGCTTAGCCTTAAGCATACATAGGGACGGACAGACGACAGCGACTAGTAATGATGTGTACGAGAATGTACGACATCTATAAATCTTTAAAAAAAATATTACTACATTTGCACTACATTGTCGATTGTGGATAAATGGCCGGGCAAGTGTCTTTGTGTAAACCAGAGGCACTTGCTCTGAGTCTGGGTGTCATTTGTGTTCGTGAATTTCATGTTTGTAAACTGCCCCCGAGATACAGGTTGCACCATGCAGGGAATTCGCTTAAAAAAAAAAATAAAAAAATTTTTTACTTATATATAAAAATGAATGTTTGTCTGTATGCCCTTTAAAGAACCGTAAACTATGCATTTGATCATGTGCTGGTCTTCAGGAAAGTAATGTGCATGAGCCCACGAAGGTTTGTGAACAAAAAACAAATAAAAAAATTAATATTTGTGTAATGTCTTTCCTTTAAATTAATTTTAGTTAGTGGCGTAGCTACTCGTTCGGGGTACAGCTAGATATAAATAAATGAAATAGGTTTCTGAATTTCTTGCTAGCTCTTTCCAGCAGTAGTCGCGTTCCGAATTAGCAGTAATGTTCGAATGTTGGTTTGTTTAAATGTTATCAATAATAAGTTGACAAATTGTAAGTGTCCATCGTGACCTACGCAAAATAAATTATTTGAATCTATTTATTGTCTCTCTCTCTCTCTTCCCTGTACGCGAGATGTCCAGTATACCATTATAAACAAGGCATAATTACTAATACTCGGACGAAACTCCTCTAATCATAGTCAGTGTAATTAGCCTACCGTGCCACGCTGGCCAGACGGGTTGGCACAGGGTTTCGTATCAAGTTTTCCTTCTCTTGCGGCTAGGTTTCCAGCCTCGTCACTTTCTTTTGTCCGCAATGAATGTTAAATATATTATTAAACAACGTACTTCACTAATAAAATGTCAACAACCAAAATGTTGACAACTGGTCTAATCATTCCGTGTGGTGACGGATTTAGTATACATAGTGTCACCACTGCGTTTCCTGCGGAGTCCTGAGTCGGGTCTTCTCCAACTACTAGGAGAAAAATTAGCCTAGAAAAATTGTTCCACGTGACTGACATAATAAATATAAAACTTCCTCACCGCACGCTGGGCAATAACGCGTGTCGTAAAAGTCAACAAAACCCAGCACACTTGGTGGTAGGATCGAACGGTCCGCCCGGCTGGCTACCACCCTCACATTAAAGTCCGACGCCAAGCAGTTTTACTGTGTTTCGCCGTGTGTATGTGAGAGCCAGCGCCTGATGTATTACCTGCTCCATCTTAGACCCTGGCGTTGCTTTCTATCACGCAAGCCTAGGGTCAAAGGCATTCAGTAACTGGTACAAAAACCATTAAGAGACCACAATTCTAATAGCGCAATAAAAGCGGAGATTTGGTAACCGTATACAATTCAAACAAATTACACGAAAGGTTCAATGTATATTTTTAACGGTTTTGTTCCATTGTCGGTATTTTAAAAGAATAGTCCTAAACGCCAATTCCATTAGTAAAAGCCGCCGGCACGTGGGCGGCGAAACCAAATCGTTTAGGGTTGACGCTTCTTAATTAATAACGGTACAATGTATTAAATATTTACAACGTTAAAACCTCAGTTTAGTCATGTGTCTACATGTTACCCGCAGTATGTGGCTGCGTTGACTATGAATTGGATTAGTACCTTTTGAAATGTGTGTCGCTTTTTATCGAATAGCGGTTTTGTCGATTTTATAATTATAATTAGCTGACCCGGAAAACGTTGTTTTGCCAGATAAATATCGCCATTAAAACACAGGGGTTGATCGTAGAGGATTTTTCGTAGAGGGAATTTAGTGTTGTAAGTATGTACATTTTTATGATGTGTCATAAAAAAATAAAAAATTTAAATTCAAAATTCAATTCTACATTTTATAAAAAAAATACATTTAGCGGAATGAACAATAGATGTTGTCTGAGTCGCAGACCTAACCGTTATGCAACAAAAATTTCACGAAAATTGGTCGAGCCGTTTCGAAGGAGTTCAATAACAAACACCGTGACACGAGAATTTGATATATTAAGAATAATAGTTGGATTTTGGAAAATAATAAAAATACAATAATTCGAAATTCAATTGAAACAAATCTTCATATTCTTCCTCCTGTCGGTTCCAATTTAATTGGAAAACGGTGAAGATATAAGAACTGGTATTTATCTAATTAATGTTTATAGGACTTTTGATAAGAAATATGACTTAGGGCTAGCTAAATTAAGCCAATAACAATAACTTACTTATAGTAATTATTGTAAAAAAAATATAGGAGCAAACAGAGTTGCAGTGAACAACAGTCAAGAACAACAGTCCAATTAACAGTAGCAACCGTCGCCGTAAGGAGATATTTTCGGTTTATTGGTATAGTATTATATTTCGGATATCAATCAATAACTACTAATAAATTAAAAAAAGAGCATTTTTATTTCTCAGTATAAAAAATACAAGATTTTACTTGCTATGTATGTAGAAAAAATGTATGTTACTATTTATATGATAAGATAGAGGATCTTATCAAATAAATAGTAACATTCATTTTTTCTCTTTAATAGTCGTTAATTATGCTTACAATTGGAGGTATCTAATAGTAATAAGTATTTTTTAGGAATAAATAATTAATAAAATTACTTAATTAAAATATATAAAATTAATTAAAATAAATAATAAAAACCCATTTATTTCATAAACACTTATATAGCCTTGGATATATATATATATATACCCACAAAGTTGGCACTAAATACTACAGCCTTGAATGTGTGAATCGCGGCAGAAATTAAGGCTACTGCTATTCCGACCCGTGTCGTTATTAGAAAATGTGTACACATCGCAAAAGTTTAAAGTCATTATCACTAAATGTGGCCAAATTCATTTTAATGTTGAAACGCTTGATAACCCTACCCTACGCTTTACGCGCAAAGCGGCGTATCTGTCATTTTGATAAATTTCATTAGTCGCCCACTGGGACGCGTTGACACTTTGCGACAAAAATGGATTGCAGATTCTATGATTTTCGCGACGAAATGCATGACTAGTCACTATTATACAAAAAAGGCTTTCTGAAGTTTTTCTTGCGCCTAGGCTAGCTGCCTTACGATTTCCTTGTGTATTCTAAATCAGTCATCACATCATCATCAGCCCACATTAGACCACTGCTGGACATAGGCCTGCCCTAAATTGCGCCTCTGCCTACCATTAAGGGGGTTTGCCCATAATCCCCACGCTGGGCATGCGGGTTGGGGATCGCAGTTATAGGTAAGGAGTTTGACCAGACGTTGCTGCTGCCCAACGTCTGTAATTTTTTTCTCTTAGTCGCCTTTTAATATCACCACCCCATCGCCTCCCGTGGGTGTCGCCCACGGGAGGCGATGGGGTGGTGATATTCTTTAAAATGACTTTTATTTAACAATTTATGTTCACATACAAAACATAAGTCGAACACATGGAAATATAGGTGACATTTATACAACTTACTTACTTTTCAGCCCATAAATGACCCACTCTTGAGTCCGGCCTCCTCCAACTACATGGAGGGTAATTAGTCTACTATGCCACGCTGGCCAGACGGGTTGGCATAGGGTTTCGTATCAAGTTTTCCTTCTCCTTGGGCTAGGTGATCTGCCTCTTGCGTTCTTTTATTTATTTTTCAGATTTAAAGTGCATCTAGGCAGCGTTTAGACACATCCCATCTCCCATTTGAATTATTTTATTATTATATACATATTTTTATTATAATATAGTTATCATCATCGTCGTCGTCCGTATTTGGTGACGGCTTTAGAATACATTATGTCACCATCCCATTTCATCCTAAGGGTGTCGTAAGATTCGACAATAGGAAATGACAAGGTAGAAAACCTAGCCACAAGGGAAGGAAAACTTGATACTAACACCTATGCCAACCCGTCTGGCCAGCCTGGCACAGTAGGCTAATTACCTTCCATGTATTTGGAGGAGGCCCAACTCAGCAGTGGGCTGAATACTAGTAATAGCAGAGAGCCACGCGGGCGAAGCCGTAAACAGAAGCTAGTACTGGTATAAACCACAAACGCGTTTGCCAAATTTATTACCCAGATATCTATCCTCACAAGATAAATTTTAATAAGCTTGGAGGATTTTATTTCACGTTATAAATGGTGGAAGATCAAATATCAGTGGATTAGATGGTAAAATAAATAAATAAATAAATAAATATCCTTGGACATTTCACACAACGCCATCTCGTCCCAAGTTAAGCAACTTAATGCTTGTGTTATGGTAACGAGATGGATGATAAACTACTTATATACATTTTTTTTTTTGTAAATACATACATATTATCGATAGAAATATAAAAAATATATAGCTATGATAAAATATCTTATATCTACGGTCTCCTTCAGCTACATGGACGGCCAGTAGCGTACTGTGCCACGCTGGCCAGACGGGTTGGCACAGGGATTCGTATCAAGTTTTCCTTCTTTTGCAGCTAGGTAGATAATCAGTTCTTACCCACAGAACGAAATGGAATAGCGACACCACACGTAATACGCGTGCGGGTCTTCGGTGCCACCGATTCACTGTAGCCGCCTTTCCATCGCGAACCAAGAAATTTGGCAACTCGTTTCTTTGTCGCACCTCACGAGCATGGAACTCCGTCCCTGCACACGTATTTCCACCCACCTACTATATGGGGTCTTTCAAACGAAGCGTGAAGAGGCACCTTGCGGGCCGGCAGGGCGAGAATACGTACGTGTGCGTGCTATACGTATAGTTTAGCACTAGGTATCCCCACTTCGAGACTGCATTTCCACTTAACATCAGGCGGAAAGCAGTCATCTGTCTGCTCTTACATAAAAAAAAGCTTAAGCCAACTCGTCTGGCCAAGCAACGTGGAACAGAGGGCAATTTCCCTCTATTCATACAAAGGAGGCCAGATGTCATAATAATATGACGGTCGCCTATCCATTGTCCTGCTTGACCTGCAAATCAATTGCATTCCGCAGTATCCACCAGACAATGACCTCTTCCGACTTCGTCTAAGACAAAGCTACGAACAGAAAGAATTCTCTAATAGCATCCCACGGTTAGTAGATAAATACATACAAAATTCCTTATCTCTTGTAGACCTATAAAAGAGAATGTTTTGTTATTAAGATCAACGGAATACGCTACGCTCCGTGTACGCGATAAACTAGCTAGGATTAAGAAGAATCCATAGTGTCACCACCCCGTACCATCCTGAGCGTGTCGTTAGAGCCGACAAAAGGTGGTGGCGTCGTGCGGCGGGTCGTTCTCTTCCCTGCAATATGGTTGAGGAGGGCGATGACTGCCGCATGCGTCATGCTTGTGAACAGGTGCCGTTGCTGGGGGTCGGTTGGCTTGGGCATTATAGGGTTACTATTGTCGACTAGATCTGGTTGATATTTGGCCCTTTGGAACTATTGCGCGAGTTTGCTCTCACAAATCTATCTTAAAACCAGTCTTGTACCCAAATGGCGATCAAAAAGAGCAACTACAGAGTTTCTTGCCGGCTCTTCTCTGTAGAGGTGCATTCCGAAATTTTAAATTTTATTTTTTTGTTTGACCTGTCAAAAGAGCTCTCATGAGCCAACTTGATTAAATGAGTTTTGATTTTGATTTTTGAAAGGAAATAACAAGGCTGAGAACCTGGACACAACAGAAGAAAAACTTCAAATGAAACCCTATGCCAATCCATCTGGCCAGCGTGGCACAGTAGGCTAATTACCCTCCATGTGATGGGAGGAGGCCCGACTCAGCAGTGGGTCATTTATGAGCTGAGTAGTAGTAGTAGGTATAATATCTAGCGCTAGGTATCGTGAGGCAGTTTACAAACATGTAATTCACGAACACAAATGACAGCCAGACTCAGAGCAAGTGCCTCTGGTTTATATAAAGACACTTACCCGACCTCGGAATCGAACCGAGGACCCGCGATCCAACCCCTGGACCTACAAGGCATCTTGAAATTATAAATGTTCAGTTTGTGAATGTTTAAACAAACTACAATAGTATTTTTTCATTAGCCAGAGTTGGTAACCATAGCGTCGAGCGTAGGTATAATGAGTGAGATATTTCCATGAGCTCGACTTCTGTACCTAATTATGTTGTGGCCAGACATAGCCGGAGGCCCTGTTTTATATTATGTAAGGATTTTTTTCTTTTCAACCTTTCCCTATTGTGAATAATCGTTATAAAATTATGAAAATACTCTGGCCTCGTACCAGAGTCTTTTTGCAACCGAAAATTAAAACATTACGCTTGTAATACCAGATAAACCATTGTCTCTCGTATTTATTTTAATAATGAGCAAAAGAGATTAGCACTTTGCTTGCTCTTTGTTGCCATAATCCTCAACTCAGCATAGCTGTAAATAAATTTTGTATGTCTGTCTGTGTCATCATAACTCTCGAATGTATGTGCCAATATTGATTTAATTTTTATTTTTTCCAATGTGTGCTCATCGAAAATGTTCTTAACTTTATTCATCTAGGTTGGACTAAAAAAAAAAAATTTTTTATAATTTATGCAGCTTTGTAAAAACCTACCATCATCATCTTTTGGCCACTGTCCCACGCTAGGTGATAGTAGTCTCCATACACTCATAAAGGCGTCATATCTACATTCTTGTCTTTCATATGCATGTTCTCATTCACTCATTCCATAAAGAAACACTTTATTATATAATGAGACTTAGAGGTTAGTGGGCTCAAGTATCCTGTTCTTAGTATCTTAGGGTACCCTTGGCGCTCACCAGGGTTGCGGAGTATACTCCCCCTGTTGGAAGAAGCGAAGGCGAGTAACGCCGGGGGTTTTAGTGGGTAGGTCAGGTCGCACCTCGAAGTCTCGCATAACCCCGCTAGCCAAAAGTCCCGGGTTCGATTCCGGGGTCGGGCAAGTGTCTTTGTCTAAACTAGAGGCACTGGCTCGGAGTCTGGGTGTCATTTCTATCTATAATATGTATGTATTTACAAAAAAAATATGTATATAAGTAGTTTACTCGTTACCATAACACAAGTATTAAGCAATGGCATTAAGTTGCTTAGCTTGGGATGAGATGGAACGCCATCACACAACGGTGTGAAATGTCCAAGGATATTTATATTTATTTATTTACATCCCACGTAAAAAAAGAACCTCTTGGTATCAATTTTGTTTCATGTGACACACTCAAGATAGTACGCTCATTCTGTGTAATCCAATGGCCTTTATAGATACACCCTTAGTACAGGTTCATCCGAGGTACCGGGGGCGAAGTACCTTGACCCATTTCCCAGGGACGAGTACCTGCCGCTCGATGGCCCGAAGGTTGTCACAGATACAGCTTTGTAATATCTTTTTTTTTATTGCGAGAGCAAGAAGGCGGGTCTGTTATTTTTTTTAAAGTGACAAGCTGCGGCTTGAAGTCATCATCATCATTTCCGCCCATACGCCACATAATATTGAGTCGGGCTTAAAAAAAAACATGAAATGAAATTAGTCAATTATGCCACAGTCACCAAGGTTGGGTAGACTTGTAATCAAGCCAAAAGATTGTGCAAAACCAAGTGTGTGCAAAACCAAGTGAGGGAAGTAGACCAATGTACCCTCACTTCCCACCGAAAAAACTTGCGGTCTGCAGTCAGCTCGCGACCACGGCCAATGTAACATGGTCGAAACGTCGAGCAAAACAGGTAGAACATGGTCGATATTAATTCTGTGCTCGATATGTCCCGTTGGATGTTTTTAATTATACTGTACTAGTGGCCCGCCCCGGCTTCGCCCGTGCAAAGCTGGGGTGGGTTATACATATAAACCTTCCCCTTGAATCACTTTATCTATTAAAAAAAACCGCTTCAAAATCCGTTGCGTAGTTTTAAAGATTTATGCATACATAGGGACGGACGGAAGAATGCGACTTTGTTTTAAACTATGTAGTGATGATGACAGGCTCAGTACCGCCATGTGGTGATGGATTTAGAATACATAGTGTCACCACCCCATTCCATCCTGTGGGTGTCGTAAGAGTCGACAAAAGGAATTGACAAGGCCGATAACCTAGAAGCAACAGAAGGAAAACTTGATATGAAACTCTGTGCCAACCCGTCTGGCCAGCGTGGCACAGTAGGCTAATTACCCTCCATGTGACGCTTTCCTTCTCCTGTGGCTAGGTTGTCAGCCTTGTCGGCTCATACGACACCCTTAGAATGGAATGGGGTGGTGATTCTATGCATTCTAAATCCGATATTTATTTATTTATTTTTACGGACAAGTACATATTATAGTATAAGTATGTATAATATATGTACTTTCATAGTCGGCGTACCCCAAGGCAAGAACCGCAATTCTTCAAAGATAACATAATTACATTAAACTAAATATTTGGCTTTTACGGTATTTTTAATGTGTTAATACGCTACTGTAATTTTTATGGCGTGAGTTCAATACTCTAGGGGTCAAAATAGAAAGGTCACACTTGGAACTTTTGTTTTCAACTAGTTCAAATATGAATATTCAAAAAGTAAAATTTAAAAACATATCTACACAGACAAATGTAAAATAACAATCGTGCTAAAACTTTTTACATATTAACAGGTTGCGTCCGCGGCTTCACTCGCATGTCGAATCCGTGCTATAGATACCATTATTGGTAAATTATTGGTATAAATTTTTGTGATATGTTAAATACTCAGCTGAAGGCCATGCAGTTTTTGATTTTTTTTTATTGAATTTGAAATTTAATATGGCCTGCGGGTATTCCAAAACTACGAGAAAACCATTCGCCTCTTCATTAAGACGTTAAGACGATCTTCTTAGGATGCTAATTGGCAGACATCTTCTCTCAAATTGGCAGAGTTTTACTAAATAACTTAAAAGTATATTTTTCTATACTCCGTGTAACGAAACCTCTGAATGCGTAACGAAAGGATCGATAGAAATATTGATACCGTATAAAAACAATTTGCGAAATTATTTTTCTGGAAATTTCGAAGAAAGTTTCACAACTTGGAAAAGTAACAGAGCCCAAGAAACATTATAAAATCTTTTTACAAAGCTTGTAGGATAATAATAACGATAGCCAGTTGGTTCAGAAAAACGTATAATGGTATTGGTTGAGAAAAACGAATAACTTATTGAAATCAAACACTTTGTAACGGATTTATCGCGTGTATATTACATTATTTAATTCCGGACGTATTGAATGCTTTGCAGCAGTCGTGGTCGAGGGAGAGACTAGATGACAGTTGTCTTTGAAAGTACAAAGAAACAGTTAATTCTACCGCCTATAATTTTGTTATATTATTAACGTTCCCTGTGCGCGCAGAAATTGCTCACGGTCCGGAGGTCTTGCAGATGAGTGTTGCGCTTGAGATTTGATCAATTTAATGACTGGATCCCAAGCAGATGGTACTTGTCAACAATTCACTATATTGAAATTTGGATCAGAAATCATTATGCTGTCTATAACTTACCCGATCATACTTTTAAAAGAAACAGCTTCTATTAATTAGTTCTATGCTCTCACTTTCCTATAATATGTTTGAGGAGATCGATGGTTTTCACATGCGTTGTACGTGTGAACAGGTCCTGCTGTTTGGGTTTGGTCGGCTCACTGGACCATGGACTTTTTATTTAAGCTTATTTTATATTGTTTTAATATTCACGTTTCAGTTGACGCCTTCCTTATCCAATAGAACAGTTTGTTATACGGAATTTGTTGGGAAAATAAATATAAAATAGGACCGCAATGTAATAAAAATAAGAATGACAAGGCCTCTGCGTTTCTTGCCAGTTCTTCTCAGGGGTAGTCGCGTTCCACACTGGTCGTAATCTAAAATATATTATTTGCTTTGTATTTTTTTTTATGAATATGTTGACATTTTGAAGTCCTTTAGAAATTAAATTATTTGACTATGACACTGCGTATGGTTTGTGTTATAGCTTATAAATATTTATTATTTTTTTATATGTTGCATAAATAACTAACTACACTTTACTAACATGAAGAGAGTAATCATAGAAATGAAACATAAAAAATATGTGTTATTTATCTGGAGTGCAAAATCCACGCGGCACCGAGTCTCAAACCCATACCATCCTAAGGGTATCGCAAGGAACACAAAAGGCAGATCACCTGGCAAAAAGAGAAGGAAAACTTAAAACAAACCCAGTGTCAACTCGTCTTGCTATCGTGGCAGACTAGACTAATTACCCTTAATGAATTCGGAGAAGGCCCGTCTCAGTAGTGGGTCATTTATGTGCTTAAACGACCGACGATGACGCTTTACTTAGAGCAATTTCCATCAGTCGTTTAGATGATGATGAAATTTGGGAGTCGAACCTGAAATGAGTAGATAAAATGCTAAACAACACATAGAATATTAAAACACATCAATCTAAACATGTTAAATCTTTTATACCATTGATTGGTTCAATATTGAACATATAGTTATTCGTGATTCGGAAAACCCATAAGTGCCTTGTGTATCAAAGTCAAGCTCACAAATAACTTTATTTACGTAGGCTTCTATCACAAAACTCTTGTAAATCTTTATGTTTAAAACTATCATCATCATCTTTAGACAACTAAACGAACGAAAATATATTACAGTCTGCAGTTTCTCACAGAACTGCAGAACAATAAAATAAAGCAGTTGGCCTTTTTTTTGTAAAATCTTGATATGACAATAACGATCACAACAAAAGAAAAAATATACAATTTGGTCCTGTTCTTCGGATATTTTTCGCGGATACATTTCGGTAGTTAATGCATTTTTGTTTAATACATAACAAATGGACAAATACTTAAAAATACAGATAAACCTAAAACTATTAAAAGGAGTCCCTTTAGGCAAGGTTCCGAAGATACTGGCAAGACAGTTGGCCGATGGGAAGGTCTTCGAATGCCGACCATGTCGCAGAAATCTCAGAGCTGGTAGACTCCCCACACGGTGGACTGATGATCTACTGAAGGTCGTGATGGAACACTGGGAAACTGACATACGGTCAGTAGTTACGCTGAATTCATAAAAAATGAAAGTTAATCCCTGAATGCATATGCAAACATTCTATTGTACCCAATATTTGACTTATACGTAATAGAATCATTTGCGACTACGAAAGCGTCAAAATCCTTGAGTTTACTGGAGGCATATTTTCCCGCGTACTTACGTCAATCGTTTGAGTGTGTGTGCAAGCGAGAAAGCGAGAGAAATTTGTTTTGACAGAGTGAGATGAACGGTCAAAGCCTTATCATAGATGATGTGGAAAATTTTCTCTATGTTTTTGGCTACAAACAACGTGCCTCTGAGAGGCAGAAATAAGCGTGTATGTTATAAAAAAAATTCCTGTGGTGGGAGGAGGGTAATCAGCTTACTGTGTCACATCCGTTTGTCTTAGGAGAAGATTCCTTTTATTTGCCAATTTTACACATTCAATTAAATTAAGAGATTAATAGATTCATGCAATTAATATATGCAACTACTGTGGAACAATAAATTACTATTTTTTATTTTATTTATCAATTTATGTACACATACAAAACGTTAGTATAACACATGGAAATATAGGACACATTTGTACAAGGCTTTTCTACTTTTAGCTTGGCTTTAATTTAGTTACTTTTCTTTTTTTTTAGTCAGAAGCCAATAATGCAACCTTTTGATAAGTATATAAGTTAACTATAATTACTTTTCTAAATTACATTTTTATATCAGTAACCAATAGTGCAGACATTTGGTAAGTTACAAATAATACTTCCATGTGGTGACGGATTTACAATACATAGTGTCACCACCATATTTCATGGAGGTATCAGGTATCATGGAGACTCAATGAAAGGGGGCATAGCCCTGTGCCAACCAGTATGGCGAGCGTGGCACAGTAGGCTAATTACCCTGCATAAAGTTAGGGGAGGCCCGACTCAGCATTAGGTTATTTATGGGCTGAGAAGTACTAAGTAAGTAATACTTCCGTCCTTGTCTAAGTAGTTTACACAAAAGGAACAAGAAAGTGAAAAAAAGGCTTTCCCTTCAATAAATTATTGTTAACTTTGCTAAGTATAATACAAAAATTTATATAACCATATTTTTTTACGACAGCCATCCCACCGAGGGACGGAACAAAAATTGAGGAAACGACCCAAATCGCAGTGAGATGTTATCGCGAATAGGTATAATTTGGGTGATTTGCGTAATGTCCATTCTGTGGGATTGTTCACATGATCTGTGGCATTGAGTTTACGGGGCCCAGTCGGAACGCGCGCTTCGTGAGCCCGGCACGGCCCGTACTGAAAGCGCGCTGAAAACGAGACGTTCTACTCTGTGATTATGTGTGTTTATTATGGATTTATTTACATTGTGGTGAGTGTTTCTTAGCTTTTGTAGAGGCTCGTTATTTGGGTGAGAAAATATATTAAAAAAAGGACGGCTGAAACCTTTTTTTGCGATGTTAAAAATTGAAAACATATTATTTATGGCTTTATTTCAATTCTTCTTAACTTCTACTGCTTTTTGTATATAAATTAGATAGCTGTTTTTATTGCAAGAACATACGGGATGTAACCAAAAACCTCTCGACAAATAAAATTTTGTGTAACTATAAATTGTTTTCTCGAAGAAATTGATGTTTGTGGGAAGAAATTTAAATTACAAAACGTTTGTTCCATTAGAAATAAGTCAGGCTATAGGGATTATTATCTTACAAGCTTCGTAATCTGTGTTTCACGATGTTTTTTACCTTGTACTTGGCTTAATCCGTCTGGCCGGCGTGGCACAGTAGGCCAGTCCCCCCAGATTACTGGAAGAGGCTCGACTCAGTAATGAGCCATATTTGTGCTGAGTACTAGTATGTGCTTATTTTTCTAGTTATGGAACTTTCATCGTGACCTGGTGACTAACATATTGAATAAAAATCTTGTATTTTCCTGAAAATTGCAAGCAAACCTTGATACGAAGCTTCTAATTTCCCTCCACAAATTAGGAGCAGATCGCCTCCATGAATTTGGAGGAGGCCCGACTCAGTAGTGGGTCATTTATGGGCTGAACCGAAACGGTAATGGTGTTGTGACGGATTCGGAATACATAGTGTTATATTTTGAGGGTGTCGTAAATGGAATGGGGAAATACCTAGCGGCAAGAGATAGAGAGCTGGCCAGCGTGGCACAGTAGGCAAATTTCTCTCTGCAGTGCCGATTTAACTGTGCATTTGATGTTTATGGGCTTCAGCCGCCATGATTATGATGACGACCAACTGCTGAGGCGGGCATCCTCCCATTAAATGGCGGGTAATTAGCCTACAGTATCACGCTGGCCAGACCTTGCGTCGAGTGTTGCGTTTCAATTTTTTTTTTCTCTTTTGGCAAGATATTCGGCAACCTCAGGATCGAATGGGGTGGTGACACTGTGTATTCTAAATCCGTCACCACACGGATAAGTGTCTACACGGACTATACCGCAACCAATAGTAGGTACATTGACACTATGACGTCTTAGGTCCCGCGACCACGGACACTGCAAAGTGTCTGAAACATTGGAAATAAAATAAAACGATCAGAACCGATAAGAAGTTATTTCCTGCAATCTACATTGACACTGATAAAAAAACAAAAGACATTACTCTATGCCAGCAAAATTGAAATGGCTAAGCAAAAAGGTTAATAAGCTTAGTCCTGCCGCCGCAGATAAAACGCGGAGGCCGAATGAAGCCATTATGGTAATGCGAGTCCTGTTTATGGCAGTTTTTATCGTGCACCCTTAATTCAGGATTACGGCTAGCTAGGTACTATGTGGGCTCCATCAGAAGGCTCAAAGTCACCTAAAGGGCAACGGAGAGGCTATTCTCTCTGTTGCCGGTGGTTAAACCTAATAAAATATTCCGTGTTTGAAACCGCCACAAGCAAATATAAAAAGTCCATCTACCCGGGCATCATTTGACCCCTGATTGGGTAAACGATCGGTACCCGAGCTGGCAATATTTCATTCCAAAACCAATCAGCATAACCCTCGACTCAGAAATCAGAAAATGTTGGGGCAGCGATGGAAATTGAATTTACCCACCGAAGTATCTGTTATTGAGTTTGGCAGGATTTGGTATAAAAAACCCTTCAAGAAACTCGTAAAGTTACTACTTTGTGAGTATGTAATCGAAGCGTGTTTTTTTTTCATCGTCATCATCTTTTCAGCTAAAAGACGTCCACTGCTGGACATAGGCCTCCCCCAAGTATCTCCACAAACGCCGGTACTGGGCCCTTCGAGCCACTCGAGGACTTTTCTGCTCCGTCAGGCGTCGGTCCTGCGAGCTATGTCCCACTGCCAGTTTTTTCTTTATTCTATTTATTTCTTAACTAGCCCACTAGCTTTCCCTGTACCAGGTTTCCCCCTATCGCTGGGCATATCCGAATAGAAAATGATCTCCACCCTATTAAATCCCGCAGCTAGAAACATCTTCCACTTTTGGCGGATTGACAGTCACGCTAGACTCCCCAAGAAAGAAATGCACTGGGTCCAAATTCACGACCACAAATTACACCCAGACCACTTTTTTTTTCTTTTGGCGGGAATAAATGCCTGACCCCATATCCCGCGTCCGGGGAGACTCCGGGGTAGTGTGGGGCCCTCACCCACTAAAACAACCCGTCGTGCGCCGACACCCGCCCCCTCGCGCGGACCACGGGTACCGCTTACGTTGCTACCGTGTCCGCAGGCGGCAGCCCCATCGGGCACCCTCTTCCGTGCGACGCGGCACTTGGGTGTCACACCTTTGCGGTAGGCTATACCGGCGGACCCAGAGCAAGCCATTTGCCACACAAGCCACGTGCCCCGACCGAATCGAACCGGAGGCCCGTTGATCCAAAGGCGATATGTCCAATCTCTGAACAAACAAGGCATCATTTTTGGAGTATTTGAGGCATAAATTCACTTCACGACAGCTCATAAATTATCCACTACCTCGGTACCTCGGAGCCTCCTCCAAGAACATGGCGGGAAATTAGCCTTACTGTGCCTCGCTGGCAAGATAGATTGGCGCAGGGCTTGCATCAAGTTTTCCTACTCTTGCGGCTTGGTGCCTCTTACAACACCCTCAGAATAGTGTGGGCTGGTATACTGTAGTCGTTACAGCCCATAAATGACCCACTACTTGTCGGCCCTCCTCCAAATTCATGGAGGGAAATTAGCCTGCTGTGCCATTCTGGCAAGACGTGGAGGCACAGGGTTCGTGTCAAGTTTTCCTTCTCTTGGGGCTAGGTGATCTGCCTCTTGCGCTCTTTTAGTCGCCTCATACGGCACCCTAAACACAGTATGGGTTGGTGACATTGTGTATTCTAAATCCGTCACCACACGTATACTGTGTATTCACTTAATGTTACAAATCTACTCGATACACCAATCTCGTCTGAAGATCCTTTTAAACGATTTAACATACGAGAAAATATTCTAAATAGCTACATCAGCAGAAATACACAGAATTTTAATATAAAATGACCTATCGTCAATGTGCCTACCCGAGGCTCAACTCATAAACTACGCCGATGACACAGTCATTATATTTAATGGGAAAACTTGGGAAAATGCGTTGGCACAAGCAGAAGAAGGACTTGACAGGGTGTGGAAAAGACTTCAAGCTAATTTATTATCCTTAAACACGACCAAAACAACATATATTTGCTTTCACAAGACCGCGGCTACATCCATTCCATCCGATTTAGAACTTGTGGTCCACACCTGTAACCCGGCTCATACCCTGTTAACGGACTGCAAATGTAAACCTCTAAAGCGAGCTGTAAGTGTGAAGTATTTAGGGGTACACATTGATGATAGACTTAACTTTAGGGAGCATGTCGTAGCCACGTCAGTCAGGGTCAGAAAACTTACTTACGTAATGAAACTTTTACGCGAAGTGGCTCCCATGTGCTTGCTGAGGACAGTTTATCTCACACTCGGCCAATCTCTCCTAGAATACTGTATCCTGGCATGGGGTGGAACCGCAGCTTCGCATTTAATTATGTTAGAGCGAGCTCAACGTTCGGTATTGAAAACCATGTTATGTAAACCATTTCGATACTCGACCTCCGCACTTTTCAAGGACTGTCAAGTCCTCAGCGTTAGGAGACTGTTTGTCAAGAAGATTACTCTTCAAACGCATAAGGAGGTTATTTCGGCAACTAACTACGAAGACATGATCGAGAGACGCGTCTTTCATTTGCCTGGTGCATTGGTCAAAACTGTGTTTGCCAAAAGATTCAGCACCTACCTGAAACCATCTATTTATAATCAAATGTCAAAAATGTTCAACCTACATATGTTAACTTACCGGCAAGCAAAATATATAGTAAATGAGAACCTAATAAACTGGAATTATGACAAAACTGAAGAATTATTTAGAACTATAATATAGTGATTATGATAATGAAAGATAAATTAAGTATAATTATTATTATTAAGTATTTGTATTTTATTGATGAATTAAATTGAATTAGGAATTAATTGTTAAATAACTATTCGATTATGTAACATCTCACGAGATTGCACAATGCTTTGTTTTACTACTGCTCAATGCTAATGTAAATGATGTAATTTGTATAGTTATTGTAAGCTCCCCGCAGGACAGGCTGAGCCTAGTGCAGGGAGTTTCGGTAATTTATCTAGTTTTATCCTCATCAGACATAATCAATACTGAATAATTTATATTGTGAATGTTTTTCAGCGAATAATAAATTTCATTTCATTTCATTTCATTTCAAAATACATTCAATATTTTTGTCGACACGGCGCCGGCGACCCAAATAGAGAGTTGTTATAAATACTCTGAACATTCTTATGAATTATGGCGTCTTGCGTAAAACGCGATAAACGTGTGTCGAATACTAATTTTCTTTCTGAGGCTATTTAAACCGGTAGAGCTCTGTCTAAGTTCGATTAAGTGGATTCATTCACGGATGTTGCCAGTGATGACATATGGAACAGAGACGTGGTCGCTCACTATGGGCTCCATCAGAATGCTCAAAGTCACCCAAAGGGCAATGGAGAGGGCTATGCTCGGAGTTTCCCTGCGAGATCGAATCACAAATGAGGAGATACGCAGGAAAACCAGGGTCACCGACATAGCCCACCGGATTGCCAAACTTAAGGGCAGGGCACATAGCTTGCAGGACCGACGCCCGATGGGGTAGAAAAGTCCTCGAGTGGCGACCGCGTTCCGGAAGGCGCAGTGCTGGTAGGCCTCCCACACGGTGGACCGACGACTGGTTAAGGTCGCCGGAAAGCAGTGGATGCGGGCGGCCCAGGATCTGCCTTTGTGGAGATCCTTGGGGGAGGCCTATGTCCAGCAGTGGACGTCTTTTGGCTGAAATGATGATGAAAATGATTCACGGATACCGACTAATCGACTGCCTTGTTGGTCTACCGGTGTCCCCGGTTCGATTCCGGGACCGGGCAAGTGTCTTTGGGTAAACCAGAGGCACTTGCTCTGAGTCTGGGTGGCATTTGTGTTCGTGAATTTCATGTATGTCAACGGCCCCTGCGATACAGGTTTATTAAAAAAAACTAAGTAAAAAGTCTTCTTCTTTCGGTTAAAGTCTTCTTCTGTCTTACATATTCCCAATGTCATTGAGGTTGGCCACAGTTAAAGCCTGATTTGACTACTACTACTACTTCTCAGCCCATGAATGACCCGCTGATGAGTCGGGCCTCCTCCAGTTACATGGAGGGTAATTAGCCTAATGTGCCACGCTCGGGTAGGCATAGGATTACGCATCAAGATTTCCTTCTCTTACGGCTTGGTTATCGGCCTTGTCATTTCCTTTTACCGACACCCTTAGGGTGGAATGGGGTGGTGACACTATGTATTCTAAATTAGTCACTATACGGACTTACGGACAGATATACTACAATTGAAACATTCCCCTTTTTGTTCAGGGGCTAAATAATGGACGTAATTTTCTAGTAATGATATGTTGGGATCGGATTAAACATTGGCCTCCAACCTTGGATCCAATCACAAGAGTAAACGTGGCGTGTCAATAAAGATTCAAACACGTCGTTAGTTCTATTTGTTTACTGTGCACTGATTTTACCTACATTTCTCTTTCCCACATTGAAGTTCTGTAGTTATAGATTAGTATGATTAAAATAATAGGGATATGCGATATTTATCGAAATCGTTGAAATATCGATTTTAATCTGCGAAATATCGTTATTTAAATATCGATAATTCTAACTTTGAACTTTTTACTTTTTTTTACTTTGAACTTGATATCGGGTTATTCTCGAAATATTGAAACTGACGACGAACAAGCTACGGAAGAAATCGTGACACAGTCAAATGACTCCCATAATGTATGGAGTGATTATTATAGACTGGTCAATGAAAAAAACAGTTGGTCAATGGTCCAAAGCGACAGCAAATCCACAAACATGCATTTCGAATTAAATTTCTTTTTTAAAAGTCCTCTAGTTGACTTAAAAGAAGATCCTTTGGAGTTATGGAATCGTGATCGTGGATGTCCTTATCCCATGCTTATGAAGATCGCTATTAAACACCTAACTTTAACATCGCCGGGAAGACTATTTTCGAAAGCTGGTCAAACGCTGTACCAGCAACGAAACCCGCTAAAAGGAAAATTGCTGTCAAAGTTACATAGGTTGCAGAGCATTGACAATCACTATGGGAGTTTTAGTTAATAACCTAACCTAACTTTTTTGTAACCCATAATTGTTTCTTGTATTTTTTATTATGTTCTCATAAAAAATGTGATGTCCATTATTTCTCACAATATTTTTTGCACATAACATACAGTTGACCATGGTTTTCGATCGATATTATGAAATATAGATATTATGTGCCGGTTATCGATATATAGCTATTTTATCGATATTTTACTAATATCGCTCATTCATATAAGATGATAATCTTACTTATTAATTATATTGCGGCTTTACGTGCCCTTCTGAAACCCGGAGAAGACCAGCTGTCACAAATGATGGAGCCACCCCTTCCATCATTTAGTAGAACAAGAGGTTGCTAACCTGCTGTCTACATACTTACTTATTGGCCCATAAAGACCCACTGCTGAGTCGGGCCTCCTCCAACATGGCGGGCAATTAGCCTACAGTGCCACACTGGCCAGACGAAGTTTTCCTTCTCTTGGTTTGCGGTTTTGTCACTGTCAGGATGAAATGGGGTGGTGACACTACTATTCTAAATCCGTCACCATCAGCCTGCATACAACTTCTTATGATAATAGAGACCGCGCAATAGAGTAATATGTAGGAGAGAACCCAGAGGTGTATTCTCTTTGAATAAATAAAAGTATGGTTCTCCACAAAGAGGAAACCGATCAAGAATTCCAAAGATTATTCAACGCGCCACCTGTATTTCTGATCGCTATTTTCGAACGAAACACGAGCGTGAATAAGTAAACATTTGTACAGGGAAGGGCCGAGCCCTCGCACCCGCTACATTTCATATCACTTGCCAGAACATTTGAGAACTAAGGATCGAACGATATCTTCCAGATTGTACTAACAAATTACCCGCCAAGGTTTTTGATGGTAATTTTCATAGTCGGAGAGGCAACGAGTTGAAATATTATACTACATGTCGCTGTAGTCTGTCCGTCCCTATAAATGCTTAAATATTTAAAACTATGCAACGGATTTTGAAGCGCTTTTTTTTAATAAATAGAGTGATTCAAGAGAAAGGTTTATAAGTATATTACATGCATAATTACACAGGTGTGAAGCCGGGCCGGGTCACTAGTTTAAGTCATAAAAAAGCTCGTGATAATAGACAAGTTTGTTTCGAACGTTATATCAAATTACCATCAATTGTTAGGAGAACTACTATAAGGAGAAGATCGCGTAAGAAACTAATATAATTACACACTATGTAGGCACTACATGTAGGTATGAAGGCAAGTTTTTTCATTGCCTTCTATAATATACTGCATATACTATTAGATACAAAAAGATTCTATTATTATAGTACCTTACAAACTTCTAGAGCCAAAATCTATCCTGCGACACAGTCGCCATTTGGATCTCTTTTGCGGTGATCGGCGGAGAAGGGAGGCGTAAGCCAGGTTTACTGTAACATTTGACATTAATGGTTTCGACACATTTGTTATCACAACAGAAATGACTTAGGTTTATTTTCACCTGTTGTACGTATGTTTTGTTTCGTATTTATTTGCTATCGTGTGGTGACTCATTTATATACTACAGATTTAAATGGTTGTAAACCAGACAGATCATGTACAAGAGTAACTACAACATTTCTTGCCGGCTCTGTCGAACGGCATTCCGAACCGCTGTGGTAGTTTCAATATGATCGTGGGTTGTCGTAAGGGTTATGGGTAAATAAATGGATTGATTGTGTGCATAAGAACATTCATAAGAAAGACATGAATTTAAATATGACGCTGATAAGAGTGTATGGAGACTACCACCTAGCGTGGAACAAGGGCTAAAAGACGATGTTGATTTAAACGATAAATATGAGTTTGGTGTTAAAACCTAAATGAATAAAGTTCCATTAGAATAAAATTACAAGTTATAATTATTCATCATTTTCTTTTTTTTCATTATCATTTCAGCCAAAAGACGTCCACTGCCGGACATAGGCCTCCCCCAAGGATCTCCACAAAGGCCGGTCCTGGGCCGCCCGCATCCACTGCTTTCCGGCGACCTTAACCAGGTCGTCATTTCTCATTTCTAATTCGATCTCGCAGGGAAACTCCGAGCATAGCCCTTTCCATTGCCATTTGGGTGACTTTGAGCCTTCTGATGGAGCCCATAGTGAGCGACCACGTCTCTGTTCCATATGTCATCACTGGCAACACACATTGGTTAAAGACTTTTGTCTTCAGACAGTTCGGTATTGTGGACGAGAAGATCTTTCGCAGCTTCCCGAACGCTGCCCAGCCGAGTTGGATCCGACGATTGACCTCTTTCTCGAAGTTGGACTTACCTAACTGGACAGTGTGTCCCAGGTAAATGTAATGGTCAACAACTTCGAGGGTAGAACCTCCGATGTTAACAGGAGTGGCTTGAACATGGATATTAGACATGATCTTCTCCATGTTTATCTTAAGGCCGACTCTTTCGGAGGCTCGACAGAGGCCATCAAGCATAGTATTGAGGCCCTCCATGGTCTCAGCCATTACGACTATGTCGTCGGCGAATCGAAGGTGAGTGATTTACTCGCCGTTCACGTTAATGCCCAGCCCTTCCCAGTCCAGAACATTGAAAACATCTTCCATTGCAGCGGTGAACAGTTTTGGAGAGATAACATCTCCCTGTCTAACACCTCGCTGCAACTGGATCGGTTTCGAGGTCTGGTCCTGGAGTCGGACTGACATGGTGGCGTTTTCATACAAGCACTTCAACACTTCGATGTATAATAACATAAAATAAACACAAATACAAAAAGCTGTTTTCTTCAATTGTTTATCCTATTTTCTACACCTTATCTCGTACTCGCATCAATTCTGTAATTTAAAAGTCATATTCATAACTCTTACATCGCCTAACAATAGCGCCGGTATTATAAAATAAACAATTGCCTTTATCGAGGTTAACCCTTAGACTATTTATTTTGTGTTGCGTAAAACACTTGGCTTGAACATTAGCATACAACCTTGTGTCGCTGAAATATATGGATATTCGGCAGCCGTCGATGATTGAGAAGACGAATTTGTCTTTAGGCATATGATAAGCGTAGCGGACGCTAATCGCTTGTCAATGTTTTTGTTATGGCGGCAATTCAATTGGCTATTAGTTAACCCTCTTTAAAAAAAGAGGGGTGTTGTTAGACATACTGACAGACACTTTGACGTGTTTGACGGTCTGTTTGACTGGAAAGAAACTGTGAAACCTTTCTTTTCAATTTACCTAAGTGTATTATATTGTGAGCTCTTTGCTTACCTAACCTTGTGCTTATTTTCATTTATTACGTCCAAAGATGACTCATAACAAAATACGGTATGTTTTCTTATCACCAAATACACCATAAAAGAAACAGCTCGTTTTTCTTTAAGGAGTTTATGTACTTAGCGAATGTGTGCGTTTATTTAGTCTATTACATCAATTTTATTTAAACCTTTTCACAATCATAGCCATACATGTTAACCGTAGACTCTGCAAGACTCTGAAACGTGAAGGTTTAAATAAAATAAAACGATCAGGTCCCTCCAAACATCATTTAACGTAATTTGCAAGGATCGTGAAAACCTAAGACAGTAATTAATTCCGGTTTCCAAATCCACGCGAGCGAAGACAGGAGAAGCCGTTCATATTCGTCGTTTCAGCCCACAACTGACCCACTATTGAGTTAGGCCTCCTCCAAATTCATTTGACTGCCGCGTTGGTCTAGTGGTTAGATGTGCCGCCTTTGGATCAACGGGTCCCGGGTTCGATTCCGGGGTCGGGCAAGTGTCTTTGTCTAAACCAGAGGCACTGGCTCGGAGTCTGGGTGTCATTTCTATCTATAATATGTATGTATCTACAAAAAAAAATGTATATAAGTAGTTCATCATCCATCTCGTTACGTTAAGACTGTTTCTGTAATTTTTATTTACGAACTGACTTCTATTACGACTCTTGACGACACGGTTGGCGCAGTGGCTGAGCGATCGACTGCTGCGCAGCATGTCGCGGGTTCGATTCCCCGCACGGAAGAAATATTTGTACGACCTACAAGTATTTGTTCCGGGTCTGGGTGTTTTCTATCTATAATATGTATGTATTTACAAAAAAAATGTATAATAAGTTGTTTATCATCCATCTCGTTTCCATAACACAAGCATTAAGTTGCTTAGTTTGGGACGAGATGGCGTTGTGTGAAATGTCCAAGGATATTTATTTATTTATTCTACTACTCAGCCCTTAAATGACCCACTGCTGAGTTGGACCTCCCCCCATCATAGGGAGAGTAATTAGGGTTTTATTTGAAGTTTTCATTCTCTTGCGGCTAGATTTCCTTTAGAAAACTTAATACGTCATCACACGCACACAAAAATGAGTTTAAAATTATATTCGCTTCAGCAGTGTAATTCAATCATGTAACAAATCCATCTTTATTTATACACGAAACACGCATTTACTTTAGTAAGTACAATGCTCTTCAAAGACTTCGTTGAACGCTAAGTAATATCGTGAAGATATTCTCTAGTGGAATATTCAAAGCTGTAGGGTGTAACAAAATCCCTATACTTCTAACTTCTCAGCCCATAAATGACCCACTGCTGAGCCGGGCCTCCTCGAACTACATGGAGGGTAATTAGCCTACTGTGCCACGCTGGCCTGACGGGTTGGCGTTGGATGGGTCGCGGAGGTCAACGGCAACCGCACCGTCGCTCTTTTAACAATCTAATCAAATAATTACCAGTTTTCCCACTAGTTCCGCGTACATACTGGTAGTATGCCCAATCCGGGTAGCCCAATAAAATTGATAAAGGGAAGAAGAAGAAGAATTGTACGATTATCACAATACAATAATCCCCTGCCCCGGTCTGTACCGCCCATCATAGTGTAGCGTCTTCAGTGTGCATACAGCTTCACAGTTAAAAAAGAACGTTGGAACTCGTATGTAATGATTCTCTTTTTTCACTTTGTTCAACGAATAGATAAAGAGTTCATCGTGTGCTAAGTGAATTGAATAATCGTGCACTTTACGGTAAACGAATTGCAACGTTGGTCCGTGTGGTTACATGTGGTTCCGTGGGCTATGCAGATGGCAGTAGCTCCATGTAGATACCGGTAGTTAGAGTGGTGCTAAAGCAAGAACACATTATCCTTTAGTGTACGTAGTTATTAATTAACGTGAACGGCGAGTACATCACTCACCTTCGATTCGCTGACGACATAGTCGTAATGGCTGAGACCATGGAGGGCCTCACTACGATGCTCGATGGCCTCTGTGGAGCCTCCGAACGAGTCGGCCTTAAGATGAACATGGAGAAGACGAAGATCATGTCTAATATCCATGTTCAAGCCACTCCTGTTAACATCGGAGGTTCTACCCTCGAAGTTGTTGACCATTACATTTACCTGGGACACACTGTCCAGTTAGGTAAGTCCAACTTCGAGAAAGAGGTCAATCGTCGGATCCAACTCGGCTGGGCAGCGTTCGGGAAGCTGCGAAAGATCTTCTCGTCCACAATACCGCAGTGTCTTCAACCAATGTGTGTTGCCAGTGATGACATATGGAACTGAGACGTGGTCGCTCACTATGGGCTCCATCAGAAGGCTCAAAGTCACCCAAAGGGCAATGGAGAGGGCTATGCTCGGGGTTTCCCTGCGAGATCGAATCAGAAATGAGGAGATACGCAGGAAAACCAGGGTCACCGACATAGCCCACCGGATTGTCAAACTTAAGTGGCAGTGGGCAGGGCACATAACTCGCAGGACCGACGCCCGATGGGGCAGAAAAGTCCTCGAGTGGCGACCGCGTTCCGGAGGGCGCAGTGCTGGTAGGCCTCCCACACGGTGGACCGACGACCTGGTTAAGATCGCCGGAAAGCAGTGGATGCGGGCGGCCCAGGACCGGCCTTTGTGGAAATCCTTGGGGGAGGCCTATGTCCAGCAGTGGACGTCTTTTGGCTGAAATGATGATGATGATGTACGTAGTTATTAAAGGCGCGCGAGTTCATGTCCATTGTGAGGAATGCTGTAATGCTGTTACAATTAGTTATGGTAATGTCGATAATAACTACCGATTTAGTCAACAGCTGTCAATTTGGTTTATTGTAACTTAAGGTAATTTTGCAAATTATAAATTAAATAAATGTGATAAGTAATAATTTATTTAGGCCCCGATGGACATGAACTCGCGCACCTATAATATATAAAATAAGTCCATGACCAATTTGTATTATTTGTGGGGAAAATACAAATTGCCTAATGCAACACTGCCCATTATTTTAAGACAAGACGATAGCGACGCGTGTCAAAGCTCAACGCGGCATATCTAAGTTATTATTCTAAGATGCGTGTAAAGCCGATAAATAAATTCCGCTTTCAAAAAAAAAAAAATTTGGACACTTCGCAGGTTTCCACCTGTAGGGCAACCCATCTTACAAATGGGTAACTTAATAGTAAACCAGGTATTTAATATCGCTATTTTTATCCCTGTATCCCACTGAGTTTCAGCACGTCCCTAAAATCTGTATAAAGCTCTTGTTATTTGAAACGCCGGAACCTATTAGGCTTTAATGCATTGCGATCCATAAAAAACCTACTGTGTACAATAATACGGTTGCGGATAATAAAACTCGCCTTTATTGCTATGCCACAAAGTACATTATCGTATACCGTTCGCTGGCTATATTGAAGCCTGAACCATCTCTATAAAACAATATGGCTTGTCGACTTTTATTGTAATCAGGTTTTCTGTTCATTTAGAATAGGAGAAGTGAGTGGAAATTGTCAGGTGAGGATTGATAGCACAATTTATTTAACTGCAGTTAATTTACATTTACAAAGCTATGAACAATCTAGCCGGTGATTGGAATCTGTGAATGTCAAATAAACAGTCAATTTGACTGGTCAATTCTTTACGTTAAAATGCCGTTTGCTAACATTGTGCGTTATTTACTTCATTGTGCGTTTGATCCTTGCACAATGTAGTAAATAAGACGTAATGTTAAAAAAAACAAAACGTAATATAAATAAAACTAAAACAACGTAAAATACGTTAAAGCATTGCACAATGCCTAACATATGTTGTCTTTACTTACTGTCACTGAGGCAAATGTTCGACATACAAATTCTTTTCCAAAGTATATAGTTACTATTTCTACTGTATAAAACTGTTTATAGATGTACTGTTTGCAAAATTTCCTCTTCTATATCACTACATATTATAAAACAAAGTCGCTGTCGTCTGTCCGTCCCTATTTACGCAAAAATCTTCAAAAGTACGCAACGGATATTGAAGCGGTTTCTTTTAATAAATAGAGTGATTCAAGAGGAAGGTTTATATGTATAACACATCCTAATTATTTAGAGGAATAATGATCAATTTAGAGGTTTATCATTGCGTCCGTGCGAGTGCCGGGTCGGGTCGCTAGTTAAATATATACCACAGTTCACGTTAGGGAAATAACTCCTCGAAGAAGATAGTTCATGCACAAAAACAATATCAGTATCACATCGCGAAAATTCAAATAATCTCCGGACGACATGACAGAAATATTAAACTGAAGTTAACCGAATTGTGCCGCCCGCCTTAAAGGGCAACGCCTTCAGGCTTTTCCGCCAAGAATCAAAGCGACGTAATATAATGTCATTTTGTATTTCCCAGTATACTTTGTTACCTTTTAAATTTCCCCTTTGCCTCTGGCAAAGTTGCATGTCTTATTTCTTTTATCATTGTCAACCCCACCCCAGGGTTGCCGAGGGTAATATTAAAAAATATGCCTTTATTTCAAATACCATAAATTAAAAATGTTATCAAGGATTATGGTTTTTATTTTCATCTATTACGAAAATTGCGCGGACGGAGGGGTATGAAATTTCCCACCCTTATAGCTTATACATATAGAGAAAGAGTGCAGAATGCATTTTAAATAAAAAAAAACATTAAATTAATAAAAATAACATTACACACACTACAATGTATTTGACACACACACACACGCATATATAGGTACTCTTTGGTTTATTGTTAAAGTCTGTGGTAAAATTGACAAAGAACTATAATTTTGGTTAAATTCCGACCGCTGGGCGACCACTAGTAATAATTAATTAATAAAAACATCTCTAGAAACTCTCGCTGGGGTGCTGGATTAAGGGTCTGATTCAAAAGGCTGTCATCCTGGATTCGGCAAGGATCGTGAGGAGCTCCCTCTCTCTGGAGCCCTGAACCGACGGTAGATTAGGTCATCGACCTCGTTTTCAACGGTTTTTGTCTATTTATACGTATATTTTTTAAACACTTTGTATTTTTTTTAAATATATGTAAAAATGAGAATTAAAGAGACATGAGAATTAATAATAATATTTAATTACCAAGAAACTTACCAAGTATCTCGATTTGGCTCGCAGGGTTCCCGCGTTGCCAGTTCAAAAGCCACCTGGCTAGACCCCGTTATCTATTGGTCCAACTCAGACGCAAAGGACGAAAAACTTCTTAGAAACGCTCAGCTAACCTAGGTGACTTCGTAGCATGATAATCTAATTTCCACCCAGTAATAAATCGTGTCTATGCGTTTCACAATTAAACCCGATCACATTTTATGTCTTTTAAAACATTTAGCAAAACCATTATGTCACGCGATTTTGTAAAAACCTCGCTTGCATTGATATGGGTGTAAAAATATCCGACGCCACATTTTGAATAATTTACTACGTAATGGCCTCATGGGCCTATAAATTTTAAACACTTCGTCATATGTAAACGTTGTAAAGGAGACTTTACAACGATAACCCTGCTTAGTACTGATGAATAATTGTCATGGAAACGTTTTCACGATCGTTTTCAAACACAGATCAAGAAAAAGAACACGATCTAAACATGATCTAAACCGTCAAATTATTCGTCCGTTATTTCCTGTTTTGTCATTGAAAGGTTCATCACTGTAGCCTAGCGGATAGTGAGGAGTAAAGCGATGTGTGGATAAAGCAATGCCTGGGATTGCTGCGTTTTGGATGGGTGTCCAACACATTCCGACCTCCGCAGTGTTTTGAAGGGCACGTAAAGTCATCGGCCATTTTCATATTATATGAAACTCGAACTCGGAGTCAGTAGTCATCACACTTCACTGTCTTGTATTTGACATAAACACACACATTTTATACTATTTTGTTTATTGTTAAAATCTGTGGTGAAATTGAGAATAGAATTATATTATAAACTAGCTGACCCCGCAAAATTTGTTTCGCCATATAAATATCGCTATTAAAAATAGAGAATAATCGGAGACGGGTGAAAATGTTGGTTTCTATATATTGTTGTATCATCATCATTAATTCAGCCAAAAGACGTCCACTGCTGGACATAGGCCTCCCCCAAGGATCTCCACAAAGGCCGGTCCTGGGCCGCCCGCATCCACTGCTTTTCGGCGACCTTAACCAGGTCGTCGGTCCACCGTGTGGGAGGCCTACCAGCACTGCGCCTTCCGGAATTGTTGTATACTGTATCATAAAAAAATATCATCAAAAAAAATGTTTAAAACATGAAATTTTAGGGCCTCCCTTAACATTTAGGGGGATGAAAAATAGATGTTGTCCGATTCGCAGACCTACCGAATGTGAATATAAAATTTCATCAAAATCGGTCATGCCATTTCGGAGGAGTTTAATAACAAACACCGAGACACGAAAATTTTATATATTAGATTAATTATTATGGTGGAATTTATATTATGGGGAATTTCTCTTCTAGATATAGATACGTGTACAAGACCGTGTAAACACATCTCATTCTGGTCACCATTGTAACATCTCCCTAATGTTATTCTAAGGGTGCGCAGGTGTTTCGTGCCTGCAAAGGTACTTTGGATCATTTGCTTAAAGGTTTGCGTAATTCGGTGCTGAAGGCTGAAGGGCTAGCTGAAATATCGGCGCGTTTATTTTCGCGCACAGTAGGCTAATTACCCTCCATGTAAAAAGAGGTGGGCCTTCTCAGTAGTGGGTCACCGATAGGCTGAGCGTGAGCAGTAGTATTAGTAGTCGTTTCATCCCATAAATAAATAAATATTCTTGGACATTTCACACAACGCCATCTCGTCCCAAGCTAAGCAACTTAATGCTTGTGTTATGGTAACGAGATGGATGATAAACTACCCATTCATAGATTAATAATCGAATTTCACTACTAGATATAGATACGAGTACACGACCGTAGTACTTGTAGCATGAGATATAAAAACACTGTTGTACATTACAAATTAATCACCACACTGTATACAAAATACCATACTATATTTAACAATGTGTACCAAGTACATCACTACCTTGTATACGACAAGGGAATCTTTATTCAAATATTTTTGGTACGCAACTCTCCACGGTACACTTTAGTAAATGTACCGTGTACCATATATTGGGCCTGAATGATTGCACATCGGAAAATTGAAACGGGGAATGACGTATATCCAATATTGATGGAAGGGAACGCTCTCGCGATCATATTTGAAAATAAGATTGTATGTTTAAAGAAAGAAGAGCGACTTAGAATGGGGTGTGGGTTAAGTGGAAACAAACTACTCAGTCCCTCAAAGATCCACTACTCCTGGCCCTCCTCCCATCGCAGAGAGAATAATTAGCCTACTGTGCCTACGCTGATCAGATGGGTTGGTACAGGGTTTCGTTTCAAGTTTTCCTTCTCTTGCTCTTTCGTTCTTGTCATTTCTTTTTGTCGGTTCCTACACACTCAAGACGAAATGCGGTAGTTATTTATTCTAAATCCATCACCACAGAGCCTAAGGAAACAGAATACGAAAAAGAAATCCGAGTAGAGGTGATACACTGATATGCAGATTCTCTTTAAAGCTAGGAGATAACTTAGTCTTAATTAAGACTCTTTTCAAACAACAGCAAGGAAACTAAATTAAAATCCGTTTATCGGAACAAGAGGCCACAGACAGGCAGATCCGTGAAACTTATAATACTTAAATGCGTAGAAATTTCACAAGACTATTTAGATTATCGTAATTAAATACATTCAAGGGTACAAAAATCATTACTATCGTTTCAGCAATTTGAGCAATATATAGGACCGATCGGGTCAGCCAGAAATTATCTACTACTGAGTTCGGCCTCCTCCAAATGTATAGAGGGAATAGTATCAACACCCCATTCCACACTAAGGATGTCTTAAGTGCCGACAAATGGAAAAGACAAGGCCGAACCTAGCCGCACGAAAAGGAAAACTTTTCACAAAACTCTGTGTTACCCTGTCTGGCCGGGCGGCGTGGCTCTGTAGGCTAAGTACCCTCCTTGTAACGGGGGAGGCCGAACGCAGCAGTGGGTAATTTATGTACTGAGCAGTAGTAGTAGTAATTAGCCTACTGCGTCACGCTGGCAAGTCGGGTAGACAAAGGGTTTAAATCAAGTTTTCTTCTCTTGCGGCTAGGTGATCTGCCCCTTGCATGCATTTAGTCGCCGCTAACGACACCCTCAGGATGTTAAAGGTGCATGTCCTTGCCAAGAAAACCCGTATATTTTCCACAAATATTAGGCAAGATATGAATGATATTATATTCAGATCATATGCGGATTTATTGCCTATTTATTATGATTAACTTGCTTGCCATGCAACTGGGTTAAAGCTTTGGAGAAGTATTATGTATATGATGATAAGGGGTAAGGTAACGCGTGAAAACAATGTTTATTATTACTTTAAGACAAAAAAAAACATTCTGGAATCTTAAAAGAACCCAGTGTTGAGTCGGGCCTCCTCCATTTTCATAGAGGGGAATTAGATTACGGTGCCACACTTGCTAGATAGGTCTGTTTGCTAATGTTTCAAGTGTCATTCTCTTGCGATGGGGTGTTTGCATCTTGTGAGGTATCCATTTAGTCTAGGATACCCACAGGATGAAATGGGTGGGTGACATAATGCACTCTAATATTTCTCACCATTTATTTTTTTTTAAAATAACAACTACTACTACTCAGCCATGAATTAATAATATGGATAAAAATAAAATAAAAATAAATTTCACACAACGCCATCTCGTCCCAAACTAAGCAACTCAATGCTTGTGTTATGGTAACGAGATGGATGATAAACTACTTATATACATTTTTTTTTTGTAAATACATACATAATATAGATAGAAAACACCCAGACCCGGAACAAATACTTGTAGGTCGTACAAATATTTCTTCCGTGCGGGTATTGAACCCGCGACATGCCTACTACTAAGCTACTGCCAACCGTGTCAAACTCTGAGGTTTATCAATTTCTGGCACTGTTGAATGGTACTACTACTCAGCAAATAAATGACCCGCTGCTGAAATGGGCCTCCTCTCATCACAGGGAGGGTCATTAGCCTACTGTGCAACGCACAGGGTTTCAAGTTTTCCTTCTCTTGCGGCTATGTTTTCGTTTCCTTTCGTCGGCTCTTACGACACCCTCAGGATAGAAGGGGTGGTGACATGTATTACAAGTCACCACACGGATGTTAAATGATAAATCATCATAATTATAAATTATATTTAACATTTATGCACATAATAACAACGATAAATTCCCAGTATTTACAAACAGGAGCACCTACTCCATCGAGCTTCCGTATGTTCTCTACAAACGTAACTTAAGCATTCACGTACCTACATAACTTTTTGAAATATGGACTGACACAGCCCGAACTGAAAGGGTTGAAATTTGTTTTGACATGTGCTTCCGACAACATGGCGTAAGGTTAAGCAAAATATGGAGAGTAGACTAGGATCAACCCTGTTTGAAATGTGTCTATCTATATCTATACAAATAAATAAAATTGGAGTGTCTGTTTGTAATAATAAAATAACAACTTTTTACTAAATGCGTAAGTCTGTATACACAGCACATAGACCAAAATAACATTTTTTTTAATTTTTGTCTGTCTGTCCGTCTGTCTGTCTGTCTGTCTGTCTGTTTGTTCCGGCTAATCTCTGGAACGGCTGGACCGATTTTGACGGGACTTTCACCGATAGGTAGCTGATGATATAAGGAGTAACTTAGGCTACTTTTATTTAGTCTATACATCTATACAAATAAATAAATGCGTAAGTCTCTATACACAGCACATCTATACATCTATACAAATAAATAAAATTGGAGTGTCTGTTTGTAATAATAAAATAACAACTTTTTACTAAATGCGTAAGTCTGTATACACAGCACATAGACCAAAATAACATTTTTTTTAATTTTTGTCTGTCTGTCCGTCTGTCTGTCTGTCTGTTTGTTCCGGCTAATCTCTGGAACGGCTGGACCGATTTTGACGGTACTTTCACCGATAGGTAGCTGATGATATAAGGAGTAACTTAGGCTACTTGTATTTAGTCTATACATCTATACAAATAAATAAATGCGTAAGTCTGTGTACACAGCACATCTATACAAATAAATAAAATTGGAGTGTCTGTTTGTAATAATAAAATAACAACTTTTTACTAAATGCGTAAGTCTGTATACACAGCACATAGACTAAAATAACATTTTTTTTTATTTTTGTCTGTCTGTCTGTCTGTCTGTCTGTTTGTTCCGGCTAATCTCTGGAACGGCTGGACCGATTTTGACGGGACTTTCACCGATAGGTAGCTGATGATATAAGGAGTAACTTAGGCTACTTTTATTTAGTCTATACATCTATACAAATAAATAAATGCGTAAGTCTGTGTACACAGCACATCTATACAAATAAATAAAATTGGAGTGTCTGTTTGTAATAATAAAATAACAACTTTTTACTAAATGCGTAAGTCTGTATACACAGCACATAGACCAAAATAACATTTTTTTTAATTTTTGTCTGTCTGTCCGTCTGTCTGTCTGTCTGTTTGTTCCGGCTAATCTCTGGAACGGCTGGACCGATTTTGACGGGACTTTCACCGATAGGTAGCTGATGATATAAGGAGTAACTTAGGCTACTTTTATTTAGTCTATACATTTTCTATACAAATAAATAAAATTGGAGTGTCTGATTGTATTAATAAAATAACAACTTTTTACTAAATGCGTAAGTATGTTTAAACAGCAAATAGACCAAAATATTTTTTTTTAATTTTTGTCTGTCTGTCTGTTTGTTCCGGCTAAAACGTTTAGTACTTTGGAGACATTGTTAAAAACTTAATTTAAAACAAAACATGAGAGCACATCATTCAGCTGATTCAGAATTTAGTAAAATTCTTCTTGATGTTGGAGAGGGAAAGTGTCTAGAAGTCAATAGTAATCATGATATAGAACTTCCTACCAGTCTTTGTTAGGTTGTGGTGGACACTGAAACTTTAATACATAGTATTTATGATGATATTCACAATCTCAATATCAAAGAAGATTCGATAAATAAGCCAACAAAAACTGAAAATAAATGATAATTAAAATAAATGCAAAAACCAAAAAAAAATATTAATGAACTAATTAACTTTTTTTAAATTCCACGCGGACGAAGTCGCGGGTACAGCTAGTCAACATATAAAATTACTAGCTGACCCGGCGAACTTTGTTCCGCATTATATATATATTTAAAACAAAAAGAAAGTTGGACATAGGATACCTGAGATTTTTATCCCGTCCGTATAAAACCTACTTTAACAAAACGCAACTGACAGCGAAACGTTATGTTGTCTTTAATTAATATGGTCGAAAATTTGACAATTAGAAATTTTGAATTCGACTTGTTTATATTGTTGTAATTCACATAATATCTTTATAACTTGTAGCCTATGTGTTATTCTGATGTATAAGCTATATTATTGTAAAGTTTCATTAAAATCCATTCAGTAGTTTTTACGTGAAAGAGTAACAAACATCCATCCATCCATCCATCCATACTTACAAACTTTCACGTTTATAATATTAGTAAGATAGTACCGCCTCTCTCTTTTCGAGCTTGAGCGACCTTAGTAATAAAAAAATGCCGATTCTGAAAATCAGCAATGGAGTTTCCATTTAGACCTCTTATAAGATCTCGCATGATCGAACTTGATTCAATATTTTATTTACCTTATAACTCAAACTAGCTCAAAAGTATCTTTATTCACGTAGGTTTTATCACAAAAGTCTTTTAAGTTGTCATATTTGAAATTACCCATATCATATTTCAGACCTTGTCCCACGCTAGGTGGTAGTCTCCATGCACTCTTATCGGTCGTGATATCTACATTCACACCTTTCATACATAAATCAATCTACCCTGATTATTATAATGGATGCTTCGTTATTTCATAGATGTGTATGATGACAATGTTAAGAGCGAATATATTTAATACGGAAAGTTAAAGTAGCACTAGTGGTAGATATTATCTTGATAATGTGATGAGAACGAATAAGAGGCAGGTGGTGAGAAGGGTTCTAAATACGAATGTGTATAGTCGCCAGATACATGGGAGTTCCAAGCAGAGACGAATGGAATGGACATGCCCATGAAAGGTGTTGAAAGAAAACATATTGTGCCGACTCCACCTAGTATAGGACAAGGGCCAAAAGATGATGATATAAATCGTGGCTGCCTGACCTGTCTTTAGTGGCCAGCGTGGCACTGGAGGCCGATGTATCTCTAGAAAATTAGAGAACCCGTTGGAGTCTGTAATTTATCCGCTTTTGAGTCGCGTCACCTATTTGATGGAGAGGTTTTGTAGCGTAACAGCAAGACTGACAGAGAACCAAAGTCGAAACGAGACTATCCGACAGAGAACCAAACTCACCGACATAGCTCAGAGAATTAGCAGACTGAAGTGGCAGTGGGCCGGTCTATCTGTAGACAACCGACAACCGCTGGGGTAGACGAGTTCTTGAGTGGAGACCGTGAATCGGTAAGCATAGTGTAGGCGGGCCTTCTGCTAGATGGAGCGACGATCTGAGAAAGGTTGCGGGCAGGATGCGTCAAGCAGAAGACAGGGTTCTATTGCGATCTTTAGGGGAGGCCTATGTCCAGCAGTGGACGAGTGAGGGCTGATGATGATGATGAGTCACGCCTCCCACACAGTAGAACGACCTGCTTAAGGTAACTAGATGCCGCAACGCTCATGACCGGTCGTTGTAGTAATCCTTGGGGGTGGCGAATGTCCAGCAGTTGCCATATTTTGCCTGAAATGATGATGATTACTGTATTAGAACCTTTAGCAGGTAATTTCCCAGGAGCGGTAAAGTAAAACAAAAGAAATTTATGACTATTGGTCATCCATTCGCCGTGGTTCAGACAAATGGCGCGTGAGATTACGCTTCAATAGATAGCGAAATTCTCGCCAAATAACAACGATATAGCTTGAAAAGGTATTCAAGTGATACTTAATATTATGAGCAAATGAATCAAATGATTATTAATTCATGCTCGTAGACTCGGTCGCCCGGAAATGCAAAATAAATTTTATCATTTTGAAGCTGTATTTGGTGTACAGCTAAAACATTTAGCGCTAGGGCCGCCAAATTGTTCTTGTTTGTAAATAAACAAATTTACAATTGCTACATTCTTGTAGATTTCTATAATAAAGTGTTATCTATCTAAGTTATACAGAGTGTAGTGAAATACCTATAGCTATCAGGAGTGAACTATTAAGATCTTCTGTGTTTAAAATGTTTTGTCTCTCTTTTGTTCATGTTTGTAAATTAATAAATTGTACATTCTTGTAGATTTCTACAATAAAGTTGTATATCTAACTTAAACAGAGTTTAGTAAAATACTTAATTTAAAAAAGTAGGCTGACTTAATGACGTTTTTTTTTTTACTTTATAACATGGGTTCATTCTAAATTAGTGTAAATCAACATACTAGCTATCGTTAGTATTATCCTACAAGCTTTGTAATCTGATTTCCATAATGTGTTTTATTCTGAAGCGTTTTAGATTGAATTTAAATTGTTACTAAATTAGTCTCTTCGCCGCCACTCCGCTGGTCGGCGCTGACCCTAATGGTCACCAGCTAGGGCCAAAATTGAAAAAGATTTTTTTTTTCTGAAATAATGCACACAGTATCTATTCGTATGCCAACTATCGAACCTTTTTAGATTTTTGTTGAACTTTATTATTACTTATTATTACTTATTTCCAACTGAATGCATAAATGACACATTAATTACTGATTCGGGTCTCCTGCAATTTCGTGGATGGATATCAGCATACTATGCCACACTGGCAAAACGGGATGGCACAACATAAATAAAGTGGCTGGCATTATAATTGACCCATCGGTTACCGTGTAGTTCGCTCTGAAGATACCACTTACCATCAGTTGACCATGCATATGCGATGATTTCATCCCGACGACTCTCGTTATCTTAACACATACAATCTCCATACTTACACTAAAAGGATTTGACACAGTAAATGTACAAGCAGTAGGATGTTTCTCTGAGACATCAGTACAATTATAAGTATATACATGTGCCGTGAATAGGCTTGAGTATAATGGCGTTAAAGATAAATGTCGAATATTATATCACTACATATTATAAAACAAAGACGCTGTCGTCTGTCCGTCCCTATGTATCCTTAAATCTTTAAAACTACGCAACGGATTTTGAAGCAGTTTTTTTTTAAATAGATAGAGTGCTTCAAGAGGAACGTTTCTAAGTATAATACATGCATAATATTGTAGAGAAACACTGATAAATGTAGAGGTTCATTATTACACCCGTGCGAAGCCTGGGGTGGGTCGCTAGTAAAATAATAAAAAAATTCAATATATCTAAGATATTCAAAATAAAACTTCTTTATCTCCATCGATTTCTTCTATCTATAGCAGTCGAGACACGACGTACGTAGCATAGAAACTGACGGCTGGTCTAACCTTAAGATTACCGGTAATTCCAATTTAGTTCGTTAGCGTTAAGACTGGAGTAAGTAAAAAGATGGACAGAATCGCTACGTTAAAAAGTGTGATTTTAACTGGTCACTGTGAACGTTACTTTATAATTTGGAACGATTTCATTGGTTACAGGACGTGGCTAAGCCACCGGATAACACTGGCATACTGCATTCTTAACGCGATCGAGGTATAGGTGCGTCTTAGCAGACAGCAATCGCGCCGTGTAAATATTGGTAGTTAGCCAATAAAGGTAAGACTGGTGCCGACCCTAATGATCTGCGTATAATATTAAAATAGAATAATTTTTAAATGTGAAAGAGAGATAGAAAAAATTGAATTGATTGTAAAAAGAATGTAAAGTGAAATAAATGTTTGTAAACAACCCCCGCGATACAGGTTAGGCATTACAAGTTTATTTAGGAATATTTACACTAGAAATATTCCTAAATAAATGCGTAATGAAACAAATATCTATGTTACAGAGAGTTTGGTCAATGACCGATGAAGAATTAATATTATCATAATATTGGTTTGAGTTATAGAGATATTTTTAATTTACTGTGGCCTAAAAACACATGCAAGATGTACAACAAAACATTCCAACTGTCTTGTTTATGTGTGGTACACCGATACAATCGGATTGTGCCGTCGCCTCTCCGCATGCATAATGGATTTGGAAGAATTCCTTCGTTCGGCACTTTTTGTACCGCTCTATTGTTCGGTACTGTAAATATAATGTTGTATGTGTGTACCATATTATTTTACATGAAATATAGAGAGTTCTTTTTTTGTTCATTATCCACAAGTGGTGTTTATCTTTTTACTAGCTTTCCTCCGCGGATTTACCAGCATATCTTTCAAATTATTTCTAGATACGACTTGTTGTATCTTGAAAGCCAATCCCATACGTGCATTTAAAATGCAAATTCACGCGTCCATATAGAAGCGAGTGGATAACTTGGAATCGATTTAATCACTTTTGGTATATCTAAGAACCATCGCTGGAAAACCTGCTTTCAGATAAAACACGGCACCATAATAGGTTCATTTGTTTAGGAAACATGATGTCACATACAGACCCGTTACACAGCGCTTATAACACGTTTCTGTTGTCAGGTTTCAGCTGGTTTCAGCAAAGTAACTTAAAATACAAGGAAAGAGGCTTAACCATTGGACGTCCATCATCTAAAATGATCTCTTTCCCCGATCATCTAAGGAACCACTTCCGATAATTGTTTCAGTAAAATTTTCCATTAAATTAGATTTAGATATTCGTCGGTTGGCAGCAATTTGTGAAAATGACCACCTTTATTATCCCTAATAGTAATTATAGCGCGTAATACGTCGCCCTTATGACATAACTATCCAATAAAAATATAATCCAAAATAAAATGACGAGCGATATTATTGACAGATATAGGTATCTAATCTAATTTGTAAAATGCTTCATTTATTAACGTCTCCTTTTCTGATTTTATTAGGGGTCTGCACAAATCCAACTTCATTTAAGTAACTTCCCGGATCAACATTTCATTATGGTTAAGTTTTCACGTAACTAATTAGTGCCATAAAATAATTAGGTACAGAACTAGAGTTGCATACAACGTGCGCTCGAGCTACGCACACATAGACATCGTTCACGAACACGAAATCTCGGTACGCTTGGGAACAGTCCGTCGTTTCAGCCCATGAATGACCCACTACTGAGTCGGGCCTCCTCCAAATTCATGGAGGGAATTTAGCCTACTGTGGCTTGTTGGCAAAGCGGGTTGGTACAAGGTTTGTATCAAGTTTTCTTTCTCTTGCGGCTAGGTGATTTGCCTCTTGCGTTCCCTTAGTCGCCTCTTACGACACCCTTGGGATGGTAAGGGTTGGTGACACTGTGTATTCTGAAACACATCTAAATAAATAATAAGCGTTAGACAATACAAGATCTCTAGACTAATTGCTTACTTGAAGGGCATTGCAAGTGCGTCGTGTGCGTGTCTAAAGAGGACGGCACTCTCACTCACACTGTTCCCAAGTGTACCCAGATTTCGTGTAGGTGAGCGATGTCTATGTGTGTGTTGCGCGAAATATTGTTTACCCCGTTTGTTAGTCAGTTGTGATTGGGCAAGTAAATAATATATTGGTGTGTGTGAACCAAAACAAACAAGTGTTAGTTGTTATCACCATCGAATCCCCACAGATATTTGCAAATAGTTATAATATCACGTTAAAAATTCGGAAAATGAAAAACAAAATTCAAAATCTGGGACGAAGACTGTGGGTGAGCTAATAATTAATAAACCTAACCCTATTACGAACATTTAATTAGTAGATAAGTCTGATACAAAACCGTTCTTATTACATGCTCGTCCCTAAGGGCAACGGCCGACATAAAAGCCCTGAACTAACCAATACACCGACAATGGGACCAAGATACGAGATTAGAGGGTCCGGAATATCTTTGGTATCCTTTTTCGTAGTAAAGGACACAAAATGTACGAAATGAGATGTAAAATCGGAGTGTTCTTTGTAAGATTGAAGTGGAATGGTTAACCAATCATAGACTAGTGTCCTTAAGGAGTGAAATCGATACAGCGTTAAAGACTTTTGCGAAGCCAAATTTTCACTATCTCAGTTCATAACTACTACTACTAATACTGAGCCCATAAATGACCCACTGCTGAATTGGACCTCCCAGCTAAATAGTGGGTAAATAGCATACTATGTCATGCTACAGAGACGGTCTGGCACTGGTTCTGCATCAGATCCCACAATGCCGCAACAGGACGCGAGTTGGAGCACTCCGGGGATGTTTAGTGGGTAGGCCCCCAGTCTGGGGGAGAGTCCCACACCCCTCGGCCATCCCCGTGGCCGACGGGGATAGTCCATAAAGGATTTTACCCCAGGCGAACAAAACTGTCGTATCAAGTTTTCCTTCTCTTGCGGCTAAGTTTTCGGCCTAATCATTTCCTTTGTCGGCTCTTACGACACCCTAAGGATGGAATGGGATGGTGATATTGTGTATTTTTAATTCTTCATCACACGGATACAGCGCATGGTTGTTCTTCCAATAACATAGACTTGCATGCATGAAGCTTTCACATGCTTTCACTTTGTACAGGGTTGGGGACAGTATCCATGAGTATCTAATACGTAAAAAAAGAAACGGTTGGGGAGACGGTAACAGCACTTCCGGTATTACAAACGTCCATAGGCGATGGAAACCACTTACCATCAGGCGGGTCATAAGCTTATGCTCCACCTTAGTGATAAAAAAAATGGATTGTCATACGATATTCTACTTTGTGACACGGTGCTGCAAGAACTTTATTTCGTTGGAAAGTCTCATGGATTTCCAGCCGTTGGGGACCGGCCGTGGTATGTGGGAGTCCAGGCCGCGGAAAGACCAACAGCGTTCATGTTCCGCTACATGCTCCGCTACTTTAGAGGTTCACGAACACGGCCTGACCTAAAACATGACTGAAACCAAAACCCGTAATACCGCAAGCAATTAACAAGCTTTACATCAAAAACACACCATCCTTCACTGCGATCGCCAACCCGCCTGCCAAGCGTGGCGATTATGGCAAACCCCCCCCATAAACATCCTTGGGGGAGGCCTATGTCCAGCAGTGGACGTCCTTTGGCTGAAATGATGATGATGATGATGACATCAAAAACGCGATTGTAGAGCTACAGATCCTTATGTAAACAGTGTCGTAATATAAAACCAGTTTCAAATCAAAACAAGTGCTCTTATCACCCACTCTGACTCGGACTGATTATGACAGTTGGTCTTGTGTACGTACGTTTCCTAAGCTCCTGCATTTTTAATGTTAAAATAATGGTGTAAGTGATAAAAACAACAAAATTTGAACTCAATAAGTTATAGAAATGTGCTAGTGTATTTTTCCTTATAGAAACATAGCAGTGTTGGTCGATAAATGTGAAAATAGCAGTATTGTGCTTCGCAATTTTTATAACGGCTTGTTAACTACCGTCATTTAAGAAACTCATAGAAAAGAAAGGAATGATATTTTAGCCTACAAAAGTTAACCCTTGGTAGCTCAGTTTGGAAGACACCGATCTCATAGAATTATTCCCCGGAAACGGCGTGCGTTCGTAACCCATTAAAGTCGACTTGGCTTTTTGTGATTTTATTAAATTGTTCAGCGGCGAAAACGGTTATTAGCAGTATCTATTACATCTATTAAAGCAACAGAAAAAATATCCTGTTCGAGCTTTGTGAATGTGAATGACATCTTGACTATTGCAATGGCTTAAGCAATAATTAATTTGTATTTCAAAATAAGTGCATAATTAATTTTATTGCAAAATAAATTCCACTGGAAACTGAAGATAAAACTATTGTAAAATAACAATAATATAAACATAAAACGAGCAATACCCAAACTGTGGAAAATTACTGCAAATTTGGAGCACTGACAACGGCGGTTAGAGGATTTAAATTCACGACAACCAGGTGCCTGGACTCACTTACATCTTTTTAAAATGATGACACGGAGAGCAATTGGCAAAGACATGGAAGACAAGCTGAGAAAGACCCTGACAGAGTTAGAGGCCTCAAAACGCACATGCGATCAGCTGCTCCAAGAGAGGGAAGAAAGCGAGATTGAAATTATGAAGATAAACAGCAAAAATACTTCTCTGAAAAATGAGCTGGCAGAGTTGCACATTCAATATATGGATGTACTGGATCAACTGGAACAACTGCGCACTACAGTATCCACCTACCAGCATTGCAGTGACACACATGAACTAGCTTTAAGTCGTATTACAGAACTTGAGCGTGATTTAGCTACTGCTCACAATACTATTATTAAGTTACAGTCGGTAAAAGCTAGCGAACAAGCCTCAGATGCCCAAAGGCTATACGATAGGTTGATTGGTAGTACGTCTGTACCTGGGTGTGCACCTGCCATTACAATAGATTTGACTGGTGACGATACCCAATGTCCATTAATAATGAGTCGTAAAAAACTTAAGAAATATATTAGAATTAAAAAACTTATTAGGTTATCCCAGAAGGTTTTAAAGAAACAAAACCTATGTAAAATCAATGTCAGTCTTAGGAAAGAACGTATTAATTTAGTCAACAGTCTAAATAATTGCCAATCTAAGTTTGACCACTGTAGGGCTATATATGAGGCTGACACACAGCGTTTACAAGAAGAATTGATGTGTAAAGAAACCCTACTTAAGGAAATTTTTGACAAGTATGAGTATTCTCAAAATCAGTTGAGTGAGCGCATGCTGGAGGCCGGGGAGCTGATGGACATAGTGAAGTACAATGCGGAGAGAATGGAGTATCTGACAAACAATCTCTCATGCAACTGTGCTTGCTCAGTACCTCTCCCTGAACCCCGACCTCAGTCTGATGCTCCTTTGACAGAGATACTTCATCCTACTCAGCAGCACGACAAAAAAACAATAAATAGGACTAATTTATTTACTGACAGTATAGGTACTGGTTTTGGTTCCCTGCTACAAAATTGTTTGGATACCAATGTAGTGAACCATTGTTACCCAAATCTGGGGTATAACGAAATTATTAAAAAAGTAATGAGTAGTAACCTAGACAACAAATCCATTTTAGTGTTATTGTTAGGAAATAGTTTAGGATTAGAGAAAAAGGACATTGTAGATGGTATTGACACCTTATTAAAATTAAACGTAGGAATAATAATGTTATGTGCTCTGCCTTATTCCAACTTATTGTCAGAAAAACAGAATATGCACATACACAATATAAATAACATAATGCATATGTTGACATGTCGTCATAGTGACAAACTATTATTTTTTGATACTAACATATTTGTTAGTGGATTTAAATTGACAGGGAAAGCTATGTATCTTTCCAAAAAATACAGACATTTGATTGCTACTTTGATAGCATATAATATTAATTCATTTTTAACAAGTTACTCTAGTAGCTGTAAAACCGACATTGTTGGTAATCAAACCAACATTTGTATAGATAGGTCTAGTAGTTTAAACTACTAGATGAGACAACGGGTAGGCCCGGAAGCATGGTTCTTGTACATCAGAACTTGCAGGGTCTTGCCGGCAAGGAATTGGAATTAAGTTTATTCTTAGAAAAATATAATGTTCAAGTACTATGTTTAACTGAACATTGGTTAAAGAAGTTTCAAATACCATTTCCTATCAATGATTTTTATTCCGTACAGAGTGCGTTTGCAAGAAGGAATGCTATCCGCGGTGGCTCACTTATAATGGTTTCCAATAAGTTAAAATGTAAAGAACGTTTAGATATAGTAAATCTTTCTGTCGAGCGCACTATTGAGCTGTCCTGCATTGAGCTTGAGCGATACGTTATAGTCTGCGTTTACCGCCCACCCTTGAGTGAGTTCAGCTTGTTTGAATCAATATTAGAAGATTCACTTATTAAATTAAATTGTAAACAGAAAAGTATAATTGTATGTGGAGATTTTAATGTTAATTTATTAGATACATGTTCACTTAGTACCAGACTTTTAAATCTTTTTAAATCTTTTAATTTGCATAATTTATTTTTAGAACCAACTAGAATCGCAGCTTCCTCCGCCACCTGCCTGGATAATATATTTAGTAATTGTGATTCTATAGATAAACTAGTATTTAACAAGCTTGCGTCTGACCACTGTGGACAATTGGCTACATTTCCTATTGTATTACCTAAATTTGTGCAAAAAATTAAATATACACCACACTCAGTAAATCGTTGTAATAATTTTAAGAAAAATATTGTAGCTAAATTAACGCCATCTATTATGTACAATGATAACCCTAATAAAATGTACGAATCGGTGTTCGAAGTCGTACAAAAAGAGTTTCAAAGTATTTTTAAAACGAGATCTAAAAATGTTAATGATAAATCAGTTTCTTTTAATCAGTGGGCTACGACAGGTATTTATAAAAGTAGAAGGAGGCTTTACGAGCTATATGGCATGAAAAGGTATAAATTTGATACCCCTTTTCTTAATTATGTAAAAAAATACTCCAAAATATTTAAAAAAGTGTGCAACATAGCCAAATCAAAATTTATTAGTAACACAATTAAAAACTCGGATAATAAGGTAAAAGCTACATGGAAAATGATAAACAATCAAATGGGTAAATCCTCTATATGCGTAAATAGGTTTGAAATAAAGGACAATGATAAAATGATTACCAACCCGGCCGATGTAGCCCAGTCTTTCAATGAGTTCTTCGCAAATATACCCATATCAACGACTCGTTCCTTAAATTCCTCGCCGACTGTAGCTGAAAAACTGATGCATGATAGCGTACCCAGTTGCAGTTCCTTATTTAGATTTGAACATATTTTCCCACTTGATGTAGTTAATGTTTTCAAATTGCTAAATCTTAAAAATACCGGTGACTTCTGGGGCATTTCTATTAAACTTTTAAATAATATAATCGAAGACGTGGCTCCCTACTTATCTGTTATTTTTAATAAGTGTATGGACGTAGGTGTTTTCCCCGACCTCATGAAGCTTAGTAAAGTTATACCTTTGTTCAAGTCGGGTAGTAAAAATGAAATTGGCAATTTTAGACCTATATCGATACTACCTGCATTTAGTAAAATTTTCGAGAAGTTAATGCTCAAGCAGCTATTAAAATACCTTAACTTAAATGGCCTCCTTCATAATGAACAATATGGCTTTACTAAGGGTAGGTCGACAACTGATGCAGGCGTTGCTCTGCTTAATCATATATTTGACGCATGGGAGAATTCGAAGAATGCTATTGGTGTATTCTGCGACCTCTCTAAAGCATTTGATTGCGTCCATAGGGAAACGCTTATACTCAAACTGAGTCACTACGGGGTTCAAGATTTGGCCCTGAAATTGATTGAATCTTATATGAAAGACAGGGTACAATGTGTAGATGCAAATGGTGTCAAATCTTCTGAACTGCCAGTACAGTTAGGTGTGCCTCAAGGCTCAATTCTAGGCCCTTTGCTTTTCTTAGTATATATTAACGACCTGCCATACTACTTACAGGGTATTTGCAATGTTGTACTGTTTGCAGATGACACCTCATTAATTTTTAAAGTAGATAGGAATAGAAATAATTTTGACGAAGTAAACAGTGCACTCAAACAAGTAACACACTGGTTTACAGCAAATAACCTGGTTCTTAACGCAAAGAAAACGAAATGTATCAAATTTATCATGCCAAATGTTAAAAACCTCGGTCCTGACCTTACTCTTAATAACGAAGCTCTTAAAGCTATTGAGTCCACAGTGTTCCTCGGTATAACTGTAGATAGCAAATTACAATGGGGCCCTCACATAACCAGCCTTGCGGGAAAACTAAGCTCTGCTGCTTTTGCCGTCCGAAAAGTTAGACAGTTTACTGACGTGGAAACAGCTCGCCTAGTGTACTTTAGTTACTTTCACAGCGTGATGTCCTATGGTATTCTGCTATGGGGCAATGCTGTTGATATCCAACATATTTTTGTTTTACAAAAACGAGCTGTTCGAGCAATATATCAGCTAGGAGCTAGAGAATCTTTAAGATATCGCTTTAAGGATATTGGTATTCTAACTGTTGCATCGCAATTTATTTTCGCCAATTTAATGTACATAAGGCAAAATATTCATTTATATACCAAACATAGCGATGTTCATAATATTAATACCCGGAATAGGCACAAATTGTGTGTCCCTATCCATAGATTACATAAGGTACATAACTCATTTGTGGGACTTGGTATTCGCATTTACAATAAACTACCTCTTACGTTGCAAGAATTATCCTTAAAGGCATTTAAGACAAAAATTAAAGCTACTTTGCTTAATAAAGCATATTATAATATTAACGACTGTTTAAGTGATACGAGTAGTTGGTCGCTTAGCTAGCGCAGGATGATTTCTGTAAAATCATTTAGTTTTTACTACTTCTAAGTATGAGGCTATTAATGTTGTTCTATTAATTTAATATAATGTTTAAAGATATGATTAAAGACAGAAAAAAATATGTAAAAATCTGACGTGTAAAAGAGTCTTTAAAAGACCTATTTACAATAAATGAGTTTGAATTTGAGTTTGAATTTGAATTTGACTCGTTAATGAGTAATTAATTAGTGAGCTATCTTATCTACGCTTGTCAACGAGTATACGGAGTGATTATGGTCAGAAAATGCATCCTGATAGCAATTTATTTGGCGTACATTTGATTCTGGGTTAATTTATTCCATCAGTCTTTGTGTATTGTAGTGCTATTTGTGGCTTACGTCATCACTATTACATAAATAAATTAAAGAAATGTGTAAGGTAAAGAAATTAAAGCCTTAAAAATTCCGGGGATTTCTTATCTGTGCGAATTGCTCTGTAAATTTCGATATCGCGGTGTAGGACTTTTTGGTAATTCTCGCATTTGTAGGCGATATTTCTTGATGTTGTTATTTCAGATTTTTCGGGTAAATTGTGTAAAGTATGTACCATACTGGTCGCTACAATACCATCAAAAAAACATGAGCGCATGACGTGACTAAGTGTTCTAAATATTTTACCACAACCCTCCCTTAGTCTATCCAATCTAAAAATATCCGACACGTAGATGGACCAAGCGTCCAGTCAGTCGTGATCCCATAATAAATATGATAGGCTTAGTATCACGAGACAGTGGCTTACCCAAAGCAAACATGCACGTTCATATGACTGAAATAAAAAGCCTGCCAACATAATCCGCAGCAGATTAATAACGACTGTCACCCTAATTTGTAGCTTATTACGAGGATTACTGAGCAAGCGTCAGTGTGTTTTATTAACTTCATGCACTTATATTATGTGTGGTGACTTATTCAGAATATAGAATATCACAAACCCAAACAATCTTGAGGGTGTCGTAAGGAATGTAAGAGGCAGATCACCTAGCCGCAAGCTGTGTCAGCTCGTGTTGCCAGCGTGACACAGTAGGCTAATTTCCCTCCATGAATTTGGAGGAGGCCCAACTCGTTAGTGGGTCATTTATGGGCTGAATCGATGACGACAGCGACTTCTATTTACTTGCTGAGATGTGTGGCGGTGTGTAGGCTACGGAGTAGATAGGTCCAGGTAAAAATACGTCACACTTTTCACACATATAATATAAATAAAGATAATGAATATTATAATATAATTTACCTTGCCTAAAGGAACTCCTTTTAATAATATATTTTAGTATTTTTTTTATTAGTTTTAGGTTCACCGGTATTTTTAAGTATTTGTCCATTTGTTATGTTCTAATTAATAAATATATTTATAGACCTCTTTTTATTTAAATAAAGTTATTTACAAAGACGAAGGAGAAACGATGGTACAATATATATAATAGAGGAAGATATTTATTAGATATAATAGAGTATATAATAAATATATATTATGATAGAATAGAAGAATATATAATAGATACAATAGAGGTATAATGGAATATGAAATATGTAAAAACTAAAGTAATATGAAGTCTAAAAGCAAAAGAACTCACAATTAGACTGTGGCGAATAGAAAAGCCGAAAAGAAATGCTAATAAACCATGTGTCTGTATATTATTCCTGAAAAAATTCAATCTCTATTAACCACTAACCACAATCAAAATATTCACTGAAAATGGGCGCTAAATATCTTTTATTTAAAGTCCAATATTCTAATATGAATTACGCTTTAACATTTTTTCGCTAACCACGTTTATTCCAGTACTTGTTTACCGAGCCCCACTTTAAAGTGAACTATTGCATTCAGACAAAACATTTATGGGTTTAGTCTAGCCCGCAATGTATGTAAACCTATCACTCATTCTTCCAATGTTGTTAAATACCGTCTGTATCTGAGAAATGCATCTTCTTTCAATCGAATTCCGAATTTAAACCATTTTTCGTTCATTCAACATTGAATTTTGTTGGTTGAACCTTTTTTGCTGTGGGGATCGACATCAAAGATGGTCTATAATATTAACATAGTTAAGCGGCATATTTAAATTCGGTCTTGTTATGGTGATAGTCGCCTAAAATCATTGTAAATTATTATCCGAGGAATGTGCAGTATTCTAACTGACTTCCAAAAAGAGACTCAATACAGTTATAGTAAGATTAAGTTTTTTTTCGGATAATTCTGTCCTTTGCAAACATTCGTCTAAAAAATTGTTCAAGTAATTGAGTATTTTTCGCTAGTGCCTATTTAGAAGCCGGTTAATTATTTAAAACCGATTTGTTATTAATTTATTTAAAAAAATACATTTATTTTTGGAAGAGGCGGCGAACTAAACAAAGCATGTGTAACGTCGGTATTTAAAGAAAAATATAAAAGGTTATAACAATATATTAACCTTTTCAGTTTAAATATGCTAAAATGTTGAAACTGATTTCAATAACGTTTAAAGGTACTTTAATAAATAATGCATTAGCTGTTTTAGACACTTCAGTTCCATTTGTTTGTACAGATGTGGCCAGCGATGCATAAATTACAAACATATATTCTGCAAACAAGATAATAAATCATTGAATTCATTTATTTCAAAAATAACCTTATACTGTGGGGTGAATGCTTCATTGTAAATTACTTTAGGTGTACAGGGTATACAAAACGTACATAATATATTGCTCATAAAGTGACGGTAAAGAGCTTACCAAAAGAAGCAGTCGGGTGTATTAATTGTTTTTCTCATAACATGTGTATATATCTCATAACATAGATAAACTCTTTATTGTACACCAGAAATGAAAACAGAACACAATATGTGTATTGTCACACACTTTTTAAGACTTAGTAGTTCATTCTTCCTATACAGAGACGATATACAACAATTTGTACAAAGGGAGGTCCACTACATTTTTCTTAGTTACTCTAATAATATCTTAATAGTTTTATCCATCCATTCTATAAATATACGCCCGTTTTGTAACACCATGTATAAGTTATTTTTGCCGGTGGGCGTTGGGATATACAAGATGCAATGGATATATGTTTAATCAGAAAAGTGGGAATTTTCCACCAATGTGTATTGAGACATGAAGTTTCAAATAGATTTTTAGATGCCACTGAATCCATTCAATCCCAGTTTATTGCTGAACATTCTGAATCGACCAGCATTCTACATACCTCACAAGGTATAATCTGAACTATCAACATCAAGTAATATCGCCTACAAATGCGAGAATTACCAAAAGGTCCTACATCGCGATAGCGAAGTTTACAAACAATTTGGCGTTAAGAAATCCCCGACTACAATTATCGGGGGTAGACGCCGCGACCTTCTGACAAATATACCAACTTGTCTGGTTGGATGATCATCGCTTTGCGGCTAAAAGTATATGACTGACGTGGTTGATCAGTTTATGGTACTTAATATTTCCTCTTCACAGTAGTTCAAAAGTCGTCTTATCTGTTCAAACTACGATGCTACAGACCAGCCACGAGTGATTTAACTTATGACACCTGTCAGATTGTAGGTAGTCAAAGATATATTTAAAAGACAAGCAAAGATAAGCAGAAGAAAACGAATACATATTTCGTTTGATCTGAGAAGCTTCTAATATTTATAGCATATCTGACGTTGCTAGATTGCTCTCAGGAATAATACAAGACGTATAAAGTTCTTGTTTTTATCAACGAGATGTGCAGGTATTAATTACTTTATTTCAAGTATAATATTTCAGTGTAGTATGGTTGTCCAGTGTAGGTATTAAGTTCCTTACAATGTATTTTCATCATCTCGTAATCATAATTTCAGCTTAAAAAATATCAGTGGAAGAGTGGAAACAGTCAACTGATATACATAGAGTAGAAACTAGCTGTCCCGGCAAACGTTGTTTTGCCAAATAATTAACCATCCCCCGCGCAACCGCCACCCCGCGTAACCCCCACCCCTATCACTAGCGCAATCCCCGCGCAGCCCTCTAGGTCTTATGTTTCCAGAGATATCGTGATGACTCAATCTATCTATACAACATCTCCTATCGCAAACGTTGTTTTGCCATGTAATTAAATAGGGGTTGATCGTAGAGGGGTGAAAATTTAGGGTTGTTTGTATTTTTGTATGCTGAATCTTAAAAAAATAAAAGCAAACAATTTTCTCTAAAAAATAAACAATTATTTTTAATTTGGACCCCCCCCCTTTATTTTGGACCAAAATAGATATTGTCCTATTCTCAGACCTACTCAATATGCTCACAAAATTTCATCAAAATCGGTCAAGCCGTTTCGGAGGAGTATGGCAACGAAAACTGTGACACGAGAATTTTATATATTAGATAGTTTTATTGTATGTAGTACAACAAGGAATCGTAGCACAATAGGATTTTAAGATAATAAGTTGTGGCTTACGGCCACTCTACGGTACCCACTGCGCCAACATTATTAGAAACAGAGTGATATGTAAAATGTATAAATTCCACTTTTCGGAGTGCCAGAAAATTAGATTCTATAAAAAATTGCGTATATTCTAATGATATTGTTTACCATCATTTCGTTCTGGAAATGTTATGCGTACTAAAATAGGAGATTACAAAGCCAACATTACTGGTAAAATTATATTGATTCAATATTTATAGACTTCATTGCTGAGAGCGTTAACTCGTTAAAATCGCAGAGCGGCAATTAGCACGTATGTTATTGAATAACGCGTCAATTGCGTTTTGTGACATTTGTTAAAATGATGTATCATATTTATATCTATGAAAATCATTTTAAGTTTCGCTAACTGACAGAATATTAAAATAAATATGGATATAGTCTTCCCCATTTCATTTATTTGTACTTATCTCTTTTTATAGATCGTAGCTATTAGAAACGTTAACCGAAAGTTATAAATTTAAAAATAGAATCCTAACACACCTTCTTTTTTCCCGTTTGATTTTCAATATTTATATAATATATGTAGTACATATAAAAAATCGATACCATTTTTGAACCTGTACTGTAGTGAGGGCTTTGTATTAGAGAACTAAAGAAATAAGTATAATCTACCTACAAAGCAAGAAAACATTGGTGTACACCAACTCTGGGCCTAGCCGAATTTATTAGACTCACTTGCCTCCACATACGGGAGGAGTTACGTCTCAGCAGCATAAATAAAAAATCTCCCCAAATCAATCAATTTACTATCGTGTCAAATAGTAGCACTTACTGAACTACGTGTACGTAATATGGCAATATTATGACTATATAATATTGGAAGCCATTATTTAGCGTGCATATCTGTTCACAGTACCAACAACGTGCTAACTGCCCGCGCCGGGAGCGTCCCGCTATCGATTTAACACGCGAGTCTAGTAATCGATGCATGTTTGATACGTTACTACGAGTACTCGATTCATTATCATTCCTCAAACTGAACCGTCACGCTTTTACATGACACTTGATTTATTATGGTTGCTGCAATAACTTATTTCTCAAAAACTTGTCGGTTGACGCTTTATAACTATTTTTTCTTTTTTACATCAATATTTGTCATATGTCAATGAAAACAGTTAAATGTCATCTAATTATGTTTTTTTTAAATAACGACACCCCTGCAGTAGCTGTAACCTGTATCGCGGGGCAGTTTACAAACATGAAATTCACGTACACAAATGACACCCAGACTCGGAGCAAGTGCCTCTGGTTTACGCAAAGAAACTTGCCCGGAATCGAACTGGAGACCCGTTGATCTAAAGTCGGCACATCTAGCCCCTAGGCCAGGCTAGTTATATATGTTTTTCCAAAATGTTCACAATTCTATTGTTTTAAGGAAAGAGGAAGTTTAATATAGGAAGCATAGTATTTGCAGCGAAAGGACCACGATTGTCAGTCTTGTTACTGGTATTACGGTTATCTTTTCACAGGATCGACCATTCATAAACGACGCCTCTGCTATTGCAAACTTGCTTAAACGGCAGCAACCGCTCATCATCAGGCATTAGATTTGCCGTTACCGCTTTACCAGTATTATTTAGCAAGGCTGGTGGGGCACGTAGCCAACTACTCAGAATTCTACAGCAGATTCGCAAATTACCTTTCTTTTTAAAACTCGTTTTAGGACATAAATTGTGATAATCAAATGAGAACATATCGAAGTATCCACCATTGAGTACTATGGAACCATAACCAACAAAAAAATATTCCGAGCTGACTTTATATTATGGATGCAGGGCGTTCAGAGCACTGAGCTGCCTCCAGTCAACATTTGGTTTAGGAGGTCGATAAATTTGATTAACGGTTGACACTTTAAGGATCTCGCCTTTTTCAGGCTAAGATGGCAGAATATTAATGTCTAAAGACAAGCGGTATAATATCTTCAACTTAAAAAGCTTGTTTTTGAAGCGAGTGTGGATAGTTACTATTCATTTTATGAGACGTGTCAACAATAAACATGTGAATAAACTATTTAACATAAAAAGGTACATTCAAGGTTTTATATCGTCATTATCATCATTATCATCATAAATAACATTATCATTACATAGTATAAAACAAAGTCGCAGTCGTCTGTCCGTCCCTATGTATGCTTATATCTTTAAAACTACGCAACGGATTTTGAAGCGGTTTGTTTAATAGATAGAATGATTCAAGGGGAAGGTTTAATACATGCATATTGTTGTAGAGAAACACTGATAAATTTAGAGGTTCATCATTACACTCGTGCAAAGCCGGGGCGGGTCGCTAGTTGTGTATAAATTACAGATATGCCCAGCATTTTCATATTCACATCAACGAAAACCAATTTTCTTTGGATCTTTAATTTGTCGTCTATTCTAACTTTGTTTCATTTCGTTCCAAACAGTTGAACAGATATTTTAAAAACTCAGGATAGGGACAACCTCGATTAACATACTTTTAACAATAAATCAAAATTGTTCCCATCTTTTAGAGGTTATTATTTTAGAGGAAACAGAGAAATAGACATATCAAAGTTACTCTTCTTTTTGGCGAGGGTAAATAAGAGTCCATGAAATGTCCACAATCTAAACCACTATAAAAAATCCCACAGTGTCTAATCCTAGGTTTATGACAATCAGTATAGTAGTAAGTTTTAAGAGTACTTCGGTCCAACTTTCCACCAAGGCTAAGTCGCACCTAGACTACATAATATTCTCAGACCCGATCGATCGTATGTACGAGGCAGACTTTTTGTACTATCTATGTAATACTCACTCTGTCGTCTATTTTACTTGTAGTTACATATCGTCCGATTTAGAATACACAATGTCACCAACCCATACCGACTTGAAGGTGTCGTAAGAGGCGACTAAAAGAACGCAAGAGGCAGATCACCTAGCCGAAAGAGAAGGAAAGCTTGATACAAACCCTGTGCCAACTCGTCTTGCCAGCTTGGCATAGTAGGCTAATTCCCTCCATGAATTTGAAGGAGGCCCGACTGAGTAGTGGGTCATTTAGTAGTGGGCTGAAAGGACTACGACATAATTAGAATATCAACCACCTATTCCAGTGTGTGGGGGCCGTGTGATTAAAAGTACTGGATAGAACATTTAGATGGAATAGAAATAAATAAGCGTCAAGTAGACGCTAGAAGAAAACTAATTGGCTTCATTTCATGATCTCAAGTTGTATTTGGTTGAGTTTTGGTTAAGTTATTATGGTTGAGCGATCGACTGCTGCGCAGCATGTCGCGGGTTCGATCCCCGCACGGAAGAAATATTTGTACGACCTACAAGTATTTGTTCCGGGTCTGGGTGTTTTCTATCTATAATATGTATGTATTTCCAAAAAAAAATGTATTTATGTAGTTTATCATCCATCTCGATACCATAACACAAGCATTAAGTTGCTTAGCTTGGGACGAGATGGCGTTGTGTGAAATGTCCAAGGATATTTATTTATTCTATTCATTTCATTTCCATATATTTTGAAGGTTGAAGTGATACTAGAAGTTGTGTATTTCATGTTTGTAAACTGGCCCCGTGATACATTTACGGTTATACGTAGAGCAGGGATTTCGTGTACAGCGAGAATGTATAGAAGTTTGGCAAGCAGTACGGACTTTACGTGGTAGGTTTTAGTGGATAACCCGGGCGCACTTTACCATCTCTTTCCGCCCGTATGTGGGAGTCCCACATACCCCAGCCCCGTCCCGATGGCTATAAAACATTCAAAAGCAAAAAAAAAGTTTCCCCACAGAACAATAAAACGGGTTTCGTTTAAAAAAGAAGTTGAAGATCCTACCCTTCCAGAATACTGTGTCGTGTTGTGTGTTAGTGAAGGAATAATGGCAATGGTATACCCAGCGTCATGAATTCCATTTTTTTAAAGTTCAGCGATACCTGAATGACTCTTTCGGTGTTGCCGTTCATATTTGATGATAGTCCCTTACTAAGGTAAACCGTATGCTTGATCACCATTCAAATAGTGTACCTATAAAAATAGCATTGTACAAAAAATTGCTTAATACTCCATGTGAGATACCTCACCACGTGAGGTGTGGTAAACAGTATCTTGTAAATCAACTGACGCATCACCCCCCGGGGATGTAATTCACTCAGATACCCACAGTATAATAGGATTCCTTATTAACGAGGAAAATTGACTGAACGTGAAAGTAAATACATAGTCTCGTTAAACTAGCAACACGGCTCTGAGTCGATGTAGCTTTTTTACAGAATACGTATAATTAACATGTCGGAAATCGAATCGAGGTAGCTTTTTTACGGAATAGGTACCTATAGTTAACATGTAGGAAAAAGTTAAAGTTAAGTTAAAAACTAAAATATATATATATATCCTTAGACATTTCACACAACGCCATCCCGTCCCAAGCTAAGCAACTTAATGCTTGTGTTATGGTAACGAGATGGATGATAAACTACTTTTATACATTTTTTTTTGTAAATACATTCATTTTATAGATAGAAAACACCCAGACCCGGAACAAATACTTATAGGTCGTACAAATATTTCTTCCGTGCGGGGAATCGAACCCGCGACATGCTGCGCAGCAGTCGATCGCTCAACCACTGCGCCAACCGCAGCCAAAATATGTAGTTTATTTTAAGTAGTTTTACATTGTGATGTAGATATGTCGTGACGGATTTACAATACATAGTGTCACCATTACATTTCATCCTGAGGATGTCGTAAGAACCGACAAAAGGAAAAGACAATGCAGAAAATGTAGCCGCTAGAAAATCCAGCATGGCACAGTAGGAGGAGGCGGAGGAGGCCCGTTTCACCAGTGAGCTTGCAGTGACTTTTTGCAACAAAATTAAAAACATCGTTAGACGCGTTATGCTTGTGAACAGGTGCCGCTGTTTGGGGTTGGTCGGCTCAATGGATTCAAGACTTGTAATTTCAGTCTTTAATAATTCTATAAATATATGTAGGTATATTTTTTCTTATTATAAAATTCATATTTCAGTTGAGCGCCTTTCGGAACCGAACGAAACTAGTTAGTTTTATGAACAAGGTCATTGTAATATGGCGTTTAAAAAAAAGACAAGCCCTCCGAGTTTCTTCCGCCAGGTCTTCTCGGTTGGTGCTGCGTTCCGACCTGGTAGTAGTGTTATAAAACTGATGTATCCGTTGACGATTTTGAACGCCATAATTGGTTTATTTATATAATAAAGCATTATTCTATTCTATTCTATAGTTTTATTAATTTAAACAGTTCGTTATTAAATAGTTGAATTTGATCAGATAAGAAACCGTGTGTTTGTTTAGCGAGTTTCTTTCGTCCATTGCTGCGTGACTAGCGAATTCGCATTGTAAACTGGTATACAAAAATATTTTCCCTGACAACAAAAGTGGGCATTATTCAAAACCCCTGCCGGGCGGCCCGCGGACGCCCTTCAAACTAGGACAAATCCGGGGAATTCTGAACGGATGGCAGCCCTAAGCTTACTGAGTAGTTGTTCTTTATTTCCGTTGTGACTTTGATTATGGTTAAAGTGCAATCATTTGAATCTAGATTCACTGATGCGATTCTTAGGGTATCTTTGTGCCAGCCATAATGCACGATGTATAGAAGACTCTATAGCCGGTGTCCACGACATAGCCTATAGAAAGTCGTCGTTTCAGCCCATAAATGACCCACTGCTGAGTCGGGCCTCCTCCAAATTTATGAAGGGTAATTAGCCTACTGTGCTACGCTGGTAATTTTCCAAGTTTTCCTTCTCGTTCGGCTCGGTGATCTGCCACTTGCGTTCCTCTTGTGACACCCTCAGGATAGCATGGGTTGGTGACCTTGTGTTTTCTAAATCTAAAATAGAAAGTAGCAGTTCTTATAAAGAATTGCTGAATTTTTGGACGAAATTGTTTTCTTGTTTCTAAAGTATGATGGAGAAACTTTATATTTTTTCTGATCCTTTATTCAGGTTCCAACAAGTTCTACTGATTTGTATACTGGAAACATAAGTTATAATTGCTCCACAATATTCTTTCGCCTGTTCGTGACTAACATGATAAGAAAATAAAAGCTTACTTTTTTCTGAAATGTAGCACAGTATATTATGTGTGAGTAGTAATTTCGATCGTTTTGTTATAGATATAGGATTTACGTTACATCCTAGTTAATCAGTACGTTTCGAAATAATGTTGTAGCACCTATGTTGTACTTATAATAATTTTAGAGAAACGATCTTAATTCTCTTGTAAGAAGGCTTAAGTTCCATTGTTTGCATTGCGAGCCAATTTCTGTATCGGCTTATCTATGTCGGAGTATTTCGTCCTTAAGTATTTTAATTAAAGCCGTACATTGGACTGATAATGTAGAAACAACTTTATACTGTAGGGCATAGGATTGACATTTCTGTTACCTTTTATAATTGATTGAGGTAAGTCTAATACGAACTCTTGAAATTATTGGTTAAGTGTTGTGTTACGGGCTCAAGGTAAATTGATTTTCAATGTCCAATGTGACTGGTTGCCAATCAAACACAAGGAAGCCTCCTCAGAATTGCTAAGCGTGTTGCCGTTTGTCTCTTGTTATTAATTAAACTCTGAGGGCGACCGAATCAAGAAATTCCGTAACGAAAATAAAACATAACACCCCCACTCCGCATACACACCCCGGAGAGGAGTTTCAGTGCTCGTCCCGTGAAACTATATCTTAAAAATCAAAACCAAACTTGGCGTCAGTGCCATCTAGTTACATTAAATACAACTCGACATTAAACATACCGCCCACCAAGGACATATTATAAAATGAAAGTCCTTCACTTTAAATCAAAAGTACTGCATAAATAAATAAATAATTATAATTGCGTTAATAAAAAAAGCTATGCAATAGCTTTACCGCGGCAGTCCTCGAGTGCCACATTAGTTTTTTAAATTAGATAAGACTATCAGCCACTGATAATATTTGGAGTTTAGAGATATCCCCGAAAATGCACATAAAATACGGTCCCAGTTTTTTGACTTCACCAGGTATTGCGAGTACTGTATGTAGAGAACGTTAGAAGTTAAGGAAGTAATTATTTTATTTATTTATACTTATTGCACAGTAATGTACAAAGGCGGACTTAATGCCTTAGGCATTTTCTACCAGTCTACCTTAGGGTGGTGCAGAAACGGCGCGTGGTAGGTGCTATTTTACACAACTTTTTTAACACCGTAGTAGCAGAAAGGTTGACGTGTCCACTCGATTGCAAACCTTTACATTATTTCCAAGCTCATTGGTGAAATACATTTACAATTCGCAAATATTTGTTAGACTCTTACTGTAGTGATAATTGTACTTTGTGGCTCTGCTGTTAAGAAACTTGCTATGATTAAAATAAATGATTTGATGGAAACCATGATTTAAAACCTTTACAGTGTCTAACCGGCTCTTTCCTGTAAAGCAGCATTTCGAAGCGTTGGTATATACTTTTTGGTATATTCGAAACAAATGCCACTGAACAAGCTCTGTGCGAGACCATTTCGGTTAAGATGAACGCTCAGTCTATGGATTGTAATTAGTAGAGATATATGTATGTATGGGATTAGCAAGCTGAAGTGGCAATGGGCTGGCCACTTCTGTCGTAGAACTGACGGCCGCTGGGGCAAACAGGTGCTACAGTGGAGACCACGTACTGGCAAACGTAGGGTGGGACGCCCCCCTGCTAGATGGAGCGACGATCTGCGACGGGCAGCCGGCAGCAACTGGATGCATAGACCCGAAGACCGGGTTCAGTGGCGAGCTTTGGGGGAGGCCTACGTCCAGCAGTGGACTGAAATAGGCTGATGATGATGATGATGATGATGTTGTATGTATGTTCATGGCTGGATTTGTTATTTTATTGTCGTCTCTCGGTCTACGGCTAGGTTATCGGCCTTCTCATTTCCTTTTCTCGCGGATTTATCCACACGGATAAAAAACTTTTAATTCAATCCCACTGCGCAAACCCTTATCGAAGCTATCGGGATTACTCAGCACTCAACCTGACAAAGCCTAGAATTCACTTGCGTCTATAGCCCCATTCCGCCTTCAATTTGTGAGCAAGGAATTCAATTCCGATTTCTGGATTTGCTCGAGCGAGCTAACAATAGTGGCTTCAAGAGTACAGCCGGACTGATTGCAGGAATTTGTGGAGATTCACTCTAGTAATTACTTTCGAATTGTGTGGCTATAATGTACATGAACAACACACGGGGAGTTATGGAGTAGCACTGGAGTTTAAATCTTTGTCTAGAGATTTCAGACGCTACGTGTCTGGGTCAGAAAATACCTAAGTCGAGAACACTTCGTTCAGTAACTGTGTATGGCTTGATGGCATTCCAGCATATCATACATGTTTTAACTAGCCCAACATCGCAAGTAAATACCAAGCAACGCCCAAACATGTTCCTTTAAAGCTCAGAAGTAAATCATTGCGGTAGTGCTCGCAACTGGCCCACAAATGTATTCCCTACGTGCCACTAATGCTATGCATTGCATAGGAGGAAAAGGACTTGTATTGGGAATAAAAAGCTGGCCCGATATATTGATCTAAGTCCCAAAGCAATCTCCGGATCTCGACCACAACTCACCTCACTCGACCCCCAACCAACCGAGCTAATCTAGGATCAAATTAAGCTATGACCTATTTTGATCGCGATCCATTTGTTGTCTACTCGGCGTTACTGGCAACTCGCCAGTCCAATCTACTAATTAGAGGAATCAAAGAATAGAAGTATTCTGTGTTTCGTTCGGAAACTATCTATTCTATCCTGAGGGTGCAATAAGAAGCCAGTTATATAGTGTAATAGGATCCCACTGGCACTAAGAGCAAAACTGCTTCCACAGTGGGTCGTATATGAGCTGCAATGTATTCCATAAGAAAGCAAAATCATCTCATCCAGATCGATCACGTTTTGTAGAAGAATAACCGCAACTGACGAAAACGTATGAAACCAACTGTAAGAAGGGGAAGAAGTGAATAAGATATCTCAGAAAAAGGGGCAATAAGAAAAAGACGTGTTTGCCTATCCTAATGAGAAGCTATACTACGAGTATATGTACACAAACACACAACACACATAATATTAAAAAAATCACATCAACCTGTAATAGTGGAGACCCGGTGACCAGGTACCCAAGGCTCCAGTCCCAACAAAATTCTAAGAAATAATGATGTCTTAGGTTTTCACGATCTTTGCACATTTCGGTAAACGATGTCTTAACGGTTCTAATGGTGTTCTTTTATTTTCTTAATCTTTTATACGTTGGGATTTAAATAAAAGAACGACCAGAACTTCTAAGAAGATGTTCTTTTTATTATTATTATTAAATAAATGACTATGTACGTACGACTCGCGCTTGCCTTGGTTCTTTAGCTGTTTCCGTGGAAAACTTAGACGTAGTATAAAGGAACTTAGGTACATAGAAATTGTTTAGTTATAAACTAGCGCCGATAGAGTTGCGAAGTTTTGTTCTGCGGTTTATATTCAAACTACCCGACAGTTGCGGTTCGGCATGTTGCGGTTAGACCATTGTTGGTGACGTTGGCGCGGTTAGAATTAATATTGGGACTAAGGACATATGAGAGAGACACTTATTAACGGCTTATCTACGTTTACGTTTTCAGAGCATGTAAATTGTGAATCAGTGGGGGTATTCCACGGTTCTACAGGGTCTAATTACAGCCATCCGTGAACGAATAGAGTCTACATTTTATCTTTTCAATGATGAGGAAGAAACAGGCATGTTTGTGAACTGTTATGAGCGTACTAGCTATCGTGAGTATTATCCCACAAGCTTTGGTTTTTTTGGGGTGTTGTTGTCTTATTAATCTGGTAATGGCACTTTCATCAACATATAAAGATCATTATAATATTCCCATGCAAATTCACAGGAAAATATGCCATATCACCAGTTCTATAGATACTCTCGTTACGGCTATAGGGTTTTCGTAGCATTATGTATAAGCCTAGCAAAGGATTGATTATCCAGCCAAGCGAAATGTTATGCAAGATAGGTCGCATAATATCTCGTCTTTTCCCAGATGATTATTGTCGGGGATCTTATAATTATAGTAATCGTTCTGTAAATTTCACGTTTTTGGGCTATCTCCGTTTCCTGACGATAGTAGATAGAGAATTCTCGCAGAAACCCACATGAAACCCACATGGAAAAAAGAGTTTTAGTGCATCTAGCACAAATTATACTCTGCTCCGCCCAGAAAATGCCTATAGGTATTAAGTCCACCAATGTACCATGTCACATGAAGAATTAAAATAAATAAACGTGGCAAAAAGATATTGCCATCTATGTCCCTCTGATGAACAGAGATGGCGATATCATGTGACAGGAGCTTTGTTGTAGTTCGATCTTTATGGAAGCCTTACTGGCCACACGAGTAGGAACACTACGTTTGTTGCAATACGGGATGATAGACCGATTGTCTATATGACATTAGGGGAGTGAGACAGGATAATCAAGACGACTTAAATTTTAAACAACCTGTTAATTCTCCTGACTCAAAAACCCTTATTGAAATTAGTTTCTATGTCCGATTAAAGTTACAGAATGAAGGATCACATTCACGATCCCTCGTGGAAAGGCATTTATAATCATTTTACCCTTTCTAACGATATGGGATGGATCTGAATGAGAGAGAAAATGAATAGTTAAATACCTTTATTCCCACGATCTAGAGGGTAACTGTAATTACAACTAAACTTGTTATATACAGGATGTAACGAAAGCCTTCCAAAAACAGCAGTTCTGTGTTTAAATTTTATTTTTCTATTTTGAAACAAACAGAAATTTTATATATTAGATTTTAATTATAGCTTAAATATTCTGTAAGTTGCCGCTTATCATAACGTATTTATTGTCTAAGCCAAATAGTGCAGAAGCCTGTAGAATATACAAAATATTAGCTAAAATAAGATATAATAGGAAAAATTGCGCGAACGCAAAAAATTAAATTTAAAAATTGAGCCACGAGGAAGCAATTGTTAACTTATTCTTAAAAAATTTGCAATCTAAAGAATCCTACCATTACCAAAACAATTTGCCTCGCAATCCCCGCCTTCTATTTATTAACAAATTCTTTTCATTTCCGAATAATATCACGACCCCTTTCATATCCCCGCCGTTCAGAATTGCCGGATACCGTAGGTGTCAGATTGGCATCATAAATAGGGAGATTCCCAACTTCCGGCTCGAGAAGTTTTGCCATAGGGAAAATATGTTGGTTTCGTGACTGAAAATCTGTTTAAGAATTCTGATGGGTTGTGAGAATGGATTATTGTCATGGAATCCTGAGCTGTGTAGTATTATGTAATGGCATCTCACTTCGCTATTCTTGTATGCTTATTTGTCATATTTGACATTATGGGTTATGTGGAGATGGATATCTTCTATACTCTATACTATCTATACAAATAAATAAAATTGGAGTGTCTGTTTGTATTAATAAAATAACCACTTTTTACTAAATCCGTAAGTATGTATACACAGTACATAGACCAAAATAACTTTTTTCTTAATTTTTGTCTGTCTGTCCGTCTGTCAGTCTGTCTGTTTGTTCCGGCTAATCTCTGGAACGGCTGGACCGATTTAAACGGGACTTTCACTGATAGGTAGCTAATTATATAAGGAGTAACTTAGGCTACTTTTTTAGACTAGCTTTGCCCCGCGGCGTCACCCGCTGTACGACAATAAGTAAGCTCGGGTAAAACCGCGGGGTGCAGCTAGTTTTTTATAAAAATGGCCGTACGTAATATGTGGCGCACGAAAATACAACACACGAAAAGCGAACATTAATGACCATGTGAAGTGCTAGCTTCCGTGTGTTGACGGATTTAGAATATATAGTGTCACTACCCCCTTCTATTCTGAGGGTGTAGGGTGTCATAAGAGCCGACAAAAGGATATGTCAAGGCCAATAACCTAGCCGCAAGAGAAAGAAAACTTGACACCAATTCCTATGCCAAACCCACTGGCCAGCATGGCACTGTAGGTTTATTACTCTCCATGTAATGGGAGGAGGCCCGACTCAGCTGTGGGTCATCTATGGGCTGAGTTGTAGTAGTATGTTTATATTCCTTCGGTGGAACTGTACTTAGGTCTTGCAGAGGACGATTACGTCAGCTCTAACGAACTTACCGAACTCAATGTAAAAGCTGCCGAGCTCAATATTCTCTGCAAAGTTTACAAAAAACTTCTTAAAACTTCTTTATTCACTTAGAAGTTTTCTTGTTTAGAACCTTTTTGTATTGCAATTGACGGCCCGCAGATTTAATAACGATATAAGTGGCTTTAAAATATAATAGACAGCCCATTTCTTTTTAAAGTGGCGGAATTTTAATATGCCTATGAATAGATGTGTTTTTTAAATAAATTTACTTGCTAACTACTATGAAAGACAAGTGAACACATATCACAATATTAAGATTACAACATCTTTTACAATTTCTAAGGTTACTTTCAAAGGTATCATTGGTATCTACACTTATCGAAATTTATTATTTTTATTAAGAATTACATGTTTGTTAACAGTTCACGATACAGGTACCTACCTGTACATGGAGCAGGGCTTTCGATTAAAAAAATGTATATCAGATATTATTTTTCTTTTGCTGTGATTAAGTTTACCATACTATCGTATCGAACTATTTTCGAATAGACTTATTACCATGGTCGAATTGACTGCCTTGTTGGTTGTTACTCCAACTTTGCACAAAAACATCACACTGTTCCCCAGCGGTCGCGTCCGATGTCGTCGTGTCCGCGAGCGATGTTTATGTGTGCGTTTGTTTCTGTACAGTGATTATTTTGTTATTAATACATAGACAATATTTAACAGAAACACCTCCAATAGCTTCTTAACTCTGCAAACAGGTTTAGTTGATACTGAAACTCACTTGACGTACACAAGATAGACGACTCACGTACAACGATCTTACAGGTTTTCCGAAATCTAATTATACTCCAATTTCCTTTCGCAGGTAGCCGCCGGCGTCACGTTGGGCTCCGATTAGATATTACCAGATAAGAAAATGTGGCAAGGCCGGGTGATAAATCTTCTCACAGAGTCATGGCACACCAATGAATAAGTCACGAAAAGTAACCTACTCATTGAAAATAGTTACAAAACAATGACGTTTTAATGTTACAGTGAATTCTTTTTTCAAATAAGTGATATCAATAAGGTCATTCCTAATTCGAACAGTGATGTGCATTTAAAACACTGGTGCAAGTGACGAATAAAAGCCAAAGTTTTCAAATTATGAACAATGTTGTGACGGTCAATTGCAATCAAATGACGAATACGGTTGCCACGTGTGAATAGTGTTTTTATTAGTGCTGTTTACGCCAAAATGTTGTAATAGTGTGCACAATATAGTGATAATGGGTTGTCAGTTAGGGAAGCTGGCTGCCTCGGAGAGGCGAGGCAACAATGCAGGGGCCGCTAATTTGTCTGACGGCCCCCCTCCCGCCACAGACCCAAGGCTGCCTTTGACTGCAAAACAGAAATACTCCATGCTAGCATCGTGGAAGGGAATCTCGCGAGCGATGGAGAAGACTGGCATCTGCATGTTTATAAAGTGAGTGATTCTAATACATAATTTAGTATTTATTATTATGAATACTTATATTTGTACATACTTATATCTGTATACATATCTTCTTATTAGATAGCAAATTTATTGGGAACGCAAAGGAGTAGTGTGTTTATCGTTAATATCAATTTTAACACTAAATTATATTTGTCTTAGACAAATATCATATGAATGGGCGGATAGTAGTTTATTTGGAACAAATAGACTTTCTTCACATGTTTTGTATTGTGACGGTTATAGAATACATAGTGTCGCCACCCTATCTCATCCTGAGGGTGTCGTAAGAGCCGGCAAAATGAAATGACAAGGCCGAAAACCTATTCGCAAGAGAAGGAAAACTTCATACGTAACCATATGCCAACCCGTCTGGCCGGCGTGGCACAGTAAGTTTACCATACCATCGTATCGAACTATTTTCGAATAGACTTATTACCATGGTAAGAGTTGACTGCCTTGTTGGTTGTTACTCCAACTGGCGCCTGGCCGGCGTGGCACAGTAGGTTGGAGGAGCCTTGACTCCCCAGCGGGTCATTTATGGGCTGAAAAGTATTATAGAAGAGAGACCGCTATAAGATAAAAACTGAATATCATTAAAAGTTTTGCATAAACCCTCTTAGAAGTTAAGTTAGAGTGAGGCGTCAAGCTAACAAGTGGCCGACTGAAAATGGTCTTAGTTACACCATGTTGTCTCTACGGATTATCAAGTTATTCCAATGGATGAGGGGCATACGGCTTCATGGTATTAGAGCTTTAAGTTAAAGTCAAATCATTTATTATGAAGCTAAACGTATCATTACAACCGAAGATGATCAGCGAGGCTATTGAGATTAAAAAATGGAAAATGGTTAGCAAGAACTACGTGCTTGGGATCCAGTCATTCATCCCGTCATTAGATTGGTCAAATCTCAAGCTCAACACTCCTCTGAAAGATCTCTGGACAACGTGAGCGATTTCCGCTTGCATAGCGAAAGTTATGTAGAACAAAAATTAAAGCTACAAAATTATCATATTTTTTTTTAGATGATTCGAATTGAATTAAAAATTAGCATTGCCATTCAACGTGGCAATGCTACCAGCCTTCTTGGCACCGTGCCCGATGACAGCGATCTGGCGCAAATTCCTTTGTTGTAATTTTAGTTATTTAATTTATTTTTATTATTTAATTCAGTGTTTTTTTTATGTATAAGTTATTGTTCTTTTAGTCATTAAATTCTCTTTGATGATTCGAAACGTTAGATTTTTTTATACTTAGTGTCAACACACCATTCCATCCTGAGAGTGCCGTAAGAGCTGACAAAACAAAACATAAGAGCTGACAAAAAGAACAGAAGCTGCTATTTACGAAACACAACTCAACTCAAATCATTTATTTCAATTGAACCTATTTACTGGTGTTTTTGAAAAGTCTAGAGTGAAGTTAGGAATCTAGTTGCATATTCCTAAAAGTAGATCCTATGGAGAAGAACAGGCAAGAAACTCCATGGACACTCTTTTTATCATATTTTCTGTTACAAACATCTGATTGGGTTACATTTATTTCGTGTTTATTTTAAGCTAAGATGTGAGGACAATGTACCATATCACACATCTCTGCCTATCTCGTTAGAAATTCCTAGCGCGATATTATTTTTTGTGATTGGCATTTCTGTCAAAGTAATTAAACTTGGCTCAAAATATTTATGTAAAAACTTTGAATCGTCAAAACTTATGAAAGCGAATAGGCTGAATGCTTAACCACGTAAAGTTAAGGTCCCAAACTGTTAAATTTTATATTACTTTTTTAATTGTTCAACACGAAACCTTTAATCAAATAACGCGGTTTACTACAAAAAAATATGTTTGAAATTATTGCCGACCGTGTATGTGAGATTCACATACAGCGTCACCAACCCATTCCATCCTGAGGTTGTTGTGAGAGCCGACAAAAGGAAATAACAGGAACACAAAAGGCCGATAACCTAGCCACAAGAGAAGGAAAACTTGATTAGAAACGCTGTGCCAACACGTCTGGCCAGCTTGGCACAGTAGGACCACACACTCGCCTGAAGCTGCCCGAAAGGACATGAAACCCAAAAATTGCTTAATAATGTTTTATCTCAAAACTCTTATAAATATCTATATATATATATACTTTATTTTAGCTATTGGGCTAACCAAATGGCACTCGAATGGCAGAAAAAATGATAGCCTACAAGGACCTTCATTAATTTCTTTCGGATTTTCCCTATTTCGTGGCGTTATTAGGTCAGAGAAGGCTATGTTATTAGCGCTCCGGCGGAAATGACCCAATTCGGGTTTTATGACGCCACACAGAGTGTATTTAAGACTCTATTTGTAAGTTTATTATTTTAATGATTGCGCGCTCCTGCGAATTTACTCTGCACAGAGACCTAAACATAGAAAACGTGGAAAAAGTTGCTGCATTTACCAGTTTAGAAAACAAAGGCCGATTTCAAATTCTATTTTCAAATTCACGCCTAGTGTTCTCTAGAATAGCCACAGTGTATACCAAAGCAGTAGCTTTAATCGGCCAATTTAAAAACATCTCAGGACAAATTTCCTATGATTTTGGTTAAGTGGGCTGAGTAAATTGAATCTTTTTCCATACTATAATTAAAATTACATACATGCAGTTCGTTATATCTCTAAGTTTCTGCCATATCTCGGAATTAACAAGTCGAAATGTGTACACAATATTATATTCCTCACATCAACATCCTCCTAATAGCATGCGCGTCTGATAAATGGTCACCGGCCACCAGATATATTTAAATTGTCGAACTAGCTGATCCGGCAAACTTCCAACCGCCTCAGAATCAATAAATTAATAAAACATATTTTCTCACCTTTTAACCTTCCCTGGACTTCCACGAATATTTCAAGACCAAAATTAGCCAAATCGGTCCAGCTGTACTCGAGCTTTTAGCGAGACTAACGAACAGCAATTAATTTTTATTTTTAAAGATAGATAATATACTTTGTGGTGATGGATTTAGAATACATAGTGTCACCACCCCATTTCATCCTGAAGGAGTCGAAAGAGCGACTATTGGAACGTAAAAAGCAGATTACCTCATCCCAAGAGAAGGAAAATTTTACACAAACCCTGTGCCAACCGGTCTGGCCAGCGTGGCACAGTAGTAATTACACTCCATGTAAATGGGGGACTCAGCAGTGAGTCTTTTTTGGGCTGGGTAGTAGTATTCATACTTTCGCCATTTTAGGGAACATGATTGGACACAATTTCTGCTCTCGTTCGAAGTGCTCTGACTACAATCATAAATGTGATTCAGCCATTTTTTCCATTCTCAATTTTTCATTGACACTGACACGTCAAATTTATAAAATCAGTCTTAAGCACGGGTGGTGCATGTAGGTAGTTGAAGGAGGCCATAGGGGCTGAGAAGTATGCATGAGATGCCCTTTGTCAGGAATTTCATCTTCAACTTCCGTATGGTGACGGATTAGGATGAACCTACATTGTGTGACCACTCCATGCCACCCTCAAGGTCTCAGACCATGCGACCCATTGGCAATCGCGGAGCTGGAACGCGGCCTTGAGACAATTTCCCGTGTGGGGACGAGACAAAATATAAAACTTACCCACCGGACGCTGGGAAATAAAGCGTGTTGTAAAAGTCAACAAAACCCAGCATGCTTGGTCCTCCCGGCTAGCCACCACCCTCACATCTAGGTCCGGCGCCAAGCAGTTTACTGTGTTTCATTGAACTGCCTGCTCCATTAGACCCTAGCGTTGCTTTCCATCACACAAGCCTAAGGTCAAAGGCATTCAAGTCACTGATAAAAAACCAGCGCAGAATACTTAGCCACAGAATAAGTAAAACATACCCTTGGCATAGTAGGCTATTATCCCTCCATGCAATTTGAAGATACCTGACTCAGCAATAAGTTTGTATGAGCTGATGTGATAATGATGAAGGGATACACATACAGACGTGGAACACACATCATCAATATATTGTTTGCAGAAACATCGTTCAACAGTATTTTCCGTAAAAACTCATTCTTCTAGCAAGGTGACCGAATGAATGAACGAACGGAAACTGCATTGTGTACTGAAAGTTGAATGTTAGTAAACTTCTCGACAGCTACAGAAGCCAGAACAAGTTTACGTAAATACACAACTCAGTTGAGTTAGGATACATTGTTGACGTCATAACTTGGGAAGATATTTTTCTAGATAATAACTACCGGTGAAAGAGTATAATGTAAATGCCGGCACCGTATGAGTCATAATCTCAAACTCAAATAATTCATTTATCATTTATTTTATAGTCGTATGAACCTACCACCGATTAATGCTGCTTCACTATCACTACTCACTACATAGTATAAAAAAGTGGCTGTCGTCTGTCCGTCCCTATGTATGCTTAAATCTTTAAAACTACGCAACGGATTTTGAAGCGGTTTCTTTTAATAGATAGAGTGATTCAAGAGGAAGGTTTATATGTATAATAGATTGATAATATTGTAGTGAAACACTGATAAATTTACAGGTTTGTTACTGCACCCGTGCGAAGCAGGGGCGGGTCGCTAGTATAATATAAGAAATAGGTAAAAAAAATCTTAGGTCAGTGATTAAAATCCTCGTGGAAAAGTTACGCACGACCTACCTTGACGAATGCCAGTCCATTTGATTAATAAAATATCTTTTCATGTACTGTGAAATTGCAAGGACTGTGTCACATCATTGTACTGTCAACATTTGTTCCTTCTACTTTATTACGTACAAGTATTTTCTTACAATTCAAACCTCATATTGCCCTGGAGCTATGCTCGGAGTTTCCCTGCGAGATCAAATCAGAAATGAGGAGATACGCAGGCAGACCAGGGTCACCGACATAGCCCACCGGATTGCCAAACTTAAGTGGCAGTGGGCAGGGCACATAGCTCGCAAGACCGACGTCCGATGGGGCAGAAAAGTCCTCGAGTGGTGACCGCGTTCCGGAAGGCGCAGTGCCTCCCACACGGTGGACCGACGACCTGGTTAAGATCGCCGGAAAGCAGTGGATGCGGGCGGCCCAGGACCGGCCTTTGTGGAGATCCTTGGGGGAGGCCTATGTCCAGCAGTGGACGTCTTTTGGCTAAAATGATGATGATGATGATTGCCCCAATAGATGTTTTATCTTTTTTTTTTCTTTATTGTACAGATAAACAAAAGTGTGTGAAAGTGAACAAATTTGTACAATGAGCGGCCTTATTGCTAACCGTAATATCTTCTAGGCAACCTAGATGAAAAAAAAAACAAGAGAGAAGTGAACGAGTCGCGTGATGACTGTCACTAATACCAAACTAATATATAACCAAAATATATACATACAAACCTAGTATAATACATACATATAATATACAGGCTGTCCCAAAAATTTGTTTCAAGCGGAAGTCCAGAGATAGAGCACCCTTTGGGGTACCCGAATCACCCCCATGTATGTTCTGCGGCTTATCATAGTTTTGGTGCTATGATTTCTTTTCTGTTTAATTTTTGACTATGTATTCGAAAGCATTCGCAAGAATATATTCGAATAAAAACATGTTGATTTTGATTTTGAAAATGCTGAAATGAAAATGATGAGGCATGTGGTACAGCCCTAATATCCACGGTAAAAGAGTCCTGTAATATCATTTTCATGAAGGTGGAACCCCTGTAATTTTCCGTGAGGCCATATTCACGAGTGACTGGGTTTATCGGCATCTAAATCAGCGTTTCACTTTTTCTTTCATGAATTTTCCCCCGGAAAATTGGAAAAACCCCTGCTGGAGACGTATTAAGTTGCGTGGGTTTTTCTCAATACTGTGAGACGCATTTATTTAATCATCTGTCAGCTCATAAACGAAGGAGGGTTTACCCTAATTCTACAGAAACTCGAACCTGATTTGGTAATTACCAGTTTTGCACAGAGCGATAGCCGTCTACCCTCCATGGCCCTTCTAGTGGGACTACCGGTATTTTAGACTACGTGTATGCACTGTGATAGTTAGTAGAACTACACGGTTTTGTAAATTATTGACACCTATCCAACATAATCCGTGTGGTGACGGATTTAGAATACACAATGTCACCAACCCACACTATCCCGAGGGTGTCGTAAGTGGTCACTAATGAATCGTAAGAGGCAGATCGCGTAGCCGAATGAGAAGGAAAACTTGATACAACCACTGTGCCAACGTGGCACAGTAGGCTTATTTGCCTCCATGAATTTGGTGGAGGCCCGACTCAGTAGTGGGTCATTTATGGACTGAAACTACGATCCAAGATTTAGGAGAACTAGACGTCGCTTAACCTGCAAATCGATTGCGTCCCGCACTTTCCTTTATCAAAAGCTATTCACATATATATCTCTTTATTTCATACTTTTTTTCATATATTCTTTAAAAAAAACATAGTTATTTAAAAAAATATACATAAAAAAATAGAAAAACCGTCGACAACGAGGTCGATGACCTAAGCTACCGACGGTACAGGGCTCCAGAGAGAGGAACCTCCTCACGATCCTTGCCGAATCCAGGATGACAGCCTTTTGTATCAGGCCCTTAATCCAGCAACTCAGCGAGAGTTTCTTGAGATGTTGGTCGAAACTCTGATCTATAAATATCATGGCCCTAAACCAGTTATTTTGTATTCAAATGCGACACGATGCTATTGCTAGTCATAATCTACTGAATTCCAAAGTTCTTGCCAGTTCTTTATATATTCTGGCCAGCGTGTCACTGTAGGCAATTTTTTTTTGTTTGTTTTTTCGTATCCCTGTGAGGGGTGACCCGGCTCAGCAGTGTCATTTATGGGCTGAGTAGTATTAGTAGGTTAGGTACGAAAACTGTGATAATTGACGGTCTAACGCACAGCAATTGTCGGTATTGACTCTAGAATTTCCTTGTTTATCCTTCTCTCATCTGTAATCCCTCACCCGACTAACTTTATGGGTATTTTATCACTTGTTAAAGCTCCTTTTGTTTTTTTAGTAGTGATTTTTTCAAATCACTCAATATCCAGTTATGATGTTTATTCCTTCTTTGTTCCCCTGACCTACATCAGTTTAAGTTGTTAGTGTTTTTTTTATTCTGTATAATTAGTAGGCTAATTACCCTCCATGTAACTGGAGGAGGCCCGACTCAGTAGTGGGTCTGAAGAATGTATGGGCTGAATAGGTTAGTAGTATAATTTAATATTAATTTGTACATTCATTAGTCCCAGGTGAAACCAGTAACAAGCAACATTATTTATTTATTTATTTGTTTTTTTCCTTTTCCCCTTTTCCCTGCATTTACCTGTAATTGGTTATGTTGTTATATGATAGCAAGCAAGAAGTGAAGTGAAGTGGCATTGACTGTAATATATTAGCAAGACAACAGCCTACATTATCACTTAAAATGATTACTTAACTAAACCTTGAAGTTTCCAAGCACTGTAACAAAAGTTAATCAGTGAGTGGCCCGTTGTATGACATGCCTTTATACGAGAGTTCCGATAGACAGAGCTGTTAGAATGAGAACAAACTGTGTCGAGCGCACACTATATGAACCTATAGATATGTATTGCCTATGCGGGGACGGCTACGGAATACGTGATGTGGCCAACCAATTCCATCCTCTCTGGGACTATGTAATGGGATGCCGCTATAAGAAAAGTTGAAAACCTAATCCAGCCAGTGTGTTTATATATACGTAAAATTATTTTCATTGCACTGGTAACAAAATTGATTTCTTTTTTAATTTACTACTAATATCATAATTCTACTACTACCACTAACTACTTCTAACTATTCATTGCGGATTTTGTAGTCAAGTTATTAGTTACATCGCAATAATGTTAAAAAAAGAACTAACGCAGACAAATACTGCTGGTATCACCTAGTACTTAACGGCTGAGCATAATAAGAACACAGGAACTTATGTAATGATTCTAAGGATCTTGCGTGTTCATCATCATCATCACGTCGGGGTCACCACTCAGACGAGGTGGGATGTCTGGCTAGGGGTCGCAGCGTCTATCCCCCGATAGTTATAGTCGGGGAAATCTTAACTGTGCTAATTATTGCTCTTGAAACTTCGCTATCGCGGTGTAGGACTTAGGTAATTTTCGTATTTGTAGGCGATATTTATTGATGCAATTAGTTCAGATTTTTCGGGTAAATTGTGTAAAGTATGTAGCATGCGGTTGCTAGAATTCAATAAAACCAGTAATAGCGAAAAATAAACAAATATAACACAAAAAATAAACAACCATTTGAAGTCGGTGCATAGATATCTGTATCGTAAATAACATCGGTCTCAAATGAAGTTGGCACCGACTTTTGTCGACGAATGGTTGTTTGGTTTTCGCATTTTAGTGCCTTTTGCAGGGTATGATATTTTTTTAAACGGTTCTACTATATTCGGTACTCGAATAATACAATCGACGAAATAATAAAAATATCTTTTTACAAATCTGTGTGATTCACTTATTCTTCAAGTTTAATGCCAAACTTCTGATCCTATCCGATAAAATTTGGATTATATAAAAAAAACCATACAATCTCACCTCTTTTTTGAATTCTATTGAAAAAGTTATACATACTAACTACTTTCGTTGAGCTACACTTCCCACCGATAGTGTCATGCTTTCTCTGAAACTATTATTCAATGACTCAGTGATAAACGGACTACGTTTTACTCAGACAGACAATTTTTCTCAGGGCGGGGGAAAATTTCTACTCAAGAAAGAAACAAAACAAAAGAATTTAAAAATGGAATGATAGGCGAATTAATAAATGAACGAACAGATGATTTAACCCATGATTTGATAATTTAAATAAATAAAAAGTAAGTGAATCAATGATTGGTTTGATAAATGAACAAGTTATTGAGTCAATTGACATATAGTTGAATGAATGGGTTTGTCATGGACGAATAAATGAATGACAAAATAATACTTCAACTTAATATTTGCAAATACGTATACCGTTTACAGTTAAACTGTATACAGGGCATGATAAGATTCTGCAGAGCATAAAAAACAGAAGTTACGGTTGCCATTATTACTGCTACGTTAAGTTCCATTAGTTTCTGGATCATTCTAAGAGCTCTATAACTTTTTTGTTGAGCTGAGTGTTTTTTAAGAACCTCATGGATACGTACGTACTTGGGATATAAAAGGAGACAATTACGTTACTGTGCGCAATCACTGCAGGTTAAGCAACGTCTGTGTGTTGGACGGGTGTCCATTTTTTGTGTGTAATATCTGACCACGTGCTTCGGAGGGCACGTAAAACCATCAGTCCTGGCTGCCATTCTACCACCTATGGCACCTTTGTCTAACCATATATTTACCGGTGGTGCCACTTGATGGGAGGTGTGAATACCGGTAGTTAGCCAAATCAGGGTAGGCCGATGGCGATCCCAATGAAATTTGGAAAATGCGAGGTACGATAGTCGTATCGTTACCATCCGTACCGATATAGTGATCTTTTAGAATTAACTCAAACGTAACTTACAACAAGATTTGCACATTGTATGGTTTGAATGTCATTCAGATAAACACTCCCCCTCCCCTGGCACAACCGGAAGCCCACCTAGAAGTGACTATAGTGTCACCATTCCATTCCTTGCTGAGGCTGTCGTAAGAGATGCCTAAACGAATGTTTTACTTTAAAAACGAAACCTCTGCACAAGGTATGGTAATACATATCATAGGTTTTCACGGTTATTACACATTAAACGTAAACTCTTTTTAACGGATTCGGATTTCTAAATAATGTAATATACACGCGATAAATCCGTTAAACAGTGTTTACTTTACCCAGTATCCCAGGGGCGGTTTACAAACATGAATATCATGCACATAAAAGACACTTAGACTCAGAGCAAGTGCCTCTGGTTCACACAAAGACCTTGCCCAGCCCCGAATCTAACTAGAGACCCGTAATACAAAGGCGGCACATCCATCCCGTAAACCAACAAGGCAGTCAAATGACAAGGCATGCCACCTAACCACAAAGTACGAAAGCCTGTGGTTTTTATGATGATGATTATTATCAATCAATCTCCTTTTAAGTATGAAACTCCGGATACGCTAAGTGTCTACATTCTATCCCTTGACATTCGGGCGTGCAGTTTATATGCCTGGCACTGTAATGTATTTAGAAATGGTTGACCCGACCCGCCCAAACCGGAGATTAAATCTCAAACGCATTGACAGCCACTATAGTGAAAGACAGCACAAATGAGTTCAGAGGAAAACAATTGCCTCACAATGCCTTTAAAAAGACGGACAAGACTAAACTTTACAAAAATTGTATTATAGTACCGCATTGCCAATTATGTAAGCGATACAGCTGCTTGGGACTAGGCTGTTTAGTGTCAATATTCTTTAATTATGTTATTGTACTCATATAAAATAGGACCGCAAAGAAAAAAGAAATGACAAGCCCTCTGAGTTTCTTGCCAGTTCTTCTCAGCAGCGGTCACGTTCCGAACCGGTGGTAGACTGCAGAGTCAAGACTCCCCCAATTCATCATCATCATCATTTCAGCCAAAAGACGTCCACTGCTGGACATAGGCCTCCCCCAAGGATTTCCACAAAGGCCGGTCCTGGGCCGCCCACTGCTTTCCGGCGACCTTAACCAAGTCGTCGGTCCACCGTGTGAGAGGCCTCCCAGCACTGCGCCTTCCGGAATGCGGTCGCCACTCGAGGACTTTTCTGCCCCATCGGGCGTCGGTCCTGCGACCTATGTGCCCTGCCCACTGCCACTTAAGTTTGGCAATTCGGTAGGCTATACCGGTTACCCTGGTTTTCCTGCGTATCTCCTCATTTCTGATTCGATCTAGCAGGGAAACTCCGAGCATAACCCTCTCCATTGCCCTTTGGGTGACTTTGAGCCTTCTGATGGAGCCCATAGTGAGCGACCACGTCTCTGTTCCATATGTCATCACTGGCAACACACATTGGTTGAAGACTTTTGTCTTCAGACACTGCGCTATTGTGGACGAGAAGATCTTTCGCAGCTTCCCGAACGCTGGCCAGCCGAGTTGGATCCGACGATTGACCTCTTGACGATTGACGACGATCCCCCAATTAGAGGAGGGAAATTAGACTACTGTGCCACGCGGGCCAGAAGGTTTGAGTTTCAATGAGGTGACATTATGAATCTACCCCTTAGCCTCCTTACGCACTAGCGGCTGACAGTCACTAAACGTGCGATGGAGAGAGCTATGCTCGGAGTTACTTTGCCTAGGCGGCTAGCCGCGCGGCCTGCCGCTAGTGCGTACGTACCCGTACTACTATTACTAACTATACAGGGTGGTCAAAAAGTCGTGGATCAAACGAAACCAGCGGTTAGATGGGGCCATCAGCAGCAAAAAATTGTTCTACGGGAGGTCCTTAGGGTCAACCCCTGCAGAGTTACAATAGATTTTGTGTTTTTATGAGAAATTGTCTTTTTTTTAATAAAACTTGATAAAATTCGTAAAAATCTACATCCTGTATCTTTTTTATAATTTTTACTAGATTGGTACTGATGAGTCCTTTCGTTAGACATGCTATTTATGGTAGTTTATTGGGTGGGTTGAAGATAATATTAAGTTTTACGAAAGCAATAATTCTTAAATCAAAACTTGTAACTTACTTCGGACCCCACTGTAAAAAAAATACGCTACAGAAAAGTGCCACTGTATCACAATTTTTGGCGCATTTAATAGGGATTCTAAAAAGGTATTACACATGGCTATGCGTGGCTTCGATATCTTTCAAGGACGATCTTTCGTAGCAAGGCCAGAGTTAATTCATTCATAAAACTCGGTTAGGCCTACTAACCTAACCTTACCTAAGCGTGATCGTTTTCCGGACTACAGGGTCTTTATCGTCGTTTCAGCCCATAAATGACCCACTACTGAGTCGGGCCTCCTCTAAGTTCATGTTGGGAGATTATCCTACTGTGCCACGCAGCCAAGACGGGTTGACACAGGATTTGCTTCAAGTTTTCCTTCTGATGCGGCTAGGTGATCTGCCTAATGCGTTCTTTTAGTCGCCTCTTACGACACCTTCAATATGGTATGGGTTGGTGACATTGTTTATTCTTTATCGTCTTCGTTTTCGCCCATAAATGACCCACTACTGTGTCGGGCCTACTCACAATTCATGGAAGGACATTAGCCTACTGTGCCACGCTGGCAAAACGGGTTGGCACAGGGTTTGCTGACCCGGTAAGACTCCCTCCGTGTACTAATTATGTACGCACATAAAGAATACAATTCTAATAAATTTTCCGTGTGGTGTCACCAAAATTTAAAAAGATACAGGGTGTAGATTTTGTGGAATTTTATCAAGTTTTAGTAAAAAAAGGACAATTTCTTATAAAAACACAAAATCTTAGGGACCTCCCGTAGAACAATTTTTTGCTGCTGATGGCCCCATCTAACCGCTGGTTGCGTTTGATCCACGACTTTTTGACCACCCTGTAGAACAGTCGATTGTTACAATTCTAAGATGATATTCTCAAGGTTCTACCATCATTCATCCCAAATGATGAATAATGAATTTGTTATGCTTCCCAACTACGAGTATTAATGCTTGGCTGCATCCAACATTGTTTATGGTTCGAAATGGAAATTTCAATTCTGTTCGTTGCGTACATATTTTATGAAAGCAGTGTCTGTGGAATTCAAATTCAGCTCTATATTGTAGAACATTATAATAATAATTAAGCCTACAAACGTGATTGCAATTTTAACTGGGTGTGCCGGAAAATATTTCAGCAAAAGAATTCTTATTCTATTCACAAAAAAAATATTCGGTGTCATGACAAATTTCAAATATGGTGTAATTGCCCACTCCATACTGAGGGTGTCGTATGAGTCGACTCTAGGATAAAAATAGGCAGACCCCTAGCTCTAGAAGGAAATTTAGAAACCGATTCCAATTTGGCGTATTATAGCACACTCGACAGGCGGGGTGCTGGTCAAGGTGGTGAACGCTAATTACCATGTGGCAATGGGTCTCGTCATCATCATCATCAGCCCACATTAGTCCACTGCTGGACATAGGCCTCCCCTAAAGAGCGCCATAGTGCCCTATCTTCAGCTTGACGCATCCAGTTGCTGCCCGCAACCTTTCGTCGCTCCAGGTTTAGTCTAGAAGATAATAATGTCAGCAAGGCAGTCCATCCTGCGTACGCACGCTGATGCACGTTTCAGGTGAACACTACAATATAGATATTTGAACAATAGTACAAAAAAGTTATTCAGATAGTATTCAATGAATCCGAGACGTAGGCGTTAACAATGGGACTGACAGTCACTCAACGTGCGATAGAGCGAGCTATGCTCGGAATTTCTCTCCGTGATAGAATTAGAAATTAGGATTTCGGTAGAAAACTAAAGTGACCGACATAGCTAGAAGAATTGCACAGTTGAAGTGGCAATGGGCAGGCCACGTAGCCCGAAGAACGGATGGCCGTTGGGGCGTTAAAAGTCTTGGAGTGGGACGTATGGGAAAGCGAAGCGTGGGAAGGCCCTCGACATGATGGAGGGACGACCTTGTGAAGGTGCAGCAGTGGACCTCTGTGGCTGATAGATAGATTCATTGCATAGTATACGGGAGGGGGAATAATGTCGATCTATTTTTAATGAGGATGATAGTCAAACTTCGATAATTTCATTAAATTGTTTTCAAATTATTTATAGATTGTTGCATTTTGCATAACCTTGTTCAATGTTGGTTTCTTATAAGCTACGAAATCACAGATGTCATTTCAACACGTGATTAAATAAAATATCTTACGTGCACTTTACGTGCTCGGCAATGCAATGCTATTAGCACCGAAGTGCGACATATTCTCTGCACGTCACTGTCGCAGAATATTAGGTGATCGTCAGTTAAACTCTGTGAAACGCGACTGTATTTTGCATATTCAAAACGGGTATGCATATTCCATTTTGCTAGAGAGACTTTTAGGAAAAGCAGCTTTCTATTTAGTTTTTCCATTGTATTTTATTACTAACTCGCGACCCGCGCCGGCTTCGCACGGGTGCATGTATTATACATATAAACCTTCCTCTTGAATTACTCTATCTCTTAAAACAACCCGCTTCAAAATCCGTTGCGTATTTTTAAAGATTTAAGCATACATAGGGACGGACAGACTACAGCGAATTTGTTTTATACTATGTAGTGATAGTGATTATTTCAATGTGATGGATTTAGACTACTAATCATCATTTCAGCTCAAACATGACCCACTACTCAGTCGGACTTCCTCCAAGTTCATAGAGAGGGAAATTTGTTTACTATACTATCTTGGCAACGAGTTGGCACAGGTATAGGGTTTGTGTCAAGTTTTCCTTCACCTGTGGCTAGGTGTTTCGTGTGTTGCGTACCTTTGGTCGCCTCTTACGACACCCTCAGGATGTCATTGGCTATTCTAAAGCCATCACCGATTACTATTATAAATTAGACTTTGATGAATATTTAATATAGATAATTTAATTTAATAAAAATAACATCTTCTTATTTAGCGAAGACTGGAGCCTAAACTAGGGTACCCTGTATTTTAGGTCTCCGCTATAACATACGTAAGTGAAACATTTAATAAAAATAGAAATTAAAATAAATGTGTATCTGTGTGTGTGCGTGGGTGTTTTTGTGTGAGAGAGAGTGAGAGTGAATGGCATGTAAATGAAAAAGAATGAGTATGAAATGAATGTGGTATGAATATAATTGCAAAATATTATATCCTGAGAGGCGTTAAAGGCGAATAAATTACGCAAACACACGTAGTAGGCTAATTTGTGTGAGCTGTATTTTAAAATCGTGCCACAATATAAACAAACATTTTTTTTTTTGGTTTCGCTGGGGAAATGCTTTTTGCATACCACTGCCCCCCGGGGGAGAGGTCGGTGATTATGTGGGACTCCGACAAGGGTCGTCTACCCAAGAGTCGTCTACCCACTAAAACCCCAGCGGTATACCCTCACACGACGCGCTTGGGGCGTCACAAGTTCGCGTAAACGCAGTCTACTGTGACGCCCCGGCGTGGTGACAAAATCAACAAACTATGTCAACATTTGTCAACTAAGTCAACTACCAATCTACTCCACAGTTACAGATATCTATCCTACCTTCATCTTACAAATCTGTTTCGCTAACTCTACATTTACGAGTGTTTCGATAAATTTGCCGACGGTACAGCCTATCGAGCGAGGAGTGTTCTTGACCCGTTTCCACCCGGTTCTCAGGTAAATAGCCACTACCGACCTCCGGTGGCGTTTTATGTTTTGTCATGTTACATTTTAACAGAGTCCGGAAACGGGAGTACATTTTTACCGCCAAAAGAGAAAATAGGTCCATAAGGTAGTGGATAAAGAATATACAAGGTATAACAAACACCCCATATCCATCCGAAGTGAGAACATAGAGCAGCTCAACAAAGGCAGTGTTGTGTTTAAAAACTATTTAAAACTAGCTGACCCGGCGAACTTTGTTCCGCATTATATTTAAAACAAAAAGAAAGTTGGACATAGGATACCTGAGATTTTTATCCCGTCCGTATAAAACCTTTTTTTTTTTTTTTTTTTTTTGGTTTCGCTGGGGAAATGCATTACGCATACCACCGCCCCCCGGGGGAGAGGTCGGTGATTATGTGGGACTCCCGGGACAGAACCCGTATACCCACTAAAACCCCAGCGGTATACCCTCACACGGCACGCTTGGGGCGCCAACGGTTCGCGCGAGCGCAGTCAACGTTGACGCCCCGACGAGGTGCCCGCTACGCGGGCAAGCGACTATCAGGGAGGGCGCCCCGGTACACTGGGACGCCCTCAGTCATCGAGGCTTTCGTCGGTGGCGGGTCCCCCGACCCACCACCGGCCTCTATGGCGGGGGAAGGAGGTGGGCGTACAGTCGCCTCCTCCTCCCCGGCCTCCGTCTGCGGCGCGGGTCGGCCAGGACGTCCTCCTCCCTGACCCGCTCCGCGGCCTCCTTCTGCGACATGACGTCCTCGCAGAAGGAGGCCATTGCTTCCCACCCCTCCTCGCTGTCGAGCATCCGTCCGATAAGGCTCGACAGCGAGAGGTCTCCTCCGACCTGTGCCGCCAGGGCCCGCCTCTCGGTCACCCAGGCGGCACACTCCTCCACCGTGTGGCGCGCCGTGTCGACTGGCGCGCCACACTCGTGGCAGACCGGCGTCGGCTCCCGGCCCGCGATTTGATGCAGGTACTTACCGAAGCAGCCATGCCCAGTAAGCACCTGCACCAACCTGTAGGTTAGGGTCCCGTGCCGCCGAGACAGCCAGCGATCTAGGTGGGGGCGGACCGCCTCCACCGTCGCCAGCCCGGCGGCTGGGGACCCCAAATCCTCCTCCCAGTGGCGGATCAGGGCCTCTCGCGCTCTGTCCCTGACCCGCCTTGCACCACCACCGTCGAGGAGGGGCAGCGCTCCCTCCTCCCTCCGTGCCGCACGGTACCTGTAGACGGCCGCCAGCACCTCCGCCTGGAGCTCCCAGGGTGGGTCCCCGGCGAGCAGCGTGGCAGCCGTCCACGACACCGTGCGGTAAGCCCGGATCGCCCTCACCGCTATGACCCTCTGCGGCCTCCGCAGAAGGGCCCTGTTGCGAGCGGTGAGGGCTCCGACCCAGACGGGGGCTCCGTACAGGGCCATACTCCGGATGATGCCGGAGTACAGGCGCCTGCAGACGGAGCCCGGGCCGCCGACGTTGGGCAGCAGCCTGCCCAGGGCGGCGGCCGACCGTATGAGCCTCGGGGCCATCTGTTGGAAGTGGGCCCCGAAGCTCCACCGACCGTCCAGGTGCAGGCCCAGATACTTCATCTGGGCCCGCAGCTCTATCACCGTCCCCCCCACGGTGATGCTCGCACCGCGAGGGGGACCCCGGCGTGGCCCGTGGAGGAGGAGGGCCTCCGTCTTCGGGAGGGAGACCCTCAGGCCCAGCAGGCCGATCCGGTCCGCAGCCAGCGACGTCGCGACCGTCGCTCTCCTCGCCGCCTCGGCGAAGGTGCCGCCCCTGGCCGTGATGAGGGTGTCGTCTGCGTAGCAGAGCAGCCCCACCCCGGGCAGTAGCGGCATCCTGAGCAACCAGTCGTATCCGATGTTCCACAGGACAGGGCCTAGAACCGAGCCCTGCGGAACACCGCAATTTACCGTCCGCCGCTGAATGCGGCCGTCCGCTCCCTCCCACAGGACCTCGCGGTCCCGGAGGTATGCGCTCAGCAGCCTCCCGAGATAAGGAGGCACCTCATGGTACCGAAGTGCCTCCTCGAGCGTCTCGAAGGGGAGGCTGTTGAACGCATTGGCGATGTCGAGCGACACCGCCAGGACCACTTCCCCCTCCTCCACCGCCTCCTCGCGGAGGCGCCTCAGGGCGTCGAGCGCGTCGATCGTCGACCGCCCCGCCCTGAAGCCGAACTGGACCGGGCTGAGCCCCGGTCCCACTCCCTCAAGGTGCTGGACGAGACGGGCAGCGAGGACCCTCTCGAACAGTTTGCCCGCCTCGTCCAGAAGCACGATGGGCCGGTACGCGGAGGGGGAGTCCTCCGGCCGGCCCTCCTTCTTGAGGAGGCATAGCCTCCCCTCCCTCCAGAGCTTCGGGAACCGTCCGGACAGAAGGCACCTGTCGAACAGTCCCCGAAGCCCCTCCCCAAGGAACTCCGAGGCCACGCACACCACGCGGCCCGGGACACCGTCAGGCCCGGGGGCTGTCTTCTTGGCCCGCAGTCGGGCCAACGCCGTCTCCATCTCCGACTCGGTGACCAGCGGGACATCGTCGTCCCCGCCAGCCACCGGGCGAGACGGCGGCGACATCACCGGCGGAGAGTGATGGGCCGCGGCTGGGAACAGCTCCCCGACTACCCTCTCGAGGAGGTCGGGAGGCAGAGTCTCCAGGACGGGGGCTCCCCGCGCGCACAGCTTGTCACGCGCTGCGCGGTAGGGTCGCCCCCAGGGATCCCTATCGAGATCCGCCAACAGCTGCTCCCTGGCAGCGGCCTTGGCCCGACTGATTGCCAGCTGCAGGGCCATCTTCGCCTCTCGATAGATGCCCCGCAGCCGGTCCCTCAACTCTTCCAGGGACGGGTTGTTCCGCAGGCGGTGGCCGCACCGCGTGTATTGGCGGCGGGCCACGTTGGAGGCCGCCCTGAGCTCCGCGATCTCAGACGACCACCAATACACCTGCTCCCGTCCCTGGTGCCCCCTCCGAACCCTCGGCATGGCCGCATCGCACACCTCTTGGAGTGAGGCGCGCATGCGGCCGGCCAGCTCGTCCACGTCCGCACCAGCCCCCACAGCAGGGGAGGACCAGCGCTGGACGATGGTCGCCGAGGAGGACCACTGGCCCCGGCGACAGCCTATCCAAGGCGCCCCGGACGGAGTCGAGATACGTCTCGAACTCCGCCAGGGGTCGGTTGGGGGAGAAGTAACCGCCCACAATACGGTACTCTCCCCACCCCGCCACCACGAACCCCTCGCCCCTCTCTATCGTCGAGAGGGGCGGGGCAGCGTCCGACCTGATGATGACCGCCACGTCGCCGTCAAGGTCCCCAGCCCAGTGACCCTGGGAGGGGACGTAATACGGCTCGCAGGCGACTGCGACGTCGATTCGTCGCTCCGCCATGGACTGCATCAGCAAGTCCTGAGCCCCGGCGGAGCGATTGACGTTCGCCTGGAGGAAGGTGACATGCCCGGACCTATTCATGAGGACATGTCTGCTTCCTCCTGCGCCTGCGGGCGCCCGGCAGAGGTGGAGGCGACGGCGGTCGCTCTACCTTTGGTCACGGGGGGGTTACACGACTTCCCCCCCATGACGTGGTCGGCACGCTGTCCAGCGTCCGCGCAGACGGCGCAGCGCGGCTTGGCTGTGCAGCCAGAGGACTTGTGGCCCTCCTGGCCGCACCTGAAACAAAGTCCGTCCCGGTCCACCCTGGATGGACACGTCGGCCGGGTGTGGCCCATGCCAAGGCACCGGTAGCACCTTAGCGGGCGCTGGTCCATCACCCGGACCACGGCCTCGCTCCACCCAACTTGGACCTTGCCGGCCTCCGACAAGGTCTTGGCGACGGCGATCGGGCACCGCACGACGACAGTGCCCGCCCCGCCGGGCCCGGGACGGATATCCCCCGTCTTTACCAGGGACAGGGCGCACTTCCCTGCCCTGGCCACCGCCACCGCGACTGCGGCTTTTGTGGCCGAGTCTCCCAGCCCCGAAATGCGCACCTCGACGCACTTCACGGGCCGGGTGACCTCGGCTAGCCCCTCCAGGACCGGACGCAGCTTCTCGGCCAGCTGGTCGGCCTTGTCCCCGTTATGGGAGCCCGGCAGCTCCATCAGCCTGGAGCCCGTGGCCGAGCTGCGGATTCGGAGGCCCCCCTCGATCCCCAGCTCAGCCAGGCTGACCTCCTCCTCCGCCCTTTGGAGGACCTGGGCGTAAGTCACCCCCCTTTCCACGGCCTCCGGCAGCAGTGAGACCACCACCGCCGCTGTGGATGGCTCAGTGAGCTTAGGCCGCACAGGCCTCCGACCCTTGGCCTTTGCGGGTGCGGCCGGTGGAGCCGGCTGAGCCGCGGGGGCCCTCGTCGCCCTGGGGCCCCTGCCCCTAGTTACAGTAGTCCAGCCGTCGCCCTCTTGGGCCGGCGGCTGGGTCCCCGCAGGGGCAGCCCGCGGGGCAGCCCGTGGGGCGGCCCGCGGGGCCGCGACAGCAGCAGACTGTGCAGCCGCTGCGCGGCGGGCCTTCTCGGCCCTCCTCTTCTCACGCTTCTTGCTGGCGGCGCTCTGCACAGGGGCAGCCGCCGCAGGCAAGGCCGTCGGGGCCGTCGGGGGGACGGCGCGTTCAGTCGGCACCGGAGTGCGGGAGCGCGATGCTGCGGGGGCGGCCGAACGCCTCCGTACGGGGGCGGTTGCGGGGCGCACAGCGGGCTCCACCGGCTCCGTCGATCGGACGGAGGCCCTCCTTCGGTCGGCCGCCAGCGAGGGACGGCGCACCGGTTCCGGCAGGAGGCGCTCGTTTATGCTCGCGACGTACGCCGCGAGCATATTCCCGGTAGACTCCAGGATAGAGCGCCTCCACACCTCGAGGGTCTCGTCTTCCCTCGGGGCTGACGTCGCGCCTTTGGCGGCGTTCATTGCGGCCTTCATCTCGCTGAACTCCCGCCGGTGCGCCTTGAGCTCGGCCCGGAGGGACTCATTGTCCTTCCGAAGGCGCTCGCAGTCGGCACGGACGCGGCGGATCTCCTGCGTCTCCGACCTGGAGATCAGGGACTCCACCACGTCCGTGTACGTCGTTGCCGCCTTCTTCAGGTTCTTGACGAACCCCCCCTTCAGGTTGCCGGACTTCCTGGCGATCTCGAGCACCGCCACCGAGCATCTGCCCGCTATCGCGCGCAGCGTTTCGATCGGCATCGCGTCGGGATTGTCGTTCGGCCCGAAACCAAGCTCCGCCTCTGGGTCAAGGAAGACCGACGTCTGGTCCTCCCTGCGGAAGGCTCGGGCACCAAGATGATGCCCAAGCTCGTCCGACTCCTCGGCCTCGCTCCGCTGCCGCTGCACGCGACTTGGCCCGGCTACTGCCTTGCCTTTGCCCCGGAGGGCCGTCGTCACCTTGGCTTTGGGCCTGGTGTCCGTCTCCGTGTCAGAATCGGAGTCCGCCACCTTCTTCTTAGGCGACGCAGGATGGGATCTCTTGCGCCGCCCACTGTCGACCAGCACACTGGAGTCCGAGTCAGAGACTCCTCCAGCCGCCATTCCAACCTCTGGTAGACTCTCAAGGTCCACCTCGATCGCTGAGGACGAACATTCGTCGTCCGACCCAGCAGCCGCTGCGCTGAAGCTCATGGTGAGCACACGCACAGCACAAACACGTCACAAAACAAACGACAATTAAACAAGAAACACAAAAGCGCCAGACACGACGACAGCTGGGATCCCAGGGGGGTATGCGGAACTAGGTCGACGCAGATACCCAACGGTCTCACCAACTGAAGCGCAGAAAAGCAGATACCGTCAACTCGAGAGCGAGAGATCGACGGGGAGTGGATTGGCCGGCTGGTCACTGCGTTACCGTGAGCCAGCCGTTACCAGGGTGCACCGGACAAGTGGGAAGACAGGGAAAGCACTTATCGCACGGGGAGCGTCCGTATAAAACCTACTTTAACAAAACGCAACTGACAGCGAAACGTTATGTTGTCTATAGTTTAATATGGTCAAAAATTTGACAATTAGAAATTTTGAATTCGACTTGTTTAAATTGTTGTAATTCACATAATATCTTTATAACTTGGAGCCTATGTGTTATTCTGATGTATGAGCTATATTATTGTAAAGTTTCATTAAAATCCATTCAGTAGTTTTTACGTGAAAGAGTAACAAACATCCATCCATCCATCCATCCATCCATACTTACAAACTTTCACGTTTATAATATTATATAGTAAGATAAATATTTTTTTGTCAATGTGGTGACGGATTAAGAATACCTACATAGTATCCCATTTCATCCTAAGGGTGTCGTAATAGCCGAGAAAAGGAAATGGCTGATAACCAAGCTGCAAGAGAAGGAAAACTTGATACGAAACCCTGTGCTCACCCGTCTGGCCAGGGTGGCACAGTAGGCTAATTACTTATTCACTCTTGACCCGAACATATCGTTGTCGCCCTTGACATTTCCTTCTCTCGGCTCTAATGACACCCTCAAAATGGAGTAAGGTACTCAAAATGGTGACACTTTGTTTTCTAAATGGTTAGATGTGCCGCCTTTGGATCAACGGGTCCCGGGTTCGATTCCGAGGTCGGGCAAGTGTCTTTGTCTAAACCAGAGGCACTGGCTCGGAGTCTGGGTGTCATTTCTATCTATAATATGTATGTATTTACAAAAAAAAAATGTATATAAGTAGTTTATCATCCATCTCGTTACCATAACACAAGCATTAAGTTGCTTAGCTTGGGACGAGATGGCGTTGTGTGAAATGTCCAAGGATATTTATTTATTTATTTTTTATTTAAATCCGTCACCACACGGATGTCGGTATGCTTAAGCAGAGTTAGACAGAACAAAGACTCATAAAGTGAGTAATATCTACCGAGGTGAATTTCCAGCGAGATGCCGATGAATTCCACATGGCTCGGCGCTCCGCAGTCATTTTGATAGCTCAATAATAAAATAAAATGTCCCTTTACAGCCCAATTTCGGGATAGCGCTGGTCGTCCAGGACATTGTGTATTCCGAACACGGAGCCATCTGCTGTGAGAACTTTGAACTAATGTTATGTTACGCTACCCTAAAAAAGTTTCGTTAAATTGATTTTATTATTAAATTTATAACGGAGAATTTTCGTCTTCTTCTTCAGTTTTGTCTGATTTATATCAGAACTTCGTTGTTTATAAACGACTGTACGGAAATTTTGTATTTCCTTTCAAAGTATTTTATTTCAGATTTTTTATTGTAATTTTTCTGTACTTGGATTCACCTATTAGCCACTAACAACAAAATAAATGAACGGATCAACGTAAAAAGCCACCTACTTAAAATAAATCTAGTTTAAACAATCAATTGAATAGTAATTATGTCACCAGATAATCACTAACGCCTTCCAAATAAAAATTGGAAATACTTTGAGCATCGTGCTGTTAAATTATTGAAAGGCGCCTAGGAATTATTCTTACGAACAATATAGCCCATAAGTAGAACCAATAAAAATAAGAATTTATCCTACCTCTTAATATATGAGTACTAGAAAGTTTCAAAGCTATTGCGTCTTAACGTATTCATTGAAAACAATTATGCAATTAAATGGATATGGCTCGGAAAGACCATTTTAATTGCATTCACGGAAACCGTTATCAAGTTCCGAGTGCAATTGACACAGGAATAACGGAATAATGTTAGGTGAAACACAGTTTATTATTGAAGTATAAGTACACAGATATTGTCCGTGTGGTGATGGATTAGGAATACAAGGTGTCACCACGTCATTCCATCCTGAGGGTGTCGTAAGAGCCGACTATAGGAAATTACATGGCAGAAAACCACAATAGAATGCAAACTTGAAACAAAACCCTTCGCCAACCCGTCTGCCCAGCGTCGCACTGTAGGCTAATTTCCATCCCGTAATTGGAAGAGTCCCGACTCAGCAGTGGGTCTTTAACATGCCAGACTCAGAGCAAGGCGAACCCGTAATCTAAAGACGGCACATCCAAACCCTAAACCAACGAGGCACTTATCCTTAAGGTGAATGTTCCAGGGTAGCCCGCGAATTTTCAAATTTTCTTACGTTTTTTGCAATTTGCAGGCCAGTGCTAGGTTGTCTGTTGATTAAAATGTTATTCGCGGCTGTAAGACGTATGTAGTTATAGAATTATAATCATCAAACTCATCAATACAACCCTCCAAGCTCATAAAGGTGCAAGAAAATCTTTTTCAAGCACAAAGTCATTCTATAACTACATACGTCTTACAGCCGCGAATAAGATTTTAATCAACATACAACCTAGCACTGACCTGCAAATTGCAAAAAACGTACGAAAATTTGAATTTCGCGGGCTACCCTGGAACATTCACCTTAAGTTCAGTTCCTCCGATGAGCCCAGCAGTCGTCTATAAGTAGACATGAATAATGAAGTTTACTTTTAAATTAAATCCAACGTTAGAAAACGTAAATCACATTTTCATCAAAGAAATTTCCTTCGATTGAAACACAAGCGTAGAGAAAGCATTCCTGATTGTGCATAATGTGAAGGAAATCCCTCGATTTTACACAAGGCACGCATTTAAGACAGGGTTGTCGAGTGACAGAAAAAAAATGTATTTAGATGTTAAATACAATATAACGACTACTTCTATTTTTTTTTTTTTAATTCTCAATTTAAGGGGCTACTTCTATTTCTTCTCAGCCCATAAATGAACCACTACCGAGTCGGGCCTCCTCCCGTCACAGGGAGGATAATAAGTACACCGTGTCACGCTGGCCAGACAAGTTGGCACAGGGATTCGTTTCAATGTTTTCGACTATTGCGACTAGGTTTTCGGCCTTGTCATTTCACACCTTCAGGATGAAACGGGGTGGAAACGGGGTGGCAATGTATTCTAAATCCGGCACTCGCGGATAAAAACTAAATAACTTAAAAAGGTTTGCATATACCCTCATAAAAGTTTAGTTAGGGTGAGGCGTGAAGCTAACAAGTTGCCGACTTAAAGTGGCCTTAGTTACACCATGTTAATCTACGGATTATCAAGTTATTTCAGTGGATGAGGGGCATGTGGGTTCATGGTATTGGAGCTATCTTTAAGTTAAAGTAAATATATAATGAAACTAAACGAATCATTACATCCTAAGATGAAACGCGAGGTTTCTAAGATTAACAACGTGTCCTACGACACCTTCAAGATGAAATGGGTTGGTGACACTATCTTTCTTAAATCACTCGGTACATTTAACTCTGTGACTGAATAAACAATCAAATTTACACTTTATTTTCTCAACAATAAACTTAGTGGTTTTTGTTTTTCAATAAGCAGTCTAGTGCACCATATTTCTCGCATGACACTTTAGAAGATTCGGTGATCGTCAGTGAAAAACGACTGCAGCTTGCTTAAGTAAAACGGGCTACATATTCCATTATGTTTTTTTTTTCACAAAAGACAGTACAACAGTGCAAAGTGCATTTGAAATAAATCCCGATAATACATTGAAATGTAAATAGTTGGAAAGTAAGTTTGCAAACATTGTATTTCCCACGGTGACAGCCCTAGTCGCTAAAGTCTCTTGTAAGTTACGTGACGAGAGTGGAAAATAAATTGACTTAACACGGCTCCACTGCGCTTAACTCAGATATCAACAATTGGCTTTCAATTTTATTCAATGTACCGCCACCCTCGAGCTCTTTAATTTATTTTCCGGCTACAGAATTCCTTAACGCCACGGCTTCCAAGCAATCATCATCGTCAACATAGCTGTTAAGCACATCCTCAATGGCCACATATTTTTTATTTTCAGATAAAGAAAATACGATTCAGAAAATACAGTCCCTGGCACACGGGTTTTTTTTCCATTATGACGCCGTAAAATCTTGTTCTCTTCAATATTGGTTACGAAAATGTCATAACTGTAGAAGTAAACATTGTGGAACACAAATCACTACGCTTAATGGACAATAGCTCGTCACTTTCGAATGGTACACTTGTTTTGTAACAACGAATTTATTTATCTATACAGCTGAAATAGTATTTTTTAAACTTTTTTTTTTGTGTTTCATAATCTATAAGCACTGACTGACCCCGTGGCCTGGGAATAAGCTGCTCGGGCTTTTAATCAAATATATTTCGAAAAATATTTTTTGTTAGTTTGGATTGAAAATGGCAAGCTTACTGGAAATGAATATAAGAATTTAGCTTCATTTATTCTTGGGCGTCAACCCTGTAAGCTGTCATGCTCACTAAAATACTTCGAACAGTGGTAGCGAAGTGTGGCGGTCGATCACTACCCGCCGCTGCTTGGGATTGGTCGGCTCAGGAGATTCAAGACTTAATTCAAGTAATTCAATTTAGTTTATAAAAAAAAACATATTTCAATTAAGCGCCTTTCGGATCCAAAGAAAACTAGATAGTTATATGTACAAAGTCATTATAATTCGGCGTTTAAAAAAATTACAGGGTAGTGGCCCTGCCATTTGGTTTCACGTCAACCGAGTAAAAGGTTGGTGTAAGTGAAGTATCCGTTGACGATTGTGAACGCCATATTTTTTTTATACGGATCCCTTGCTTTAATTATAACCTGTATCACGGGGGTAGTTTATAACCAGGTATTTCACGAATACAAATTACACCCCGACTCAGAGCAAGTGCATCTGGACACTTGTTCCACCTCGGAATCGAACCCGGGATCCGTTAATCCAAAGGCGGCACGTCTAACCCCTAGACCAACGAGGCAGTCAAATTGGTCTATTATCATAAAGATTTTTTCTATTCTATTCACTTCTTAGTTTGAATTTCAATTATTTGATACTCGTATATATCAAATGGCTTTGCTTTCCTTTTTGAAGAAAAACCCCAATTCCTTCCTCGTACTTCCACAGCAACCTTTTTCGCCAGCTCTTATGTCCCCATTTTGGATGGATATCCATACAAGGATTTGTATAAGCCCAGAAAGAACACCAGCAGTCTTAAGAAAAGGTTTTTTTTAAATGTCATTTTAAATTCCTTACTTTTCCCACAGATTATTCGAAGAGAACCAAGACCTGTTGAACATGTTCGAAAAATTCCGCCAATGTCGGACGAAGGAGGAGCAGATCAATTCCATGGAGCTGGCAGAGCACGCCAACAACGTGATGAACACCCTGGACGAGGGTATCAAGACCCTGGACGACCTGGACAACTTCTTCGAGTACATCCATCAGGTCGGAGCCAGCCATAGACGGATACCTGGCTTCAAAGTCGAATATTTTTGGGTTAGTAGATAGGTTTGCCTCTAAAATAATATGGTTATATTGATTTTCCTCCCACACGGTAGACCGAATATATTTTTTTATAGTCTCCGGAAAACGAGAATGCGGGCGGCGCAGTACCGAGCTTTGTGGAGTTTCTGGGGGGAGGCCTATGCCCAACAGTGGACGTGTTATGGCTGAAATTATCATGACGATGGTTATTGATTTTCTTGGGTGGTTGGGGGCAACTAGTACCTTTAATAAATTATAATACTATTCATACGGCAGACACTAATGAGTCTAATGTGACAGAAAAAAAGCTCTTCTTTTCTAAACGTTAGACTATATAATATACAACGTTGTATCCGTCCCATTCCATCCTGATTATGTCGTAAGAGCCGACAAAAGGAAATGACGGCTGATAATCTAGTCGCAAGAGAAGGAAAACTTGATACGAAACCCTGTGCCAACCAGTCTGGCCAGCGTGGCACAGTAGGCCAACCCTCCATGTAACTGGATGAGGCTGACTCAGCAGAGGGACACATAATGGCTGAGTAGTAGTTATATAAATACAGTTTAAGCACATAATAAGTCAAACAACACACGTCCCCAGTCAAAGTTAAATTAAAAGCTCGTTCAGCAAATATCGAAATGACAAACACACGAGTCAAACTTTTGTGAACAGCGGGAATTCGAATTGAATCAATCATGATTCGATATGTTTCGAAAAGTATCGATATAGCGATGTCAAGTGCTATTGGGGAAATTCAGAGGTTTTGTTCTATTGGTGTGAGTTTACATTTCGTGCCACAGAGTGCTACAGAGTTAACAAAATATAATGTCAAAAAAAAACAATGGCTTCAGCTCTGATGAAGTCCAAAACGTTCGTTTCCAACCAAGACTGCGTAGCCCGTGCTGTATAACCCGGCGCCGAGTCTTGCTGGAAGGACCATTCTTGGTTATTGAACATGGTGTTGTTAAGGGGCTTTACTACCTTCTCAAGAATGGTATCTTGGTACACTTATGCCGATGTTTTGATATCGCAAAATATTGTACAATGTATTCGCTAATGTTATTAAAAATCTCCATTATTAAACCGTTGTTTAAAACTGAAGATAAAGAAAATATGCGATATTACAGACCTATTGCACTACTCCCAGTGTTTTCAAAAATTTTCGAAATCTTCATTCATCAAAATATATACAATTTCTTTGAGTCGCATGAATTGTTTGCAAAACAACAGATGGGGTTTAGAAAGGGTAAAACTATTAACATGGCCATCTATGATTTTCTAAACAAGGTTATGATATCTATGGATAAAAGGACTCCAGTAATAGCTACATTCATGGACATATCTAAAGCTTTTGACTGTGTAAATCACTCTATATTACTAAACAAGTTGTATACATATGGGGTTAGAGGTAATGTTAATAGTCTAATAGAATCTTATTTAAGTAATCGACAGCAAGTCACGCACATCACAAAAATCTGTCGAATATCGAAAACAGAATGTACGTACTCATCAGATCCTGGAACGCCACATTGTGGCGTACCACAAGGCAGTGTGTTAGGTCCACTACTTTTTTTGGTGTACATAAATGACCTTCCCCAAATATGTAATCACCACATGACACTGTTTGCAGATGACAGTACAGTGCTTTTTACTGGAGAAAACAAAGATACTTTTGAAAACGATATAAATTTTACAATTAAGAGTATAATAGAATGGATGGCATGCAATAATTTAAAAATGAATATTGACAAAACCAAATTTATAAATTTTAATCAAAGACGAAATAATGACTATAATTTAAATATTAATTATAATGGACAATCAATATCTCAAACTGACATTACAATGTTTTTAGGAATAATAATAGATAATAAGTTGACATGGAAATCTCATATAGAGCATGTATGTAATAAATTGAGTCAAAGTTGTTACGCGTTATACAAACTCAGTACTCTTGCAGACCGTAATACTGTTATCACGGCCTATCATGGATATGTTGCATCCATCATACGGTACGGCATAATATTTTGGGGCAACTCAACAAACAAAGAATTAGCATTTAAAGCCCAAAAGAAGTGTATAAGAGCCATATGTCATATAAAATCTACGGACAGTTGCCAACCCTATTTTCGGTCTTTGAAAATATTGTCACTTCCATCTCTATATATTTACGAGACTGTATTATTCGTTAAAAGTAACCAATATCTTTTCAAAAATAAAAACAGATCGAGACATCGAGACATGTTATGTTTGGTACCCTCACGTACAACTATGCTCAATAAAAGCATTTTCTGTATGGGACCTAAAATTTATAATAAATTACCTCAAAGTTTGCGAAGTGAAGAGAACATTAAAATATTTAAAAAACAAGTTAAACTATTGCTCTTAAATAAAACATATTATAGTATTGCGGATTACTTGAACGATAAAGACTTAAAATAATAATAACTTAATTTATGTAATAATAATAATTCACCAATGTTATTTTAAATTTTAAGACATAATATTGTACACCGTCTAGTACGGTATATCACAGCGATCTGTTCACTATGTTAAGACCTTTGTTTAAGTTTTTATGTACCTGTGATAACAATAAATAATTTCTATTCTATTCTATTCTAAAAATTAGAAAACTCAACGAACAATCATATGAAAATGACAGATTCCAAATTCAAATGTAATTAATGGTTAGGTTAAATATTTTGTTTAATTTTAATTGTAACAAAGTATTTAGGGCCAGACTAAGTATAAATTTTATATATTTTTAATTATGCTAAGTTTTATTTCACACAACTAATAAATAAAAATACATTGCAAGACTTAAAACTTAAAAAGAACATATTAATAAATATTATTAAAAAAAAAACTAATTTAATAAATTAGGCGCATTTGGTAATGTGCCTAAACTACTAGCAGCATTTCCCCTTTGAATGGCCAGCCTTATCCGCTGGTTTATTAATAAGAATTTTGACCACTAGATATTCTAAATTCGTCACCATACAGATATTAAAACTTGTGTTGTATATCTTTAAATGATATACTCCGAATAAGTCAGCAAGCAGGAAAGCCAGTGAGGGTAAGTTAAGCCCTTTGGAAACCGGAAATGAGGTAGGGATGCGACATATCTGCAAATGAGATCTGCACCAATGTTGTTAATAAAGATGGCCTTATTCGGTCCGTATGGTGACGGACGGATTAAGAATACATGGTGTCACCACCCCAATCCATGCTGAAGGTGTTGTAAAATGCGACAGAACTAATGCTGCTGGGCTGGGATGATGCTGGGCAGCAGCAGTAGTGGGAGTTCCTAAACTGTGCTAATCGTTTTGGAAACTTCACTATCGCGATGTATAAAACGACGGTCAAGACAATATGCCTGGGGCTAGAAGCTGTTCAGTGTGAATAAATAAAGTATATTTATGTTATTGTAATATGAAATAGGACCGCAAGAATAGTAGATTGTTATACAAGGGTCGAAAGGAATCAATACGAGGTATTTAGACGCCCAAGCACAGCGAGGGCGGCTATAGTCAGAGTAGGAATTGATATCTTTCACTCGTGATAAGCACTCTACTCTTCATTTCGAATTTAAGGAAAGTTAAAAATAAAAAACTTATCTGCTCTCCACTTCATAAAGTCATTGTATGTATTTAAGTAGATATATTTCCTTTGATATTTCTGGCAAAAGATTTTCGATAACTGTATCTGCCTCGTCTATAACAGAATCTGGGGTCAACATTTCAGAATCACTTGAGCTCATTTCTTAATAAGATATTAGTCTAAATAAACCGAGATTTTGATACAGCTTACAGAGACAGTATCCCGCCAAATTAAAATCAGTCTATTTCAAATTTTAACTTTGGAACACACCCGCGTCAATGCCGCGGGCAGACCTGCTTACTTTTTTGGCAACGCACTGGCGGTTTATACTCTCACAAGACTGCAGCATTTTTTTCGCCGATTGCCTAACCCAATTTAGTTTTCCCACTTTAGAGAGGGAAGCAATTACTATGAGTCTTTTCCGAACAAAGGAGGGAAGGAGAATCTTCCACCCGCTACTCGGATCAAACAAACACTATTTTCCGAGTATGAGAAATGAAAAAAAAATTACAAGCCCTTTGAGTTTCTTGCAAGTCCTTCTCAGCAACGGTCGCGTTCCGAGCCGGTGGTAAACGATCGAATGTTGAATAATATAAATGTTATGAATAATATGTTGACAATTCGTAAGTACCCATCGTGACCTAAGCAGATTAAATGATTTGAATTTAAATGTGTTAAATTCTGTAATTGGAAGATATCGATAGTTCTGTCGGATATTCCCGTCCCTAAAGGCCCTTCTGGAGCATCGAAATACCCTCGAATGGATGGACTTCGTTACGCTTCATACATATTTTATTATAAAGGCTCACAACTGAACCATGCTATCGTAGAAAGCATTTTACTTTCCATTTATACGCCGCAAGTTTCGCAGACCGCATTTCTAAGTCCCTTTAAGAGTTTTCCTATACGCTTATACGAGTAGCTATAAAAAGAAAAATAAGTAGATATTGAATGCTGATTTATATACAGTAAGGTGACCACCCGTAGTCTTTTTTCGCAAACCGTACTCTTTAAAAATCCTGTACTCTGTAAGTACTCATTTGTATTGAAAGTACTCTTTTGACAGGTTCACAGTGCTTTTTTGTCACGCGCGCAATATTGGCTGCCATAGAGGCCGGAGGACTTTTTTTTTTAGAGGTCCACTCATTTTAACCCACGCACAGTGACTTTTTTTGAGACAACCAAATGCATTCTCAGTCTCTACTACTTTTATTGCTTCCCCGTTTAAGTAATTATTTGTCCGTGTGGATTAAGAATACATAGGGCCACCACCCCATTCCATCCGGAAGGTGCCGTAAGAGCCGACAGAAGGAAATGACAAGGTAGAAAACCAACCTGCAAAAGGAAAACAAATAAAAATAGCGAAGTGAATTAATACCATAATATAAGAAAGCTACGAATTTATTTTTTTGTTTATGGCAAAATAAGTCATTTATGTTATGGAGAGTATTTCTCATTTTCAATTTCATTAATGTGCTATTTCCGCTTTCACAGAAAATCGAGGCGCCTTTCCTGGCCGCAGTTGAGTCTACACTCGGCGACCGGTACACTCCTAACGTGGAAAATATATACAAAATAACCATAAAATTCATTCTGGAAACGCTCATAGAAGGCTACGAGAAAGCTGGGAACAAACCTAATTCCAGCACGTGAGCGAAAATAGCCCTGAGAGTGAATTTTCAAAATATGGAACACAATATAGACTAGAACACGACACAAGACACGGATCATCTAAAATTGGTCGGAACAATTCGTCGGAGAAACTTTGGAATTGGATAAACGTTCCGAATTTGAAAACTTCCAAAGTCGGTATCGCTATAAAATTGATGTCAATTGAATGAGATTTCAAGTGAACTGTGTAGTGTACAGATGTTTCCCAAATGCAAAGTGAATTTATGTGTATAATGTGAATATTTTAAATATTGTGTATAGATGTCACTGTATTCTACGCTCGTCTGTATCTAGACTGGATATTTAAAAGTGATCACAAATGAGTATTAAAATGCTTTTGATTGAATAGAAATTTCATTAGAATCAAAAATGTAGATAGAATAGCTGAAATATGTGTGTTAAATTAAGAAAAAATAAACCAAACTGTTTAATGTCTCAAAGTGCTTGTTGTCTAATAATATTTTATTATATTACTGTAATAATTTATTTATTTAGTTCTGTTATTTGACTATGCGTGTTGGCTGGCCCAACGTTGTAAGGATTAATTTATTAACTAATTTATTTGTTTGGTCTTCCGTGCCTCGCATATTATTTATTAGCCTGGAATGTAATTGTCAAATGTAAGAAAATACCAAATTATAGTCTTTGAATATCCGTATACGTTTTAAATTGTACTTCGGAATAAAGTGTATAAATAATTCATTGTTTTACAATATTGTAAAATACACACGTGTTGTGTGTGGTTTAAGTATGTACTTGTGTATATTTTCTACTAACTTTGTGATAAAACTATGTATTTGGAAGTTACCACGGCACATACTTTTCTTGTTTTCATTAAAAAATATTAGAACAACATTTAGGGATTACGCATTGTAAAATTTAATTTAGTTTACGAACTATTTATTACAAATTGAAATGAAAATGTTTCACCACTAGCTCCAAAAATACGTATTCTTCCAATTCTAAACATTCTTCTTCTTTGCTCACCACTGAATATATTTGTGCTAAAAATGTTTTCATGGAAGAACTGTGCCACGGTAGGTTAAAAAGCTATTTAAGAGGAATGAAGAAGAATATTTTTAGCAGTGATTTTCTTTCAAACTCAAAGCTCTTAAAAATCGTTTTAAAAACTACCAACATCAACTTTCGCCTTGGTCCTAACCTAGGTAGTAATCTCCATAGACTGCTTTCAGTCTTCATAATCTACATGCACACCTTTATACGTGCGCATTTCCTCATTCACACAATCCTTACATCTCTTTTCGGGTCTCCCACAACCTTTACGTCCATCCACACTCAAACTGAAACTACTACAAGTTCAGAATGCGGAGAAGAGCTGGCAAGAATCTCTCTAGTTGCCTTAATTGAAACTAAAGGTATATTTAAAAAAAAAACACTAAACAGTATAGTAAGGGCAAGTTCGCGAGACGAGCTGGAGCGATGATGTAGATTCAAGTTTCACCAGATGTAGGATCTCTTTATACAAATTCTTAAACAACCGCCAAGTTGCCGTGGAATGAAGTTAAATTGGAAACGGACAAAGTTAAAGTCGCTTTGGAACTGCGCTCGGGATAATGAACAACAGACTAGGGGACTGTGAATATTCTCTTGAAGAGTGCCCTTTTATTTCAACGTGGGAACTGTTCGCTTGGGAATTCGCAAATTCTTTTTGCACTCTTTTTTAACTACATCTTACTTCCAAGCCAGTAAAAGATCCTCTGCTGAATCGTGCCTCCTTCAATCACTGTTTCAAGTTTTCCTTCTCTTGCGGCTAGGTTTTTGACATGTAATTCTTCTTCTTCAGTCAGCTCTTAATTTAAAAAACTTAAATATAAACCTTAATTTATACAATAATGTTGTAAAAGTCAACAAAACCCAGCACGCTTGGTCTAATGACCGGCCCGGCTAGCTACCACCCACACATCTATGTCCGGCCAAGCATTTTTACTGTGTTCCGTCGTGTGTCTGTGAGAGCCGGTGCCCAACAGGGCATTTCTTTGAATTGCCTGCTCCATCTTCGACCCTGTCGTTGCTTTCCAGCACGTAAGCCTAGGACCAAATGCATTCAAGTGATTCATAAAAAAACCGAAATTACAAAGACAGGTGTCTTTGTCATTTAAAATAACATATTTTTTGGTTGGAATCCGCTGGAACCGAACGGAGTGTGGGGACTGAGTTTTTTTTTTATATTTTGCTCATTTTTTAAAGCCGCACCTGTAGAACTGCAAACGTATCTACTAGTAGTCTGCGTTGCCTAGATTCCAAAATTACACTGGAATTCCACAGATGGCAGCGTCAATTTATTTCGGTCCCAAGATAATTACGTCAAATACAGGTGACAAAATAATCTGGCTCAGTATTTCGAGCATGAATATACATTTGCGTGTGAAGAATTAAGAAATAAGTGTGGTGACGGATTTAGAATACATGGTGTCAACACCCCATTCCATCTTGACGGTGCAAGAACCGACAGAAGGAAATGACAGAGGCGAATACCTAACCACAAGAGAAGAAAACATTTTCTAATTTTTAATATAAATAGACTTCATTCTCGCTTGATGGAAAGCGGAGATGAGGCCTTAGATACACCTTTGCCTAGAAGGAGGTATATTGAGGTAATTACCCTCAATTTAATAGGAGGTAATGTATGGGCTTCTTTGTTTCTACGTAATACATAAACTTCGAATAAGTTTAGAATAATCAGCATCTTCCGAATTAATGATACGGGTCTGAATATCGTTGGAATTTAAACGCGAATAAGGTGTAATTCCCCCTAAAGGTAAATCACCAATGCTGAGTCGTGCCTCCTCCAATTACATGGAGGAAAATTAGCCTACTGTGCCACGCTGGCCAGACCGGTTCAAGTTTTCCTTAGAATATTTCCTTTAGTCGCCTCTTACGACACCTGCAGGATAGAATGGGATGGTGACAGGAAAATGATTTATTCGGCACAATTTTACATTAAATACTATCTATAAAAAAATACTTATACTCTAATATGAATGAAGTACTGACATGAATTTCTTCTTATTTTTATTTGTTTGTATAATTCTTTAAAATTAATAATTATCTGCCACTTTGATTGGAAGTCGAGACAATTGAATCAAAGGGACGTTAATATATTTAAATCATATATTGTCTGTGCGAACGTTATATATTTGTAATTGTAAACTTAAGTTGTAATTACTATAATTACGATTGATTCCATATGCGATGGATGTGTTGTATGTAATTATAAAATGTATTAAGATCGGTGTAATAAAGTGTTAATTTCATTTTAAAAATAACAGTCGTTTTTATTATCCTTTCTATTAATTAGTATATGATCCCGCTATACAACTACCTTCTCCGATATGTTTAATGGATGAAAATTATTTTATTAGACACTAAGTATGTTGAAATTATAAAAAACTAGCGACCCGCCCCGGTTTCACGCGGGTGCAATGATGAATATCTTAATTTATCAGTGTTTGTCTACAATATTATGCATGTATTATACTTAAAAACCTTCCGCTTGAATCACTCTATTTAATTAATAAAAATTAAATTAAACATTTAAATAAACCCCCGACACAATAACCTTTAAAAAGTAAAAAATAAAAATAAATACTTCGCGTTGGGGGACGACTCCCTCTTATTTCCCCCACTGCCTGGTCCCCCAACGCGAAGTATTTATTTTTATTTTTTACTTTTTAAAGGTTATTGTGTCGGGGGTTTATTTAAATTTTTAATTTAATTTTTATTTTATACTTTTTATAGGTACATACTTCTTATAATGTAGATTTTGTTAAATTGCACGTGATGCGCTTTCATTTGAGACCCCACTCGATTATATTTGCAGACATTCGGTTATTCTTCCCCACTTTCATCCCTCATAACTTTTAAACGGCTCACCCGATTTTCATCAAACATGTCTAAGAACACTCGCCCGTAACTCACCTTTCATACAAAAAAAACTTTATTGTAATCGCTTCATCCGTTCGCGAGCTACGGTGCCACAGACAGACAGACAGACAGACAGACCGACAGACAGACAGACCGACAGACAGACAGACACGTGAAACTTATAACACCCCTCTTTTTGCGTCGGGGGTTAAAAAAACCGCCTCAAAATCCGTTCCGTAGTTTTAAAGATTTAAGCATAGATAGGGACTATTAGGGACGGACAGACGACAGCGACTTTGTTTTATACTGTGTAGTGATGTATAGTGATATGGGTTGCCTGAAAAATAACTGGTCAGGATATGAAAATGAAAATGTCTAATAAAATAATTTTCATCTATTAAACATATCGGTGAAAGTTGTTGTATAGCGGGATCTTCACTATCACTACATAGTATAAAACAAAGTCGCTGTTGTCTGTCCGTCCCTATGTATGCATAAATCTTTTAAACTACGCAACGGATTTTGATACGGTTTTTTTTAATAGATAGAGTGATTCAAGAGGAAGGTTTATATGTATAACCCACCCCCGCTTTGCACGGGCGAAGCCGGGGCGGGCCACTAGTAGACTATATTTTGTAGATTTGATCAGGTGTTCACTAGATATCCGACCAGCATTTGGAAACCGGCCGTGAAATAAGATCATGATTACATTTATACCTACTACTACTCAGCTTAAAAATTGCCCCCTGTTGAACCGGGTCTCCTCCCATAAAAGAGAGGGTAACAAGCCGGCCAGGTGGGTTGGCACACGGTTTAGTTTAAAGTTTTCCTTCTCTTGGGGCTAGGTTATCGGCTTTGTTATTGATTAATTTGTCGGCTCTTACGACAACCTCAGGATGGAATGGGTGGTGACACTATGTATTTTAAATCCCTCACCACACAGACAACAAAAATAAAGGAAACCATAATCTGACTACGTACCTTTTTAAGATATCATTCATGACAATTCATGGCATATTTGAATGGTAACATTAATTAATTTATAACCTTTATTCAGTTTATAATAAAGGTCACGTTCCGTTGACAAAGGATATTCATCCAATGACGTATTGTACCCATTATTACGTAAAAGGATAGGACATTATCATACAATTGCAAAGAGTCATAAAATGCATGGCAACCCTACTCAAGAATAGTGTTGTACTGTACGTGTTATAACTATCGCTTTAATTATTTTTTCATTTTCAACGTTTTATAAATCAGTGTGTTTATTATACCTCACAGCCCATAGATGACCCACCATTGAGTCCAGCCTCCTCCAACTACATGGAGGGTAATTAGCCTTCGGTGCCACGCTGGCCAGACGGGTTGGCTTCGTATCATGTTTTTCAACTCTTCCGACACCCTCGAGACGAAAAGCGACACTTTAAATTCCAAATCGATCACACTGCATATAAACATACTATACATACATACAGTCACGCCTTTTTCCCGCAGTGGTAGGCAGATATCACATCCTTCCACTTACTACGATCCTGGCTCACAACATTCGCTTCTTCCACTTTCAACAACCTCTTCATGCATGCTCGTCGGTTTAGAGTGCTTCTGACCTGATCTTTCTTTAAGACATCACCTATTTTATCAAGGGATGTCCTTCTAGGCCTGTCCCTTCAAAATACTAGCACAATATAAAGCGGTAAAAGCAAAATTACTGCAATTGGAACAAACATGTTCCGAAGTAATATTACATTTAGCAAGCCATTTGCCGCCCGGCACGTTGCCGCCCCATTCGCTGCTCCTATCGCAAATTGGATTTGGAAGGTCAGCCATATTGGTCACATATTCTAACAAAAACTGCTCCGTATACCAGAATAGCTGTTATAATTGTTATTTGTTTCCAATACCAGCTGGCTATGGAGATTGGGATGTGTTGCTAAGGTTTTATTGAAAGACATAAACAGCTCTGTTATGGCTTAATTGTGTTAGGCTCGGGGTCTGAATCGGACGTGGTTACTTAATGCTTTAAGCGGCGTAAAAATTCTTTAACGTCCCCTTAGAAATCCCCATTTTGTCCAATAATTTTAGGATGCCTCGTTGGTCTAGGGGTTAGATGTGCCGCCGTTGGATCAACGGTGCCGGGTTCGATTCCGGGGTCGGGTAAGTGTCTATAACTAAACCAGAGGCACTTTCTTTGAGTCTGGGTGTCATTTGTGTTCGTGAATTATACACTATGTTTGTGCACTGCCCTGCTGTACAGGATATAACGAGCGCAGGATTCGATTTATTTAAAAAAAAATGGATGTTCAGCGCATGGACGTCCCACTGTTGAGTCGGGCCTCCTCCTGTTACATGGAGGGCAATTAGCCATGCCACTCTGGCCAGGCGGGTTGGCACAGGGTTTCATTTCAAGCTTTCCGTCTCTTGCGGCTAGGTTATCGGCCTTGACATTACGTTTTGTCAGCTCTTACGACACCCTGAGGGCGGATCGGGGTGGTGACACTGTGTATTCTTAATCCGTCACCGGTTAGGTCGTTTTTCAAACTCCTGTAAATAACAGTAAAAGTCACCAGGATAATGACCATCCGTGGCCCACGGCTGAGTCAGGCCTCCTCCAATTACATGGAGCCTACTGTGCTAAGCTGGCCAGACGTTTTCGGCCTTTTGTCGTCTCTTGCGACACCCTCACGATGGAATGGCATGGTGACAGTGTGTTTTCTAAATTCACCACACAAGCTTTTGACACAAGTACTTTTAGCGTCCTTTAAAAGCTAAATGCTACTCCTACTATAGTAAATATTCTTCTAGTCTACGCTAAACAACTTGAGCACAAGATTCCGTAGTGGAGTAATGTTTGGGCATGCAAGCAAACCACTGCAACTTGATGATGTTGTTCTAGGTGGCCAAAGGATCTTTAGAGGTAAAGGCTTAAAATAAGTTAATTAGAAATGAATATTTCCTTCCATAAAATTAGGAGAGGCCCGATTACGAAGTGAACAACTTCTGGAATGAGATTAAGACTATAATGAGGCTGGTGCAAGAGATATTTTAAAATTATGCTGCTTGAAATAATTTCAAACTCGTAACCTTCTCTCAAGGACTTCTCCAATATTTATTTCTCACACGTCAACGGTTTTATTACAACCTCTCATAAACTTCACAATAAAAAGTAACGTTCAACAATACTAACAACACTAATATAGCTATTTTGAGAAATAACGACTACTAACTCGCACATCACTAGGTCCACTTCAGTTGTAAAAAACCGTCGTAGCACTAGTCTCTCCGACAACGATTTTAATTGTATATTAACTAATTAACGGAAAATAACTAGACATCGTTCTTGCTGTGATAACGAGTTTTAGTGCCAATCTAATCGATTTTTAATAGTCAACACACATCGATTACTCTACAGAAAAGTGCGTATTCTGTTGTGGAATTTAATTTATTTAAACACTTAGCCGCTGAGAGCCGTCCATCATTATTGCCGCAGAAACTGTAGATATTTTGATATAAAATAAAGATTCTTAAAAAAAATACAATCGTGAGCACGCGTAGAGTACTTTTTTCTAATTTTAGCGCGAACAAACAATTTTGATGCATTTGATTTCACACGCGCTCGAGTAGGTACTCGTATCTTCAATGAGCTAGTATACGGTAGCGAGCCAAACGAACGCGAGTAAAATAAAAAAAATACTATTCAAAAGCGTATGTAAAATAGAACAGCCAAAAAGTGCCAGTGCTATAACTCTTTTTTAATTTTGGACATAATGATATATTATTGAAATTAAAGTAAGTTAGCGTTCGGATAGCGGAGGTGCAAGGATTTTTTTAAAATGGGATGTGAAATTTCGAAATGTGTGAAGGATGGTACAGTAGACATGATAGACCACGACGCAATCGATCGCCCACCACCGCCTGCGGACCCTCGGTCTCCCCTTACTACAAAGCAGCAGTACTGTATGCTTGCCTCGTGGAAAGGGATTTTCCGGCAGATTGAGAAAACTGGAATTGTACTGTTTATCAAGTAAGACCTATGCATGTTTGTTATTGTTTTTATTTTTATACAGAAAACCGTAAAATTTTACGTCATAATATATTATGAAGAAAGAAATTTTGCAGTATATTAAAAATATTATGCAATTTTATTTAACTCTAAACCTAAGCGCACTTGTCATTGGCGAAATAATTGGTTAACGATTGCTATTATGGCCATAATTATTTAGTATTACCTAAAATCAAATTAAGAAGAAGCAAATATTAAATTGACCGTAATGTGATACGTATAATATTGATGTGTCTTATAACATTATGTGTCTGTATAAATTTTAACTGTAATATCAATCTTTCGTTAGCATTCCTAAAAATGGACCGAAACTTTATGGTTCGCGTATTATCGCGTATTGTACATACAGACACTGACCAGGTACATTTTAGATAAACCGATTTCAAAATAGGCATTAGCAACCATTTGATTTTCGCATATTAGGACCATTTTTGAAGTGTCCGTTTACAATTTTTATTAAGGTTTTTTTTTGCAAATAAACAAAATCGTTCAGATTTTCCCTTCTAATCTCTGTTGACCACTCATTTCAAATATTGTGCCAAATTACTGGACTGATTTCGATAGAATTAATATCAGGCCAATCTGAAACCACTACCATTTAAATGAACTGACGGAGTTATAAGGTAACAAACAATACAACCGAATTGGGAACCTCCTCTTTTTTTAATTCCATTGCCTTAACTTTTCGTTTCCGTAGCGAAAACGTATTTAAATAAAATGTGGAACGTCTACACATGTAACACAAACATGTGTTTTTAAGATACTTATACTGACAACGATCATTTAATTTGTTAAATCGATCTGTAGTAAAGATCCGATAAAAATAATGAGGATACGTGAACAGGTGAGCTGTTTATAGATCTTCCAATAACTCTGACGAATGAAATTGGACTGTCGAGCTCACCTTGGATAAAGAAAATTTTAATATGTCTTATTTCCATTTCGAATTTATTTTATAAATGCGACATTACAAATGTCGCATTTATAAAATAAATTTGTATTGGAATTCAATGAAAATTGCACAGAATTTCACACACAATACAACAGTTTAAGAATGTGTTAGACTGTCACAACTTAGTCGTCAAGAGTAATGGAGTCTACAAGAAACAAGAACTACAACAAGTCAGTCTACAAGAAGTCAGTCGGTGACGGACATCGGCGGAAATCTTTACAGTAATGGTCTTGGTGTCTTAAGATTATTAACTCTATGGACGCGGAGCGTTCCTTTTTAAATAGTAGGAGAGAACGTGTCATGTATTGATGTAGTGTGTGCGAAACAGAAGTCACAAGAGTGATTTTATATTATGAAACAATCATCATCATTTCAGCCAAAAGACGTCCACTGCTGGATATAGGCCTCCCCCAAGGATCTCCACAAAGGCAGGTCCTGGGCCGCCCGCATCCACTGCTTTCCGGCGACCTTAACCAGGTCGTCGGTCCACCGCCAGCACTGCGCCTTCCGGAACGCGGTCGCCACTCGAGGACTTTTCTGCCCCATCGGGTGTCGGTCCTGCGAGCTATGTGCCCTGCCCACTGCCACTTAAGTTTGGCAATCCGGTGGGCTATGTCGGTGACCCTGGTTTTCCTGCGTATATCCTCATTTCTGATTCGATCTCGCAGGGAAACTCCGAGCATAGCCCTTACGAAACAATATTATATGTATAATGTCGGGTGGTGGTGCAGACAATTTGTATAGACACCTTCATTTTGTAAAAATATTTAATCACCAGCTGTTATTATAATATGTCATAATTATATTAACAAGCACCGGATACATAAAATACATATTATAACGTATATAATAAACCTTATATGATAATAATTCCGATAGCTCAGAGCTTATATTGCATCAGAAAAACTCCGATATCTACCTTAAACTTCCAGATATAAAAAAAAACATTTAAATTCAGATCAACTCCTTTTCGTCAGCTTTATACACTCACATTGAATAGCTTTAAGGTGGTTATAACACCCTGTATTTAACACTCCTATTTATCCAGTCAAAACATAATACTAATAATCAGCTTTATAACTGAAAAATTCTCAATTTGTCTAGTCTATTCCAAAATTAATTCTGGCCGAGAGTTTTATTTCTCCCTTTGTAAACGTAACTAGGTCAAATGGGTACCTCAAAAGACTGGCACAATGGCGAGCATTATCGTCATCATTAAAATATTCGTAAATTTTGTTGAAATCAGAAACTGTTATTGTGCTTCCTTTATCATAAAAGAGAGCATTCGTTTACACAATTGTTTAGAAACAAGGATCATACAAATATCTACAAGTGACTGACTTTGTGAACCAACTACCTGGAATAAGGTACATAACGAGTAAGTAGGATTATATTAGAAAACTGGCGACCCGCCCCGGCTTCGCACGGGTGCAATGATGAACATCTAAATTTATGAGTGTTTATCTACGATAATATGCATGTATTATACATATAAACCTTCCCCTTGAATCACTCTATCTATTAAAAACCGCTTCAAAATCCGTTGCGTAGTTTTAAAGATTTAAGCATACATAGGGACCGACAGACGACAGCGACTTTGTTTTATACTATGTAGTGATGATAGTGATAGTGATGATAGTGATAGTGATGATAGTGGCGATAGTGATAGTCATGATAATAATAGTTATTAATGGCAGTGTCGATGGATTTAGAATACATAGTGTCGCCACCCTAATCAGGCAGATCACATGTCCGCAAGACAAGGAAAAGGCACAGTAGGCCCCCCATGTTATTGGAGGAGGCCCGACTCAGCAGTGGGTATTTTATGGACTGAGTAGGATATTAGAAAGTTAAACCAACTTCACCTCTAAATGTGTCCGTCAACCCTTAGATATGTAAAATTTCATCAGAACTCATTCTATACATAGCTCACTGATTCCGAATCCCAAAAGTTGTTAGTGAGGGATCCTTACACACCCAAATAGTTAATTAGCGAAGGTAGGCGGCTTTTGACAATATAAATTTGACAAAAGACTCTTGGCCTCATTCATACCCGTAAATAGACAAAGCCAATGAACTTTTAGGCGTTCCGTACAAATATTCCTCTAAAGCTGTCTAAAGCTAATCGTATTTATTTTATAATAACAGTCTTTATTTGCAGAAAGTAGGTCGCCTTTCTACATCATCTACATCGAGTTTTAAAACTAGACTTTTTATAACTATGTAGATATATATTGGCCAACGCTTGAAGACCTACTCTTGAATCACTCTAACTATTAAAAAAAAACGCTTCAAAATCCGTTGCGTAGTTTTGAAGATTTAAGCATACATAGGGACGGACAGACGACAGCGACTTTGTTTTATACTATGTAGTGATAGTCCGTTGTCCGCGTGGTGACGGATTTAGAATACACAATGTCACCAACCTATTCCACCCTAAGGGTGTCGTAAGAGGCGACTAAAGGAACTCAAAAGCCTATATAACCTAGCCTGAAGAGAAGGAAAACTTGAAATCAACCCATCTCTAATCTCACTCATATTTCTAAATACATAGAAAAACAAGTTATTGGTACATAGAACTGTACTTTTCGGTAGGGACTTCGAATGGCTTTAGGGTGTTTGTTAAACCCTGTATAGTTTACGATTACATCTAAAACGAAGCCTAGTGAGGCCCAGCCCTATTAAACAGAATTGATCCCCAAAGGCCCCGAAACAACAGACCTTGTTTGCTGATGTTACCGTGTCGGCATTGTTCAAAGCGGTACGCCCACGACTGACGTCTTACGTTCCTGAACCGGAGATGAATGGGTTATGAGAACCGTTAAGTGTTAATCTTATCCATAAATTTCAGGATTACTGAAATAGAAAAAAATGTGTACAAAGACGGTTATGTTTAAGTTTTTTATATTCAAACGTTCATGATTTACGAAAGCATACATGCTGCGGTATACATAAGATTCTAACTTTGTAAACAATCCTGTTAATTGGAAAAAAAAACAACTACAGATTTTCTTGCCGACTCTTCTCTGTAGAGCAGCATTCCGGACCAGTGGGAGTTTCAGTATCAATGTGGGTGGATGGAAGGGCTGTAGGAGACCAAAAGAGATGGATGGATTCTGAGAGCGAATAAATGTGTGTGAAAGTAGATATCACGACCTAGCGTGGGACAAAGGCCGAATGATGTTAACGCGAATTTTAAAAATGGTTATCTTTAAGAGATTGGTGATAAATAAAGCCTATGTAAATAAAAATCAGTTTGAGTATGAATTTAGATGAAACAAAAAACAAAATTTACTTGGCGATTGATTCCGGAACGTTAATTATGAGGGCTATAGTCTACATAGACTGATTGATATTATTTTATTTCTTACTAGCGATCCGCCCCGGCACGCCGCGGCGCCGGCACGGGTGCAATGATGAACATCTAAATTTAAGTGTTTCTCTACAATATTATGCATTTAATATACATATAAACCTTCCTCTTGAATCACTCTATCTATTAAAACAAACCGCTTCAAAATCTTTTGCGTAGTTTTAAAGATTTAAGCATACATAGGGACGGACAGACGACACCGACTTTGTTTTATACTGTGTAGTGATCCAGCCTAAAAATTATCTGGGCCCCAACACACATTACCACATGGGCTTAATTTATTAAATTATTTAAATTAGTTTTACTTTATTATATTTTTTTAACATAATATTTTATTTTACAAATAAATGGAATTCCTCACTGCTCATTCTACAGAGTCAAAATCTACATTCACCGTTCAAGTTTTCCTTCTCTTGCGGCCATGTTATCCGCCTTGTCATTTCCTTTTTTGTCTGTTACGATACCCTCAGGATGGAATGGGGTGTGTATACAAAAAATATTTAAGATATACCTTGCCTTTAACGTCCGTGTTATTTTTATTGCATATAAACTCAGAACCAATAACTAGTAAGGCCAAGAATACCCAAATTTGCCGACAAATGGTTTTGTTTACTCATTTCAAGTTTCATAGCACACTACAGAACCGATCACATTTTTATGGGACCAATCTGAAGACCAATACAAATAATTTTCCAAATCGGTCTATAAATGATGGAGTTATGTGATAACAAAAACATAAATAGATGAATTTAGAACTCCTACTTTTTTGTAGGTGTGGTGACAGATTTAGAATACATACATTCACCACCTTATCCCATCCTGAAGGAAAACTTGATAGGAAATCCTGTGACAACCCGTCTGGCCAGCGTGGCACAGTAGGCTAAATACATTCCATGTATTTGGGAAAGGCCCAGCAGTGGGTCATTTATGGACTGGAAAGTAGTACTTTTTTAGATGCTTTAAAAAAATTAGTTTTGGCCCTGTCTGGGCGGGGTATACTTCACAGAATTTTCGGTGGGCTTCGAAAGGCCATAGAGAGAGAGTTTCTTTTTAATTTTGTGGGGCTCAGTTTTAAAGCCTGATGGTAAACGTTTATCACTTAAGCCGCTTTTACCGACTACGGAGGTCAATACTCAAGGTATCACTTAGTTCCACCCACCCTTCAAAAAGTAAAAGTATGGCGCGGCCAAACTCACTGTATTGCCTGAGAAGAAAAATAAATTTTATTTTTTATCGATAAATTAAGGAACGGTTAAAACGGATACGTTGGTAGTCCCCGTAATATAAATATGCTTGGACATTTCACACAACGCCATCTGGTCCCAAGCTAAGCAACTTAATGCTTAGTTATGGCAACAAGATGGATGATAAACTACTTATATACATTTTTTTTTTGTAAATCACTATCACTATCACTACATATTATAAAACAAAGTCGCTGTCGTCTGTCCGTCCCTATGTATGCTTAAATCTTTAAAACTACGCAACGGATTTTGAAGCGGTTTTTTTTAATAGATAGAGTGATTCAAGAGGAAGGTTTTTAAGTATAATACATGCACAATTGCACCGTGCGAAGCCGGGGCGGGTCGCTAGTACATACATATTATAGATAGAAAACACCCAGACCCGGAACAAATATTTCTAAACTATTTAAGCGAGTTTAAATAAAGCCCGTTTAGTGACGGATTTAGAATACATAGGGTCTCCACCCCATTCCATCCTGAGGGTGTCGTAAGAGCCGACAAAAGGAAATGACAAGGCCGAAAACCTAGACATAAATTTAAAACGAAACCCTGTGCCAAACCGCCTGTTCAGTGTGGCACTGTATATAGCTAATTACCCTCCATGTAAAAGGAGGAAGCCCGATTTAGCAGTGGGCAGTGAGTGGTATATAAAATCTACGACTTTTGTTGATTATAGAGACGTCAAAACTCTATTGCACCTCGCAGAGTCCAGTTCCAGCAACCTTGGCAAGGTTCTCCGTCATAAACAAATTATTTGAAGGTTTGGTTGTTACTTAAGCATGTGACACCATTAAAATTTATCAACATAATCGTGATCTTATTTCCACTGCGACATTGACATCAATTAACAGCTACAAGTGTTAGGCCCTGCGTACACAAGGCGACGCAAATCTTGGATACTAATGTAGTATACAACATTAGTATAAAGTCGCGAGTATCGAGTAGCGAACGCTCTGTACACACGACATTGAATCGCAAGGCGCGAATTGCCTATTCAGTCACGTTAACGGCCATTCTTACTGCTGCCCAAACTTTTTCTGTAATCTCTTTTTTAGAATATTCTTCGAAGTTATCACTATCACTACATTTTATAAAACAAAGTCGCTGTCGTCTGTCCGTCCCTATGTATGTTTAAATCTTTAATACTTCGTAACGGATTTTGAAGCGGTTTTAGTACATAGATAGAGTGATTCAAGAGGAAGTTTTCTAACTATAGTTAATACATGCATAATATTGTAGAGAACCATTGATAAATTTAGATGTTCATCATCGTGCGAAGCCGGGGCGGGTCGCTAGTAATAAATTAAACAAGGATATTTTTCCACCTCAGAACAATATTTATTACTAGCTTTTGGGCGCGGCTTCGCTCGCGTGGACTTCGAACCCGTGCTTATCTCTATGCATTTTTTTTATGAATATAAAAGTGGTTATTGTGACTAAACTATGATAGTTAGATATGTGCTCTCGCGGACTTTTTTGTAGATTTTAATAAGACCTACAAACTCGTAGTACTTCATTTTGTTCTATTGTCAATAGTTTTTGCAGCGCACGCGTAAATAAGTTTTCGATTTTACACCTTGGGTTACAAAATCGCAATTTTCATACGGATCCCTAATTCCTTTGAAAATAAAATATAGCCTATAACCTTCCTCGATAAATGGACTATCTACCACTGAAAGAATTTTTGAAATCGGACCAGTAGTTCCTGAGATTAGCGCGTTCAAACAAACAAACAAACAAACTCTGCAGCTTTATATATTAGTATAGAGTATAGATTCAAAAATTGCTCGTGTGACCCAATGGATATTTATGGCGGTAGTTTGAAGAATGAAATCGTTGAGTATCGAAGATTTGCGTAGCCTTGTGTACGAAGGGCCTTAGTATTTTTAATATTGGGAAGCCACGATTCGACACAGTAAAATGTTGTCCAAATTAACCATGAATATTGATGACGATTTATTTCAATAGCATACAACAACACGTGTATAGTAGCTTCAACCAATAGCGTATCTTACGACAGTCTCCCTTGTCTGCTAATCAGTGCCAAAGAAATTTAAAAAAATCGACCTTTACGCTAGATGGATTTTGGATGAAGTGGGGTGTTGGCACTTTGTATTCTAAATTCGTAATAACACGGATAGAACTGAACAATTTATGGAAAATTACGTAGGTTTCTCATTTGTTTAACTATGTATTTACATTGTTTAATGTAGTATCGAATGTATTGTATAGATAGATGATAAACTCTTTATTGTACACGAGAGAAATAGACAGAACACAATATTATGCAACAATTTGTAGAAGGGGGCGGTCTTATCGCTGAATGCTATTTCTTACAGACAACTATGTATGTGTTTGTTTTCCCAATTAAAAATATACCAAACCAAACAGGATGTATAATGTGAAATATACGATATATATCGTTAATATCGAATCAATCATATACTAGCATTATCTCATATCGAATGAACCGGGAGGTAATCGGTTTAACATTAGTACTGGTATGTATCGGTTTGATGTATTCGATACTTGCGAAATCGATTTGGAAGTTCGTTGGCCTCGGTACGGAGTCTGACCCGAATATATTACTAAAGTTGTTTTAGTACGGTAGTCGTTAATTACTTTCGGTGGCACTATAAAATTGGTATTAACCTCTTCATTTATATTCTACCCAACCTTACACTAGTCACACTAGTCCTAATCTGTTTGGTTCTAGCCCATAAAATAACCCAGTCCTGAGTCTGGCCACCTCCTGTCACAGCTCCACCCACAGGATGGAATAGGATAGTGACAATATGTATTCTACGTCACGACACTAGTTCATCTAATTGGTCACAACTCCCAGTGCAGTAGGTGGTTACCGTGTGCCTGTCGAGGCCTTTTTTTCGGGGAATAATATCCTTTGCCTCGTTGGTCTAGTGGTTAGATGTGCCGCCTTTGGATCAACGGGTCCCGGGTTCGATTCCGGGGTCGGGCAAGTGTCTTTGTCTAAACCAGAGGCACTGGCTCGGAGTCTGGGTGTCATTTCTATCTATAATATGTATGTATTTACAAAAAAAATATGTATGTAAGTAGTTTATCATCCATCTCGTTACCATAACACAAGCATTAAGTTGCTTAGCTTGGGACGAGATGGCGTTGTGTGAAATGTCCAAGGATATTTATTATTATTATTATTATTATTTACTTTATGGACTGTTCACACAGGCCTGGGGAAGGCCAGTGTAGAGTGTGCAAAGAAGGGAGCTCCGGCTGACCCACGCCGCGGTCGGATTCCGGGGGTGAGGGCGACGCCCCCCTTCTACACTCGTCGGGGGACCCGCCACTGACGAAAATCCCAATGTCTAAGGGCGTCCCAGTTGCCCGGCATGCCCTCCGATAGACGTTACACACCACGTTGGGGCGTCACAGTGAAATGCGTTTACGCGCAACTGTGGCGCCCCAAGCGTGTCGTGTGAGGGTACAGCGCTGGGGTTTTAGTGGGTTGACGAGTAGTTTCCGAAGTCCTACATAATCGCCCACCTCATGCATGCATATAGCACTTCGGCAGCGTCAACAAAAAAAACATACTCATGCTATAAGATATCATGCTTGCCTATTGTTTTCAATCTATTACGGCACTATGACGGTTAGTGACATTTGTTCTAAATCCATTCTGTACAGATCAAAGTTTGCTTACCTCAAAAACCTTGTGTAAACCTTGTGCTAAAGTCTTGAAAACGCTCTATTTTTATTGCACTCGCTATTAATGTAGTTCTTTATGAGGTGAAGAAAGCAGTAACGTAAACATGAGTGGAGTTATACTCAACAGACTGTCTAGACAGATGGGCTTGGTGATGCTCTTAGTCTGAGTAACTCATACAGATCTGTGTTGCCATAACAACACAAAAGTAGAGCTACTCCGTCCGCGTGGTGACGGATTTGGAGTACAGTATCACCACCCGATACCAACCTGAAGGTGTCGTAGGAGCCGACAAATGGAAATAGCAAGGCCGAAAAGTTAGCCACAAGGAAAACTTGGTACGAAACCCGTTTGGCAAGTACACAGTAAGCAACTTTTTAGGCTGAAGGTAGGGGAGTAAACTGAAAGATACGTGCTTAGCAGAGCGTAGTATATTTGGGAAATATATACATAGAACATAAAAATTATAGAGAAAAGAATATTGACACATAATTGTGAGAGAGAGATTTGGTGGATAACCCACCAGCCTGGGGTAGGCTGGGTGATGCACCCCTCAGTGGAGTGGGGGGTAATCCCCCTACCCACTAAAATTTCTATTCAAGTCATCCGACACGATGTTATTGCTAGCCTTCTTCTGTTGAATTCAGGATTTCTCACTAAGTCATTTTGAAACTTAACGAATAGTACAAAGGTTCAAAATCGATAATCAAATATGCTGTCATTGTCGATTGTCACTATCTATTAAATTAGCAAGTTTTGAGCCCAGGGTGCCTATGCGCAGCTATATTTTCTGAGTGTATAACTTCAGTAACCTCGCACAGCTAGTCTATCTTGAAGACTGACTGCCTCGTTGGTTAGAATCAACGGATCCCGGGTTCACTTCCGGGGTCGAGCAAGTCTTTGTCTAAACCAGAGGCATTTGGTCAGAGTCTGGGTGTCATTTGTCGTCGCAAATTACATGTCGGGTAACTGCCCCCGTGATACAGGTTATACCTAGTGCGACGGATTCGTCTTTTATTTTTAATTAAAAAAATACCCCTTACTAAAACCGATAAGAAACCCTATTGAAATTTTGTCATAGCACCAACCCACTACGCCAATCGGCTATATGTATTTTTAAGTTATAACTTTGTATTTTCTCTGTAAGTGATTGTGTAAATCTTTTGAGAAAATAAATATCTAAAACCGTAAAAGAAAATGAAAGAAATCACCTTTTCTATATCAGCCACTACCTGGACGAAGTCACAAGGCTTTTCTAGTAACAAATACACCGTGTCTCTGAGCATTTTTAATTTGGTACACATTAACCATACGATATGATAGTAAGAATTTATGAGTCCGATTGCACGAAGCAAGCAATAACATCCATTACGGCTGGTCAGTGATTGCGCACAGCTCAGAGGCTGGAGATTACCATGGATTTGTTTTATTGTTTTTATTAAAAACTAGAGATCAACACGAGCTCAGCCCAAAAATATATGTACCAGTTTTCCTATACTAGGTAAACAAGATTTGATACAAACTCTATGGCAATTCATCTGGCCCATATCCGTCTGCCCATCACTACATAGTTTAAAACAAAGTCGCTGTCGTCTGTCCGTCCTTATGTATGCTTAAATCTTTAAAACTACGCAACGGATTTTGAAGCGGATTTTTTAATTAGATAGAGTGATTTAAGAGGATGGTTTATATGTTAATCCTACTAATATTATAAACGTGAAAGTTTGTAAGTATGGATGGATGGATGGATGTTTGTTATTCTTTCACGTAAAAACGACGGAATGGATTTTGATGAAACTTTATAATAATATAGCTTGTACATCAGAATAACACATAGGCTACGATTTATAAAGATATTGTGTGTAAATTTATAGAGATATTATGTTAAATTTAAATTTCTAATTGTCAAATTTTCAGCCATATTTAAATATAGACAACATAAGATTTCGCTGTCAGTTACGTTTTGTCAGGTATCCTATGTCCGAATTTCTTTTTTATATAAAGCGATGAAGACGTTGGACAATTCATAAAATCATACTTAATATTATAAACGTGAAAGTGTAAATGTATGTAATCCCGTTCCGTGATATAAAACATCGTATAACAAAATGCAATTGCTGGAATAACAAAACGTCACTGACAGCTAAACGTTATGTTGTCTATAGTTTGACAAATTTGACAATTAGAAATTTTGAAGTTGACCGGTTGATGTATTTATTTCGAGCATGGACGTATAAAAAAAGTCGGACAGTCTCGCTAACGAAAAACTGTGACATCATAGTCGGCCAGATCAGCTATATGTACAGGCCAGCACGCACACTTTTACACATTAGTCGGCCATTACGCGCGTGAACATCGATGCTTATAGACGCAATATGCGGCGAAAAAATAAAAATTATAAATCATGTCTTGCATGGTAAAATGGTGTAAAAACCGTAGTGACCGAAAGAAAAACAATCCATGAATCACGTTTCATACGTAAATGAATAATTCAAACACTTATTTCCAGATTATATACATTAATATCAATTTGTATTTGCTAGAACAAAACAATTAATTTTAAGTTCAGTGTTGCCAATATTCACGTGTGCAAATTAACCGAAATGTGGGCAATTTTTCGTTTATTATAAAAATCAATATATTATTATGGTTAATTATTTAATAGTTACTACTGGGTATTTTATTTTATATTCCTTTTGCTAGATTTTCTAAGGAAAATTAAGTATGGAGAAATGATTGAATTAAAATTACTTAGTAGAAGTTGTAATGGTGAAAACGATTGGATTCCAAACAAATACAGTGTCATTTGCAGTATACATTTTGATGCAGATGACATAAAAACAACTAAAGGAGGACTCCGGCGTGTTGTTACTTATGCAGTACCATAAAAGGTAAATTAGCAATCTAGCAAGACATGGATAATACAAAAAAAAATGAAACTATGCCGCTTATTTTTTCAAAAGTTAAATGTACATTGTAGCTATTGTGTCGGTTTAAAATAATAATTAATATCCTTGGACATTTCACACAACGCCATCTCGTCCCAAGCTAAGCAACTTAATGCTTGTTTTATGGTAACGAGATGGATGATAAACTACTTAAATACATTTTTTTTCTTGTAAAAACATACATATTATAGATAGAAAAACACCCAGACCCGGGACAAATACTTGTAGGTCGTACAAATATTTCTTCCGTGCGGGGATCGAACACGCGACATGTTGCGCAGCAGTCGATCGCTCAACCACTGCGCCAACCGTGTCGTCGAATCGTAAAAATATTCATACATTATTTTAATCCCCAGTGCTTTATTTTGTTTTAATATTTGTTTGAGTCAAGACACGTGGCAGAGGAATAAACTGTTACTGTACCATTTAATACCAGTGCTTCTCAAGAGGTGCGCAATAAATTATAATTATAGTTAGGCAACATAAATATATATTCACAAAAATAATTTGGTAATGAAAGCATTTCTTTTAATTTAGAATCGTCTTCAACACATCTCGAAATTAGAGGAAATTTCAAAAACTTCTCAAAGTAAAAGACATTATTATAAAAGAATACTCAGCATTTCGGATGTTAAAGTTAAACATAACAATTTCGAACAATTTTTTTTTATATTTTAACCATGTTTTTATTGCAAAATTTTGTGTATCTTGGCAACCCCAAAATTAACTCACACATACAGAGCTGCCGCCATTTTGGCGTCTCACTTTTGTCTTAGCCAGAGTTCCGTCCGCATTTTTTTATACGTCCATGATTTCGAGTAAATATTAGCTTATTTTGCCGATATTATCATTAACAATGGCAGACATTGGACCAATAGATGTTATGTAATATTACAAAACACTCCTCAGCGGCTAAAGTTTTATCAAAATGGAAAATCGTCATCTGGGACAAATGTACAATAGCGCATACACGTGCATTGGAAGCACTTATCCGATCCGACCAAACATCTACGCAATGACTCGAGATGTTTTGGAGGCGCAATGATTTAAGGGCCCCCGCGCATTTAGGCGGCCAGGCCGCGCGGCCAGTCGCGCGGCCTGGCCGCATAATGCGCGGATTGGTCGCGGCGGCCAATAGGCCGCGTATGGGACGCGATGTTTTTCGTTGGCCGCGCGACCAATACTTGGCCGCGCGGCCTGGCCGCGTAATGCGCGCAGTTATATACATCGTAGAAGAATTTGTTGGCCGCAGCGACTTGGCCGCGCGGCCTGGCCGCATAATGCGCGGAGGCCCTTACTGTCTGGCTATTTCTGCCAAACACTGCCACTAATTCCAAGATCGACTGCTGCCGCCGAAATAAGCGCTTGCCTCAAATCATCGAAATATGTGGATTGATTTTATTTTCTCAGAATTTCTGTTCATCTACGGACGAGTAGTACATGCATAATATTGTAGAGAAACACTGATAAATTTAGATGTTCATCTTGCACCCGTGCGAATCCGAGGCGGGTCGCTTGTATATGTATAAAAGACCTTTAAAACAATATAAGAAAAAAAAACAGACACTTAAAAATATACAAATATTAAGTAGGCTATGTATAGCAAATGATAGGGAAATTTTAAGTCAATTAAATTTAGTTTTATTGCCTAATTCAAAATCGTGGGATACGATTCGATTTTCAATTCGGTTTCAGCAGATTTACACCTTTATCCGAGATAAATAAACCGCTTTAACTATACATATTTTGGACTCCCAGTGTTTCCAAACATGCTTTACACAAAACACAGCTTGCACACTTACAAATGTGGCTTTCTAAAAGCACGCTTGAAATGAAAATGTTTGCGATTGACATTGATAGGTCATGCCAATCCCGTATATTTATGTATCTATTCCACCAAAGCGTTTATTTCAAAAGCCACTTGGCTTTACTATACCCTTTATCGATAGCTAGTAATTATCGAGTATGAGTCTAAGAATCGATACTTCGAATAATATACGATAGTCATTATCATAATTCGGATAGCTTTAGGTACTAATTGAAGCTTGGCTCCGAATTGTTGGCAATGGCTCAGACGAAATTAGATGATTCAATTTGTATAAACATTCCCATTATGAAGGCCTTTCGGCGTTCATTTATGCGTGGAACTTTTAAACGACCTATTATCTTTGTGATTTATTAGATTCAAGCAGGTAATTATTCATCTCACCAACCTACCTGATAATTTTCTTGGGTTGGTTCTACGACACCGTCAGACTGGAATGGGGTGATGATATTATGGCATTTTCTAAATCCTTGTTGGTCTAGTGGATGGACGCGCCGCCCTTGGATCACGGGATATCAGGTTCGATTCCTGGGCCGGGCAAGTGTCTTTGTGTGTAAACCAGAGGCTCTGAGTCTTTGTGTTCGGAGTCTGGCTGTTGCCCCCGCGATACAGGTTATAACTAGTGCAAAGGCTTCGTTTTAAAAAAAATATAATAAGAACCGTCACCAAACGGAAAACAAATATAACCAATAAATTCCATGACGTGGAAACTTGGCTAGTTTTTTTAAACGAAACCCCTGCACTTGGTTTACCATCGCGGGGGCTGTTTACTACTATCCAGCGCATAGGCGACCCACTGTTGAGTCGGGCCTCCTCCAGTTACATGGAGGGTCATTTGCCTACTGTGCCACGCTGGCCAGTAAAATTAATTATTATTTGTGTTTCTGAAAGTATGAAAAATGCATCAAAAGAACTAGAAGTAACATTAAAATGCTTGAAGATATAATCTTCTGATAAGAAAGAAACAAGAGTACTTACGTCGTCGGGAACCCGACCAACGAATTGACCAATTATTCTTTAAATCGCTGAGTTACATACACAAACAAGATATTAACATTTGCAATACAAATACATCTAATTTTTTTCTAAAGCACGGGTTGGTACAGAGTATCAATTTTTGCTTCTCTTGACATGAGGAAGTAACAGGCTAAGTTTAATTTGTTTATTAATGCTAAAGTAGGCTTTTGACACCCCTAGGTTGGAATGTGGTGGTGACACTATATTATTTATTTATTCTCCATCCGTCATCGAACACAAACGATTCCTAGACTCTGAACAAGTGCCTCTGGTTTACACGATGACACCTTGCCCGACCTCGAAATCGAACCCGTGATCACAAGGCACATCCAACCAACATCTACAAAAGCATAATCCTCTTTTTATGAAAAAGACGATTATTATTATAGTGATGTTGTACTTTTTGGTTGTAATCTATACCTATACATGTATGACCCATAAATAGCACGCCACGGCGACACTGGAAGTAGGCTAGCCCTAGGTCTATTCCACAAAAATGGCTGAAATAAAAATAAAAAAAACAGTAAAAAATAAAAAAAAATCTACTACAAAGAACAGTAATTCTGAATAGTTGCAGGTTAGTCCGAATTTTTTATCTTATGACAATTAAATAAGAATAGGATGCACTTGGCTAAGGCCCGTGCCATAAACCTCTCCACTGGATAGAGAGAGAAATCAAATTTAAATCAAGTCATTAACATTGATCGACGATATTGTTACGAAAAAATCGGGTAATTTAAAAAAAATGATATTTTTTTATAAAGCTAATTATTTGGCAAAGTAACGTTTGTAGTATCAGCTAGTATTTTTATATGACCGACTCATATGGATGATTCGGCCATATAACGCTTGTTCCGGAGAATAGAGTTCCAAATGGTTTCAATGCATTATTGTAGATAGGTCTTTATTTTTGGGAAGGAATAGAGTTCAAAATAAATAAATATACTTGGACATTTCACACAACGCCATCTCGTCCCAAGCTAAGCAAGTTATTGCTTGTGTTATGGTAACGAAATGGATGATAAACCACTTAATATTTTTTTTTTGTAAATACATACATATTATAGATAGAAATGACACCCAGACTCCAAGCCAGTGCCTCAGGTTTTAGACAAAGACACTTGCCCGACCCCGGAATCGAACCCGGGACCCGCTGATCCAAAGGCGGCACATCTAACCACTAAAAAAGCAGTATTGCAGATAGGTCTTTATTCTTTGGGACAGGCGAACAGGAATTAAAAAGATTACAACCAAAAAGTCTACATATTTTTCGCGTAAATGTTAGCTCCACTGTCAGTGCTCTGTCATCGCTACCCTCCTATTGTTTGCATAACAGAGGCTCCAAGCGCTTTGTTCAGTTGGGGTACACGATTGCAGACTAGGAAACATTTCTTCTTTCATTTGTTCCTCTTCTAATCTACCTGAAAGAAGCATTGATTCATGACCCCAAACATTTTCTATTCATTTAATGTAGACTAATTTCTACCGTATTTGATGGACTGTGTGGTGACGGTTTTAGAATACATAGTGTCACCATCCCATCCTGAGAGTGTAGTAAGATCCAACAAAACAAAATGACAAGGCAACCTATTCGCAAGAGAAGGAAAACTTGATACGAAACCCTGTGCCAACGCGCCTGGCGAGCGTGGCACAGTTGGCTAATTACCATATAACTGGAGGAGGCCCGACTCAACAATGGGTCATCTATGGGCTGAGTAGTAGTATAATAAAAAGTGTAACAAACTTTTTTTTTAACAACATAACTATTAGAAAATTGCAAGAATTAATCAACTGTTGGTATTAGCGGTAGTAACGGTAGGCATTCTGTCTATCCCTACAAGATTTGCAAGCGCGAAGATACTGACGTCATCACTGTTTGTTTTCGTATCTATTCCTGATTCGGCCAAGTATGCGAAGTTGTGGTTTAGGCTTCTTTCATCTGCTCGGTTTTTACGTCAAACACTGATTTGTATCGATAAAACAATCAGATATTCTGGTAAATTTATGTATTTTTTTAATAGATGATAAACTAAACTTTATGCGGTGCTAAGTTTACTTTATTGGTAAACTAGCGACCAGCCCGGGCTTCGCACGGGTGCAATGAAGAACCTCTAAATTTATCAGTGTTTCTCTACAATATTATGCATGTATTATACATAAAAACCTTCCTTTTGAATCACTATATCTATTAAAAAAAACGCTTTAAAACCCGTTGCGTAGTTTTAAAGATTTATGCATACATAGGGAAGGACAGACGACAGCGACTTTGTTTTATAATATGCAGTGATAGTGATAACGGAGATAGAATACACGGTGTCACTACCTCCTTCACACCCTCAGTGTTACCGAGCCGATACCATAACCTAGCCGCAAGAGAAGGAAACCTTGACACGAAACCATGTGCCAACCCGTCTGGCTAGCGTGGCACAGTAGGCTAATTACCCTTCCTGCGATAGGAGGAGGCCCGACTCAGCAGTGGGTCATTTATGGGCCCAGTAGGATCCAACATCTAGTAGAGGCAGATATGACCCATCAAACATATTCACATTGCTACATGACATAAATGAATACATTTACTCTCAAAAAGGTATGTCGGTATGTACGCACGTCAGAAACGCCTGTTCCCTTTGCGATCACGTTCGAGTTGGCAAACAGGGAGAAACAATGGCATCGCGTACCGGCCATCGACAGCGGCGTCCATTGAATATTTCAAGATGGCGATGTTACGTCATCGATTGGTCTGATAAACGGCAAACCTTATTTATTATGTGACTCGCTTAAGTAAGGGTTTTTTTTTAGTAATCAGAACTTAGTTAAACACAATAGTTTATATTGAAATTAAACACTTTCTAACGGATTTATCGCGTGTATACAAGATGTCCCAAAAAATTGTGTCAAGCGGAAGTCCAGAGATAGAGCAACCCTTGAGATATCCGAATCCATGTATGTTCTGCGATTTTTCATAGTTTTCGTGTTATGATTATTTTTCTGAACCCACTTCTGAGTCGGGCAAATCCATGGAGGGAAATTAAGCTGTACTCTGAATGCGATCCGCACTCTCCAATAGCTCCGACCTTTGGAAGGCCCCGCCTTCAGGGCTCTATTAATTTAGGCACCCCAAGGTTTAGGAACATGTTTCCCCATTAAGGAACGCAACCCAAGGCTCTGATGCGGGCAGTAGAGGGATGCCGTTGGTTTTATTTAGTGGGTGTAATTATGCATATGTATTATACATATAAACCTTCCTCTGGAATCACTCTATCTATTAAAAAAACCGCTTCAAAATCCGTTGCGTAGTTTTAAAGATTACGGACAGACGACAGCGGCTTTGTTTTATACTATGTAGTGATAGTGATTATCTATTTATATATGTTTTAACTTAAGTATAAAAATCTCATTCTGTCCCAGTTAAACATTAGGCCAAGTTAATCAAAGTGTCCGGGGAGATTACTAATTAACAAATCACAATCTTGTTTATTCCAATAGCATGTAGAAAAACAACAGAAGTACAAATAGAACGAAATGCTATCCCGAGCTAATATAAGATCTCAACTCAAAAGTAACTTTATTTACGTAGGTTTTATAACAAAACTCTTATAAATCGCCATATTTAAAGTTCATCATTCATCAACATCATCATGCTATGACGCCCGTCCCACGCTAGGTGGTAGTCTCCATACACACCTATCAGTCGTCATCTTTCATACACAATTCCTCACTCTTACAATCCACCCATGTCTTTTGATCGCCCACAATATTCGGTAATATAAGTACGACTGTTCTATATATACATAGAAATTTAAATACATACATAGAAGACTACTTTTTAGTTCAGGTATCTAGGAATGACATTTCCCTCTATGGCAATGAATACCCTTTTGTAAAAGCGAGGAAACTTAATTCGATATTGGGTCACTCTGGACTGAAATAATAATCGACTGTTGTCATTATACCAAATGGAATTTAGAATAATGACAACACTCATTATTAAAATAAGACAGAATATAGGAACAGAAAAATACATCACTAAGAACAATATTGTTACAGTAAATTCGCATTTTCTTTTTTTTTAAAGAACATTAACACAATTTTAATCATACTTAGGTAATAGGTAAGTGTAAGGTGTAAGATTTCAAATATCGTTTTACCTTCAACATTCCGAATGTTACATCTATGTGTACCTGGGTCAGGCGAGGTCAGTTTTTTTATATATCTATTTCTTTTTCATCATTTTTGGAGGTTTGCCATACCGCCAATTCCTATTAATTTTGTATTTCTGGTCTTCTTTTTGTACTGTGAAAATGGTGGCATCAGTCAAGAAGTACAAAGTTAAATTACACAGACTGTAATTAAGAATAAACTTACGCAGAACGAACTTGGCCAATTTGGCGACAAACATGGTCGCCCAACTCTGAACTACGAGTAGGACCCACAACCTACCAAGTATACCTGTCAAGTATACACTTAGACATATATTAATCATACAAGAATAAATTCAACCATAATTTAATTTAATAAAACTGTACAGATGCGTGTGTGCATCAAATACATTGTAGTGTGGGTAATGTTTTTTTTTTTGATTTAATATATTTATAATTAATAATTTAATAAAAATAATATTAGTATTCTGCACTCCTTCTCTTTAAAAGGTATATGTATAAGTGTGAGAACATTTCTTAATTTAATTTCTCCGCAATCACTATCACTACATATTATAAAACAAAGTCGCTGTCGTCTGTCCGTCCCTACGTATGTTTAAATCTTTAAAACTACGCAACGGATTTTGAAGCTGTTTGTATAATAGGTACATAGAGTGATTCAAGAGGAAGGTTTTTAAGTATAATACATAATATTTAGAGGAACACTGATAAATTTAGAGGTTCTTATAAAGGTCTACAAAGTTTTTGATTCACGTGTTAATATATAGATACTTCACCGTTAGTATGCTACATACATTATCCTTTAGTAACAGAGGCTATACGCAAAGCCGAGATAAGCACGGGTTTGAAGTCCACGTGGGCGAAGCACATAAGCTAGTGGTGCGATAAAAGAGGGTAAACAGCAATGAGGGTTGATAAAGCTTTGTCTACAGTAAAACATTTTGTTTTGTTTAGATACAGGTATATTTGTTTCTGATGTTCTTTAAAATAAAACGTTCTAAGATTATATTTTTGTTTAATAAAACATCCTGCATTCGTTTGTAAGTCCATTCGTCCGTCTGAGACTTCATAGATCATAAACGAATGGATCGAATTAGGATAGATGAAGGTTTTTAAATTTAAAAGTAGGTTTTCTAGCCATTCCTAAAATATTGTTACGTAGTTTATGGCGTTTTCAGTCTCGTCTTTTTGCTTTTTGTTAAAATGTTACTAACCTCTTTTTACTCCTTATATGTCTCTTTTTCAGGTTATTTGAAGACAATGAAGATCTAATGGACCTGTTTCAAAAATTCGAAAAGCTAAAATCGAAAGAGGACAAATTCAATTCTCAGGAGTTAGCAGACCACGCCACGCAAGTAATGCATACGCTGGACGAGGGGATCAAAAACTTGGGTGACATGGACACCTTCCTGAAGTATGTGCAGCACGTGGGAGCTACTCATCACCAGGTGCCTGGGTTCAAAGCTGAAAATTTCTGGGTAAGCAAAATGGTTCCAAATTATTTCATTTATTCTGAAATAAGTTATTTTTTTAACGAAACCCCTGCACTAGGTATAAACTGTATCGCGGGGGTAATTTACAAACATGAAATTCACGAACACAAATGATACCCTGACTCCAAGCAAGAGCCTCTGGTTTATACAAAGACACTCGCCCGGCCCCGGAATCGAACCCGGGACCCGTTGACCCAAAGGCGGCACATCTAAACCCTAGACCAACGAGGCAGATTGGTATTGGTACTGCGTCTAAGGGCAAATTCAAATTTAAATTTCAAATTCAAATTGTGCCATGTTAGCGAGACGTGTAGGCACAGGGTCTCGTATCAAGATTTTATTCTCTTACGCCAAGGCTTTGTCCTTCTATTGGCTCTTACGAAACCCTTAGGATATAATGGGATGGGGACAACATTGTATTCTACATCCATCATCACACGAACATGTGAATAATACACAATTTAAACAGAAAATATGATAAAAAGAGTGTCTATGGAGTTTCTTGCCTGTTCTTCTCCATAGGATCTACTTTTTGGTACAAACAACTAGCTTCCTAACTTCACTTGCGACCTTTCAAAATACCTGTAAATAGGTTCAATTAAAATAAATTATTTGAGTTTGAAAGTTTTTTGAATTCGTAATCTGCAAAATTCAAATAAGTCTTTTGTCAAAATCACATGGCATTGGTGTCCCACTGACACAATTGTATTACTAGATTACCAAAACTGATAAAAGTAACGGCTCGGTGATATCTTTGGACATCCATTTTTGTATTCTTTTTTATTACAGAAAGTCGAACAGCCATTCCTAGAAGCAGCCAAAACAACACTAGGCGACCGATACACGCCCAACATAGAAAATATTTACAAGCTCACCATCAAATTTATATTGGAAAATCTTGTCAAAGGCTACGAAGAATCTGACAAAGAAAATGGAACGGGACAGACTTGACATGGAAAACTTCTATCATTTATACATATTTTAAATTACCTCGAGAACTTTTCAGCATGTTAGATTTCGATCGTTTGGCCGCTTTTATGCATAATATATGGGCAAAGTATCAAAATCTTCACGGATCTTGCAAATTCGAACATTATATTTAGTTGACGTTTATCAACAAGCTGGATAGTTTCTTCGTCTATCGGTGTCTAAAGCTAATACTGTTTTTCATGGGAAATCCTCATACCCAGCCAGGGCTAGTCAAGTTATATGGGACCCCCAAAACCCGTTCTTCCGTGCCCGCTTCAGGATACGAGTGTCCCTCTCGAACTGGGGAGCATGCTCTGGAATCCCAAGCAGGGTATTGAATTGAATATGTTCATAACTATATTGTCTTAAATACTGTTTTCATAAGTTAAACATATTACGTTATAACTATTACAAACAATTTCTAAACGTACTTTTTTAAGTGTATAACTTTGTGGATAATGATAAATGTCCCAATATGAATATGTAATTCTGCGGAAACTATGTTATATTTTTAATCACATAGTTATTATAAATTTGTTGTTTATTCTGTGCTTTGGGAAAGTTTACAAAATTAACCAAATTTCGACATTTTGGTGCCCTAGTTTTCCTGTATATTTAATGAAGGTTTTAGAATACGGAATTTTAAAACCTTCGATATAGGAAAACTGAAAACGCACTACATAGGAACAAGTGTATGGGTTTGACACCACCTCCAAATGTCAATCACATACATCTAATTGTCCGGAATGGACCGGCCTTTGTGGAAATCTTTGGGCGAGGCCTTTGCCCCGCAGCGGACGTCTTTTGGCTGAAATCATGATGATGATGCTACAAAAGCGGGCGTTTTGAAAGCTACTTGGCTTGGCTGAGGCCTCAGCGTATGCGGCGATTGCCGTCAAACTGGCAGAATATTTTTTGCATTCCCAGCTATCCTACGTTTTTCCGTTAACTTGTAAACTGCAAAAATATAAGCTGTTATCTTATTTTCATGAAACCCGAAAGTACTTAATGCGAAGTAATAATCACAATTGGCCGTCATTATGCAAATACGCTTTTGCGCCTCAGCCAAATATTTGGTGAAACGAGTGCCAAAACAACTGACTCGTAATGTGCCTATAAAACTGCATTTCTCTGAGAATAATATTATAATAGGTTTTATTCATAACAGTTGTAAAAACGATGACAGGACGGTTATTTAAGCTTGTCTATACGAAGTGAATACAATACGATACTTATTGACAATTTAAAACTTAGTTTGGTGGTTAGATGTGCCGCCTTTGGATCAACGGGTCCCGGGTTCGATTCCGGGGTCGGGCAAGTGTCTTTGTCTAAACCAGAGGCACTGGCTCGGAGTCTGGGTGTCATTTCTATCTATAATATGTATGTATTTACAAAAAAAAAATAATGTATATAAGTAGTTTATCATCCATCTCGTTACCATAACACAAGCATTAAGTTGCTTAGCTTGGGACGAGATGGCGTTGTGTAAAATGTCCAAGGATATTATTATTTATTATTATTATTATTCGTATAGAATTGTAAAATCGCGTATGAATCCTCATTATTTTATAAATTACCAACTACCATCAAGAGGGAGAGGATAGACCTAGCGGACTATACGTGGCACGATCGATCTGTGGGTTAAGCTACGCCTGGCTCGAGACGAAAAAATCGAGGGAGATATTAGTTTTAGATAATATATCAAGATGAACATTAGTTTTACAGTGATACTGTTGCCTTCGATTTATACTATTTTTTTTATTTCAGATAAGGGATACCTATCTGACATACCTACGTAGGTACATACTTATATTATATCATGTAATTCTAAGTAGGTATCTACATACAACAATAGGATTTCGACAAATAAAGTCATGGATACTTTTCTCTAAAGATTATTCCATAGATATGACCATAAGTTTGTCAAAGTTTTTATAGTTAATATATATGTATAAGTTTATAGGCTACTATTATTTTAACAAAATTTACTACACATTTGAATGTTGTAAGTGGAGTATTTTTTAATAATGGGTTAACCCTTATTTACCCATAGTACAAGTTTCATAATATTATTTACTATAAATAGAAATAATATAAAAGATAATATAAAAAAATATATAATATGCAATATAATTTATTCTTTTACTAGTGGCCCGCCCCGGCTTCGCCCGTGCAAAGCGGGGGTGGGTTATACTTAAAAACCTTCTCCCTGAATCACGCTATCTATTAAAAAAAACCGCTTCAAAATCCGTTGCGTAGTTTTAAAGATTTATGCATACATAGGGACGGACAGAAGAATGCGACTTTGTTTTATACTATGTAGTGATTTTACAAAGAGTTGTCCAAGTGTCTGTTATTAATGTATCCCTAGTTTTTAGTTCCGATAAATAAAGAATTTGAATTTGAAGTTATTGAAGTTTATTGAAGTCTTTAAAATTCAACGAGTGACCAAAAGGCACATTACCACATTCATCACCGATTTCCATGCTCACATAGCAAAAAGTAGCCGATACGAGTTGGTGTCTGTTTTAAATATTTATTATCATTATGTATGCTTACACACCTTAAAAAAATATAATTCTCAAAGACACTACGGAAATCTTAATCCAATGCCTTACAGTTAATATACAGTGACAAAGAATGCCAGATAAGATGTCGTAAGCGAAAAATCTTATAAACAAAGACCTCCGAAGCGAAATAAACCGACGTAGCTCAACAATTTGGCCGAATTCTTCGTGAACCGCCCAGTGGGTAGAACGGGGATTAATTTGTGGCTCTGTCAGCACTGTGGGCTGTGATGTTAAGATGGTGCGGACAACATTTTAATTACTTTCGATGACAATATTACGACAATTTCGGGTACGAGAAGATGGAGGAAATTATTGGTATTAAGTTTGACGCTGTCTACACTGTGAGCAGCAATCTTTATATGATACGGACAGCATTAAAAACAAAGCAAGGGCTACTTTAGTATTATTATATCTGTGGCAGGGCTATAAAAGTAATGGAACATTTAATTAGTTACTCATACGGCAGAAGGCACGAGCGGAACGTATAGTGGCAAGTTTTAGTGGGTACCGGTCACAACATTTTATTCGCGACCGCGACCAGGCTGCACTGTCGGCTGAAATATTCGTATGATGCAGTCTGTCCGATTAAGAGTGAAATGAAATTATCGTAGTCGACCAACGCCTTGCAATAGTAGGCAATAAAGGAAAGAAGGAAGGACAACCAGCCAGAATTCTAAGTAACTTCAGGTAAAAGTGTTAAAAACGTTAAAAGGTTTGTTAAAAAAAATTGTCACGAAATAGGTCGATGTCGTGACGGTTTAGGCACCTTTGCGGGTAGCTCCTGCCGGGAATACGAAATAGCCCGGAAAACTGGGAAGAGAAATAGGAGGCCTTTGCCCAGGAGTGGGATATTTCACAGGCACCCATTTAGATGAGAATTGAACTAGCTGTGTTCACGTTCACTAGAATAGACCCTCATCACTATCAATTCAATCAAAAGACGTCCATTGCTGGAATCCGGCTTCCCCCAAGGATTTCCACAAAGGTAAGTCCTGAGTGCGGCTCAGGCATCATACATCCATATTTTTCTAGCGACCTTAACCAGGTCGTCAGTCCACCGTGTGGGAGGACTACCAGCACTGCGCTTTCCGGAACGCGGTCTACTCGAGGACTTTTCTACCCCAGGAATGGAGCCCACCCAGCCCATAGATGAGCAACTGCTGAGTCGGGCCTCCTCCGATTACTTAGTGCTCAATTAGCCTACTGCACCCCGCTGTCCAAACGGGTTGACACAGGGTCCTTCTCTTGCGTGGTTCTGCACCAGATCCCACAATGCCGCAACAGGACGCGAGTTGGAGGACTCCGGGGATGTTTATTTATTTATTTATTTATTTCTTATTCTATACATAAATATCTTTACAGGCTAGACCCAATGCGATATTGTAGCACACTTACTATTAAAATAATTTAACTGATTTTATAGCTAATTGTATAGGTAGCTGATCTTGTGAATTCACCCAAAGTGCAACAGAATATGTCCAATTCCTCAGCAATGAGGTTGAGAGTGCGGAGCGCGCTGGTGAGCGGCGCGTCGCGCAGCAAGTTAGTTCGCGCGCGCGGTTCCACCAGCAACCGCGGCTGACGACGACGACCCACACATCCGTCCGGCACGGCTAGCTCCACCCTTCGCAATACATCTGCATTGTGTATCTTCCCTCTAATTATCTTAAAGATATAAGTCACTAATGTGAGTTGCCTCCTGACCCTAAGTTCATTATATCCGACCATTCCCAAGATAAATAGAGTTGGATACATCAATGGATAAAATGGATATACCCTGTATTCCCTCATATACATGTACCTAATAAATTTATTTTGTACTCGCTCCAACATGAGACTATATTTAGTTTCATGTGGAGCCCAGATAACTGCATTACATTCTAGTTGACTTCTTACTAAAGCATTATATAATGAGGTTATAGCGTTAATATTTGTGAAGCCTTTAACCAGTCTCAGCACAAATCCTAGGTTTCTATATGCTTTTTTGCACAGCTTAACTATATGATCTCGAAATGTGAGTCCAGTGGTGAAATGAACTCCCAAGTCCCTCACTTCAGTGGCCCGATCCATCGGCACCCCGTCCACCGTATAAGTAAATGTGATGGGTGTGTGTGCACGCGAGAAACTTATGGTCACACACTTAGATGTGTTAAACTGCAGGAGATTACTCTTGCTCTAAGCTACCACTCTGTCTATATCTCTCTGCAGTCGTTCACAGTCATTCACGCTTGTGATGTGGAGATAAAGCTTGAGGTCGTCGGCAAACAGTAAGCACTTAGCATCTTGCACAACGTTTGGTAGGTCATTAATCATCAAGAGAAATTCCAGAGGCCCTAGATTTGTTCCCTGGCTTACCCCAGATCTAGTATAATATGCGTTCGAGAAGTCCTGCATAGTCAACATACTGTTGTCTGTTACTCGTATAACTAGCAAAAAACTTAAGTAGATGCGGGGTGAAACCGACCTCTGCTAACTTTTTCAGTAAAACGTCATTATCGACTAAATCAAACGCTTTTTTAAAGTCGAAATATGCAGCATCGGCTTGTCCCCCACTATCTACTATCGGCACCACATCTGCCATGTAGCCGAGTAAATTACTAGTAGTGTTTCTAGTCGGTCTAAATCCATGCTGCGCGTCTGTGAGTTGCGAGCTAACTTGCTGGAACACGCTCCTATGAATAACAGATTCAAATATTTTAGCCATTGTTGACAATACTGCGACCGGCCTGTATTCTTCAACTTTAGTTCCCGAACCTCCCTTCGGTACCGGGATGACCCGGGTAATCTTCCACATCTCGGGAAGGGAAGGGTAGGCCCCCACTCTGGGGGAGAGTCCCACACGCCCCCCCTCGGCCATCCCCGTGGCCGTCGGGGATAGTCCATTAAGGATTTTACACCGGGCGAACAAAAAAAAAAAGGTCCTTCTCTTGCAGCTAGGCTTTGGCTTTTGCATTTCCTTTTGTCAATTTTTACAACACCCTCAGGGTGGATTTGGGTGGTGACACTATATTTTTAAGCCCGTCACCAGCCATTAAATCGATAGACATTAATTTTGTAAATACAACTTAACGGAATAGAGCTAAAGTTCAAAATCCAAGGCAAACGCTAGCAACTATAATGAGAACCGTGACAATATCACATTATTAGACGCAGTGTCTATTATTAGTGTCCCGCTGTGCAACCTACTCATTTCGTCCCTACCCCCGCAAAGTGGCCGCTGAGGAATGAACAAAATTATTCTTTGTCAAACAGCAAATGCTTATTTGGGCCCTGTTTAATTTTCCTATTTACGAAGGAAAAATCATTTGAATAAATTAAGACGGTATTTTCGGGGAGCCAAGTGGTTGAATACCAAGGAATTTTGATTATCATCCGTTTCACGAGTGTTTTTGAAGAAAAAATAGACTTTCATGACTTTCATAGTAAAACTAGGTGATCCCGCAAACGTTGTTTTACCAAATAATTAACGCTGGGGGTTGATCGTAGAGGGGTGAAAATTTAGGGTTGTTTGTATTGTTGTATGCTGCATCTTAAAAAAACAAAAGCATGAAACTTTGTCTAAAAAATTAACAATTATTTTTGGTGTGGACCCCCCCTTAAAATTTTGGGGCATGAAAAATAGATAGTAGCCGATAATCAGACCTACCCAATATGCTCACAAAATTTCATGAGAATCAGTCAAGCCGTTTCGGAGGAGTATGGGAACGAACATTGTGACACGAGAATCACTACATAGTATAAAACAAAGTCGATGTCATCTGTCCGTCCCTATGTATGCTTAAAACTACGCAACGGATATTGAAGCGGTTTGTTTTATTTAATAGATAGTTAGAGTGATTCAAGAGGAAGGTTTTAAGTACAATAAATGCATCATTGCACCCGTGCGAAGCCGGGGCGGGTCGCTAGTTTTATATATAAGATTATGCCAGAAGAATACAAAAACTGTATTCACCACTTCTGTTCATATTTGACTACAGGTAATATAATTTACCTTACCAATTCCTACAAGATTTTGAAACAGTTAATATCTATTGAAATTAAACACTTTTTAACGGATTTATCGCGTGTATATTACATTATTTAATTCCCGACGTTTCGAATGCTTTGCAGCAAATGTAATATATACGCGATAAATCCGTTAAAAAAAGTGTTTAATTTCAATGTGTAATAATCGCGAAAACCTAAGAAATCAGTTAATATCTAAATAATTAAAAAAGCACTAAGACAACATTCTATTGAATAAAATCTTACCCACTTTTTGTTTACGAAGGTTTTATCACAAAACTCTTAAATAAATAAAATATAATTAATAAAATACAAGATAAATAAGGAAATCAGTAAAAAAACTGCCAACGTCAGAACAGCTAAGTAACTCGGGCTGTCCGTTAATTTTCTTTACTTAAACAATTTGATGACACCTTCAAGGCAAACGTGTACCATCTTAGACCTCGCCTTTGCCTTTCATCAAGCGAGATTGAGGTCAAAGGAAAGCCTATTTATTACATTTAAAAAAATACTTTGACGAAGTTATTAAGATCGAAGTAATGGACGGATTTCGAAATAATGTCATTAATCTATTTCATTACGGAGGTGTCGAAAGACCTGATTAAATTCGCGAGACCTTAGCCTAAAGAGCCTAAAGAGCCTTAGCCTAAAGAGCCTTAGCCTAAAGAGCCTTAGCCTAAAGAGCCTAAAGAGCCTTAGCCTAAAGAGCCTTAGCCTAAAGAGCCTTAGCCTAAAGAGCCTTAGCCTAAAGAGCCTTAAAACAACCCATTCCATCCTAAGGGTGTCGTAAGTCGACAATAGGAAATGACAAGAACGAAAACCTAGAAAACCCGCAAGATAAGGAAAACTTGATACTTAAACCTGTGCGAACCCGTGTGTCTAGCGTGCTCCAGTAGGCTTATTACCCTCCATGTCGTTGGAGGAGGCCCGACCCAGCAGTGGGTAATTTATGTGCTGAGAAGTAGTTATTGTAGTGATGATGGATTAGAATATAAAGTGTCACCACCCCATTCCATCCTGAGGGTATCGTACTAGCCGACAAAAGGAAATGATAAGGCCAATAGCCGCAAGAGAAGGAAACCTTGATACGAAACCCTGTGTTCACACGTCTGACCAGCCTGGCACAAAATCAAAATGTTTTTATTCGAATAAATTCATGGGAATGCTGCCAAATAGTAAAAAAATATATAACACAAAATCAAAATTAAAAAGAAATAAATCTCCATGGTTGCTGATGTCTTAGGTTTTCACGATATTTACACATTGCAGGAAATGATCTCTACAATGTACATTTGGTACATTTACTAATTTGGTACAATTTGAATAGCTGATGAAATACACGTGGGCAGCACCGAGGGAGTAATTGGTATTTGACGATATTAGAAGTCCAATAAACGCGAGCAACAAAATAAGAAAGTTAATATCACCTAAGGCCTCGACGAAAGTAGGTTTTATAATAATTAAAATATTAATTACATAGGCTCCAGCAGGTACACGATGCCGTCATAAGGGGCTTGTTAGATGAGAGAAACGAAACATTTTGTGGTTTTAATTAAACCCTATATACGTGTTATGAACGAGGACGTATTAATACGTTAATAATTAAAAAGATTTATTTCTTGGGTTCACCAACTAACTTTTTTTTTTTTTTTTTTTTTTTTTTTTTTTTTTTTTTTTTTTTTTTACGTCGGAGATCCTCATGGATATCCGGCCTTTGGGGACTGGCCGGGGTATGTGGGACTCCGGGGCGCGTAGAGATGGTGAATTGCGCCCCGACCTACCCACTAAAACCGACGGCGATCCTCGACTGCCCAAACCAGGGCCACGGGATTCACTCCCATTACGGGAGCATGCTCCGTGACCCTGGGGGCCTTGGCCCGCCTCTTATAAAGCTAGTGGAGCCCCACGCTCCAAGGCGGGCCCCTCCGATTATGAGGGGGGGTGGCTGTATTGCCCTCCCCCATTCCACCGCTAGGGGGCGCACGCGAATCGCGGCGCGCTGTCCTCCCGGGGCCTGTTTTGCGCAGGCGACGGACTTCCCAGGTCAATCGCCCGCAGGCCCACTTACGGCGGGCGGAGGTCAGCCAACGCCCTCCGGCGCCTGTTGCGGCGCTGGCGATTTGGGCGCTGGGAGGCCAACTCTCTGGCCCGTTCCGCCTCCTCCTTGGCTGTCATGACGGCTTCACAAAATGAGGCCGTCTCTCTCCAAGCCCTCTCGCTCCCGACCATGGATCTAACGAGATCCGGCAGCGAGAGGCTCCCCACAACACCGACTAGGTCACGTCGCGGTCTATCCCACGCACGACACACCTCCAGGGTATGCTGCGCGGAGTCCTCAGCACTTCACCAACTAACTAACCTAACCTCACTTAACCTAACCTTTGAAAATAAACACTTTTTTAATGGATTCATCGCGCGTATATTGCATTATTTAATTCCCGATGTTACGAATGCTTTGCAGGCAGCATTTCAATGTGTAATGATCGCGAAAACAACGGACCTCCATTAATATGTTATCTTTCAGTGGTTAGATTTGCCGCCTTTGGATCAACGGGTCCCGGGTTCGATTCCGGGGTCGGACGAATGTCTGTGTCTAAATCAGAGGCACTTGCCCTGAGTCTGGGTGTCATTTGTGTTCGTGAATTTCATGTTTGTGAACTGTCCCCACGATACAGGTTATACCCAGTGCAGGAGTTTTGTTTTTAAAAAAACATTGGTATTATTTTTAACTGAATTTTCTTGATGTGTGATGGTGGCAGATCATCTTATGTTCCTTTTATTGCTTCTTATAACACCCCAGGATGGTATTGGTTTTCCTCATCCTTATCAGTATTTCAGCCTAAGACTTCCACGGTTTGACATAGGCTTCTAAACGAAGGACGGTCCTGCGAAGCCCGCATGTATTGTATCACGTGTGTAGCAACGTGGGCACGTGTGTCTTCCTTGTGCACACAAGTGGCCACGTTAGCACGGGAGCAAGTAGCCCGCTGTTCGCACCACACCCAGTATGAGCGCATATTCAGATAATAAAACAAATCTTAGTTATTTGATTAATTTGTTCCCTCATATGTAATGTAGCCCGGGGTTGTACCTGGGAAGCTTATTGCTTGTTCTTCCCACGTCATCTTTCTAGTGCCACCCCTTCAAATTGGCGCAATCAAATTGACGAAGGTCGTCGACCGAAGCGTCTGCCGTCAATTCTCGTAAGTTTCACAGGTACATTTTCATAGGGCTGTTGACTACTAGGTACCTACTACTAATACTTCTCAGCCCATAAATGACCCACTGCTGAGTCGGGCCTCCTCCAAAATTCAAAGAAGGCCACGCTGGCCAGACGGGTTAGCACAAAGTTTCGTGTCAAGTTTTGCTTCTCTTACAGCAAGGTTATCGGCCTCGTCTCGTCTTTCTGTCGGCTCATTCGACACCCTCAGGATAGAATGGGATGGTGACACCATGTACTCATAATCCGTCACCACACGGACTTAGGGCTGTTGACGCTGATTATTTTGTACCACTGGCTCTCACTAGCCACGTGGCGCTCTAGTCTACAGCGACACTGATGGTAAGAGGCTGCTGTCGCTGCCGTTTGTAATACCGGAGGTACCACTAACAGAAAAGTCACTTTACTCGTATAGGATTTTCTCATTTTTTTTCTGACGTCAGGACTTTAGATAAACACACAAACATGATGCTGCTAGTCATAAGATAAACTGTCAGTTTTCACCTTACTGACTTTGTGTATTAGAATGGCAGCCAGAACTGACGACTTTCTGTAGCTTCCGGAGCAACGAGGTTTGATGCGACCAATATACCACACTATCTATCTACCACAGAAGTCCACTGCTGATCACAGGCCTCCCCAATCGACCTGCACAACGCACGATATCGTGCAAACTTCATGCAACGGCGCCCAGCGACCTTTACAAGGTCGTCCGTCCACCCACTGGGGGTCTTCCCACGCTTCGCTTTCCCATATATGGACGCCACTATAAAACTTTCATAGTCAGCGCAAGCCAGTAGTACGTGGCCTGCCCACAGCCACTTGAGCTGTACAATCCCTCTAATGTCGGTCGGTTTGATTCTTCTACGGATTTCTTCATTTCTGAGTCTATGGTCTAGTCTAGTCTCGTTACCATAACACAAGCATTAAGTTGCTTAGCTTGGGACGAGATGGCGTTGTGTGAAATGTCCAAGGATATTTATTTATTTATTGTTTTATGTTCCGCAATCGACAAACGTAAACCCAATGGGGTAATTTGGGGGAGGCCTATGTCCAGCAGTGGACGGCTTGTGGCTGAAATGATGAAAGGCAATGGACTAGCAGGGTAAGCAATGACTGGCTCTTCTAATTGAATGTTGAAAAAAAATGTTGTCAACCCTACCATATCACGTTTTCTCTAAATGGATAAACTCATTTCTTGTAGCACCACCTAGGTCCATACACACTACTTATCTTAAGAAAATATCAAGAACAAAATTTCCTGTCTTGTACGTGGTCCGTGTGATTTGGAATACAGTGTCACTACCCCATTCCGTCCAGAGGGTGTTCTTTTTTTAATTTATTTATTTATTTTAATTAATGGTCTCCAACAAAAGATATACACAATACGTGATACATTATTACAGGGCAACATCAGGTGTTAAATAGTGTACTCCTTCACTAATAGGAGACCACAGCATGCACAATAAATTTAAAAACTACGCCAAAAAGTTATATCATTAATAGTAAGTAAAATTTGGTAAATAATTTTGTCGGCTCATACGACACCCATAATTTTAAATGATTAAATCCTTCTTTTAAGTACCTCTTTCTTTTTTAAAGTAGGTTAAAAATTAGCAAATCATTCATCCTTTGTTACCGCTCCAAACACGTGATATTGGATATCACAATATTGTTGTACAACGACATCTATTGACAGTTATGAGCGTCATTTTTCAAAACGTCTAAGTGCTAAACAATGGTTTTTATCCGGGTATTAAATTAAAAAGTGATATGTTAAAACAGGTGGATTTGATAGTCATGCTCATACAATACTGAGAGGCCTCTCCTCCCAAAAATACCTATTTTTTTAATACATTACGACTGCCTTGTTGGTCTCCGGGTTGGATGCGTTGCCTTTAGATCACGGGTTCGATTCCGGGGCCGGTCAAGTCTTTGTGTAAACCAGAGGCACTTTCTCTGAGCCTGGGTGTCATTTGTAATGGTGAATTTCATGTTTGTAAACTGCCCCCGCAATACAGGCTATACTTAGTGCAGGGGTTTCGTTTCTATAAAAAAATATACTACTAGATACTATTCAGCCCACAAATGACCCATTGCTGAGTCGGGATTCCCATCACAGGTAAGATAATTAGCCTGCTGCGCCATGCTGGCCTGACGGGTTGGCACAGGGTTTCGTATCAGCTCCCGTAATGGGAGTGAATCCCGTGGCCCTGGTTTGGGCAGTCAAGGATCGCCGTCGGTTTTAGTGGGTAGGTCGGGGCGCAATTCACCATCTCTACGCGCCCCGGAGTTCCACATAACCCGGCCAGTCCCCAACGGCCGGGTATCCATGAGGATCTCCCGCGTAAAATAAAATAGGGTTTCGTATCATGTTTTCCTTGCGGCTAAGTTTTCGCCTTGTCATTTCCCTTTGTCGGCTCTTACGACCTTCAGGATGGAATGAGGTGGTGACTTTATGTATTCAAAATCCGTCACTACACAGAAAGTGCCTTATTGGTATGAAAATTAAAAACGAACCGCATAAAGCAAAGCCGTTGGTGTAGCAATATCGACCAATGTTCGAAGCCATTTTAAAATGCAAATCCGAGCCCGAAGTTCGACCGACCGAAGCTGGGATCGTCTGTATTGGCATAGTATAAAGAAGAGGGAGTAGGCTATCTCCGGCCCAATTCGCGATATAATTACCTACTGTCTTAGGGTTGTCACTTTTAGCTAAATATTAGGCGCGGCTGTTCGCGCTTCGCAGCAACCGCATGAACAGCGGCAACGTCAAGTCGCGGTCCCGACTCGCCATGTCGCCGCTAGATGGTACACGCGGCAACATAGCTTGTGTTTAATTTATTTGCTAAAAAATCAAAAAGCTGACTTGTATAAAGCACTAAGCTTTATACAAGTCAGCTTTTTGATTTTTTTTATTATGCATAATGTAGTATTTTTACACATAAAGGACCACATTTATTTTTAATTAATACAAACATATCAATTGAATCACACATTTATACAAAATTACAAATTAGCTACAGAAAAATACTTTCTTCGGTTTCGACTATTACGAAACGCCTTGTTATTAAACTTTAATGTGTAATATATCCGCATCCTTATAAATAACTTTTGCAAATATAATTTCGGAAAACATGGGCAGGGCAGTGAAAAATGAAAATCTTTTATTTGTTCATAATTAGACATGCCAATTTTGCAGTTTATGTGATCATTTTTAAATGCTTTTTGGAATATCTGCTCCATCCTCTTAATATTTTCAACAAAGTCGTCGGGTGGAATCACTAACAAAATTTGGTCTCTAGAATATTTTTTGTAGTGAAGGTACCTAGTTTCTGCACTTAAATTGCAAACTTGCTGATTCGCGTTTAAATACGATTTAAGTTGTTCGCAATCCTCGTGACGCTCAATCCACTTTTTCAACAAGGCTCCGCATACGTAAAAAAAAGCATTTTTTTCGAGGATATCAAATTCTATATAGTCTGAACAACTAATATCACGCAATACACTATTTGACTGCAATATTGCAATTACACCCAAACATACAGCAATACGTTCTTCTGCGATTATCAGACATTTTGATGATGATATTGATGAATAAATCATTTAGCGGTGCCGAAAAGCCGTGACGCGCGCGCGAACCTTGTGCAGTGTTAGCCCCGACTGGCGCACTGAGAAACGGGTCGAGATTTTGTTAAAGTGTGCGTGCGTCGACACATAGATACAATAGCGCACACATACAAGCCGCGCGCGGTGCGTTTGTATGAAGATAACCTACTTCCCCTCTCTTTATACTATGGTATTGGACAGAACTAATTGGATTCACACTCTTATTTGCTGTAAACTACTTGTTTACTCTTAAGGCAATTCGAGTGATACATCCTACTAAAATTAAAAACGCGAAAGTTTGTAAGAATGTATGTATATTATAATAATAATGTAATGTATATAATTATAATGTAATGTATATATATATTCTTGCCGGCTCTTCTCTGTGGTATGGCATTTCAAACCTGTGGTAATAACTAAACGATTAATTATTTTTAACTTTTCTTTAAAAATTTTATTTTTTTGTGTTGTATTTTTTGACTATTTTAAAGCATTCCCAATAATATACTCGAATAAAAATCATTTTGATTTTTCTGCCGCCAGGTCTTCTTGGTTGGTGCCGCGTAGTGTTATAAAAATTATGTATCCGTTGGCGATTGTAAACGCCGTAATTGGTTAATACATTTTGATATGCTTTAAGTATTGTATTCTACTCTTTCACGGAAAGCTACTGAATGCATTTTGGTGAAACTTTACAATAATTTAGCTTAATCAGAATTACACATCACTACATAGTATAAAACAAAGTCGCATTCTTCTGTCCGTCCCTATGTATGCATAAATCTTTAAAACTACGCAACGGATTTTGAAGCGGTTTTTTTTAATAGATAGAGTGATTCATGGGGAAGGTTTATATGTATAACCCACCCCCGCTTTGCACGGGCGAAGCCGGGGCGGGCCACTAGTAGACTATAATTTAAAAAAGATATAAAATCTTGAATTATTTTAAATGATGTCAGTGGCTGATTTACCAGTAGGCTGAGTAGGCTGGAGCCTAGGGTGGCATGATTTAAGGGGCGGCAGATTAGGACGTCTAAAAAAAAATCGTCAAAAAGAGTGGACGTCTAAAAAAATCTCGTCTACGGCGCGCCACAGGTTCGCGTAAACGCATTCCACTGTGACGTCTTATCATGATGTGTCTGTCGCACGGTGGCCCAAGCAAGTGGCTGTGGCCTGGGTTAGGGACAACCTCTGGACTAGAAGAGTTCTTGAGTGGAGACTGCGAATTGGCAAGCATAGTTGAGGACCCTCTGCTAGATGGAGCGAGGATCTACGGAAGGATGTGAGCAGCAGCTGGGCGCTTTTTAGAAGAGGCCAGCAGCTGACTAGAGTGGGCTGATGATGATAATGATGGATGACGGTTGGGTGGTAGTTGGATGTTGCATAACCTACAAACAAAGAGAGCTGATTACGATGATGATGGTGACAACCGCGGCTCAACACTATAGTATTAAAAACAAGATTTTTAGCTGGAGGCTGATTGTAATGAAACCAAAACATTCCCATGTGTATTATATTAACCTAATTGAATGGCTACATCTGAATACCAAATGCTTCTTTGAAGTAAAACGAAAATTGTTATATCCTAATAACGTGAAAGAGACTCTACAGGATGAGACAAAAAGATAATGTAATGAACTGTGGACTGTATTAGTATTGAAAATGATGTGGACTCACAAAATATAATAACAAATGTATCATAATTACGTTTTCATTTACATTACAATTTACAATACATCCGTGTGGTGACGGATTTAGAATAGATAGCGTCACCGCCCCATTACAAAGTCAAAGTCAAATAATTTATTTTGCTTGACACAATGGACACTCACAAATTGTCAACAGATTATTAAAATTTATACAAAGCAAAGTAATATAGTTTACCACCAGTTCGGAACGTGACCACTGCTGAGAAGAACTGGCAAGAAACTCAGAGCGCTTGTCATTCTTTTCTTTTTTATTAATACGCTTATATTAGCTTCGCTTGTATGTATGTATGTAACGGAATCTTTGAACATGATTTTGACCCAGTTAAAAACGTCGGATTAACACGAAATTTGGCATACTTATTAAGGACCGATGACAATTCAATATTTTAAACATTTTGACCCGTTATCATTAATAGAATAATAATAATAACGGTGATCAAGGTGGAACACCGCTCTTCGATGCAATAGCTAATAGAGATGTAAATATCATAAAGCTATTGCTAATTTTTTTTGTGATTATTTAGCAATAGCTCTATGATATTTGCACTAATAAATAAATAATAGTTTAAAAAAAAAAACTAAAAAAATACGCTTTTATAGAAAATCGAACTAAAAAATAGAAAAAAATTTAATTAAAAATAGTGTCAGAAAAAATGATTTTATTGTAAAAAGCGTGGGGTGCTTTTCAGGATAGTATCAAAATAACCCTTCTAGTCATATCTGTTCATAAAATATTTAGAACTATTGATACCATGCCCACGCTTTTACAATAAAATCATTTTTTCTGACACTATGTTTAATTCAAATTTATTAAAATTTATTTTCTATTTTTTATTACATTGCAGTCCTATTTAACAATTTAATATTTATATTACTACCATCATGAGTGTCATAAGAAAGAGACAACTTCATACGCATCCTTTTACCAACCCGTCTGGTGGCACCGTAGGCTAAATTGCCCTCCATGTAACTAGAGGAGGCCCGACTCAGCAGTGGTTCGTCTATGGGCTGAGTAGCAATAGTTACAACTCAATTATAGCATTGACGATACAAATTGACACAACAGTTTTGACCAAATCTAACCGAAAATTTTAAAGTATGATCCAATAAGCTTAGTAATTCTAATTTCAGCCATTCACCGACATTTATATACGAAGTTGGAGCATAGAGTTTCCCAAATGTTAATTATAATTCGTAACTGCATGGCTTCGGGGATGAGCCGACGGGATTATCCTGATCATTAACCTATATTTTGAGCAGTATTTTCTTCTTCGTTTTTTTCTTCTACGCTTATTAACGTCCATAGTTATGAAACTTCCCTTGTAATTAGGTCACCAGAAAACTTTTTCTTTTTTTATGAATCATATTGGATTAACTTCATTCATTGATATGCGATGCCAACCTTTGTTTTTTCCTTGTAGCTCTTTACGGTTTGTGGTTGGCCAGAGGTCAACTTTAGAGTTTTTTTAAATGTTGAATGCTACTACATAATTAAAATATTTTTATGACCCACTTCTTTTGTCCATTTAAGCTTTATTCATGTTTATTATATAATATTAAAAAAATATAGAAAACAAGTTTTTAAACATTATTTTATATTAAAATCAAGACAGCCCTAGGGGCGGAAACAGGAACCGCCTAACAATGAGCGCCGTCTCAAGTAAAACTGCCTTTTGCATCAGACTCTTAACCCAACCGGATATCGGTACTTGATTTAGATGTTCATCAAAACTTTTTGATATCAAACCATGCACTGATACAACCTTATGAATAATACTGGTTGACTCAGCATTCCACATGGCGGTTACCTAAAGACCCGCCTTTTGTTCATAATTAGAAATAATTTCCGCCATTATTATTGACAAATGGATACTGACATATTAGATGACGTAAAACAAAGGAGCCAGGTAAAAAGAGATATAAAAAAATAAAACGCTAACATTTTACATTGCCTTCCGAAGTTTATCATCCCAAAATAACTAGAACAATTTGACCCTATTAAGTCACAGAGATACTCTCAAAGTCGGTCTTCTAACAATATTAGTTTTAGTTAGTGCAAATTGTAATTAAATCTAACTCTCGCCCTAACTGGATCTAAGGCGAGTATGTTGGAGCAGTTAATTTGATTTATCTCGTCGAGGAATTTATGTAGCTTTACTATTATGATGGAGATTCACCAACTGAAAGCGGAGGTTTATGGTAATGGGTTTAGCGTGACGTTTAGTAATTGGTTCGACAGGTGTAGAAACCGGCAATCAACTTGGGCAAAAAGAGCCGTGCTGGGGGAAAGTTCGCAGGTTTCGCCTACCTTCTCCACCACATGAGCAGCAAAGTCATTGTTCAAGTTATTTGCCGGCCATTATTCATGCGTGAATATTTTTCACATAACTCCGACGGACCGATTAAAATTCACCGTACGTGAGTAATCCGTGTGGTGACGGATTAAGAATACATGGCATGCCACCACCTCATTCCATCCAGAGGATGTCGTAAGAGCCGACAAAAGAAAATGACGAGGCCGATAATACGTTTTGTCATCCTTTCTGTTAACATATTTATTTAGGACTAGCCTTTCACTTGGGATGTACCAGTAACTGTAAAAAAACGTGGAATTTCTGTCTAAAAACATGAATGGTGTTTTAGGCGCAAAGGGATGATCATCCAGCCAGACGAGGCGGTACCTCTAGCAGGTGGCCACGGCCCTTATCCCCCGATAACTGTAGACGGGGATTTCTTAACCGTGCAAATTGCTCTATAAATTTCGCTATCGCGATGTAGGACTTTTAGGTGATTCTCGCATTTGTAGGCGATAGTTCTTGATGTTGATAGTTCCAATTTTTCGGGTAAATTGTGTAAATTGTCAAGCATGTCGGTCGCTACAGTGTTTTGTCTATGGTGTATAAAAACCATGTGTCATCGTTTATCATTTCTCAAAAAGAGGTGGTGCCTCAGGAATTAACTTATAATTACAGCCGACAGCTTTACTTCCTCCAAAGCACGGAGGAGGTTCACAAAAATTCACAAATGTGAACATGCATAAAATGTACAAAGGAATTGTCTGTCTGTTTATTTCGGCTAATCTCTGAAAAGGTTGGTCCGATTTTGCCGGGACTTTCACTGGCAGATAACTGATGTAATAAGGAGTAACTAAGATTCTTATTCTGCGTCGTGACGGATTAAGAATACACCATGTATTCTTATTTTATTTATTTATTCAACTTCATGCATATTAATACATGGCGGACTTAATGCCTACGGCATTTTCTCCCAGTCTACGATCAGGTTATGCAGAGAGAAGAGAGGTAGGTGCACCTTCGAGGGAATCAGCAAGATAATTATAATAAAACATATACAATATACATATATATATCTTACAAAACATATTACATACATATATAATGATATATCTTAATCCGTCACGATGCAGATCCGTCACCATCCCATTCCATCCAGAGGGTGCCGTAAGAGTCGACATAAGGAAATGACGAGGTTGATAACCTAGCCGTAAGAGACGGAAAACTTGACACGAAACCCTGTGCCAACCCGCCTGTCCAGCGTGGTACTGTGGCGAATTACCCTCAATGTAGTTGGAGGAGGCCCGACTCAGCAGTGGGTCATTCATAGGCTGAGAAGTATACAACTGAATTGAGAACCTCCTCTTTTTTGAAGTCGGTTCAAAACTGACATTTTATCCTGAACCACCTAGATCGATCCTTACTATTGCGAACATGGCGACGAAGATCAAATCCTTTATAGGTGTTGAGGAGATAGAAAACTATAAAGTCCTCATACGGCAACTGTTTGCAGAATTCTCTGGTACCCTTCTGTACATGGCTATAGTCTTGCATGCTGCATCGACCGTCAAAGATGGAGCAGAGATCCTAATTACGGCTATAGCCAACGGTCTGGTTATTGCTACTGTTATTCAGATATTTGGCTTCGTGTCTGGGGCTCATATCAACCCGGCAGTGACAGCTGGACTGCTGGTCTGCGGGCACATCAAGCTGCTAAGAGCAATAAGTTACGTCGCAATGCAAGTTCTTGGTGGTGTGGCAGGTACCATTGTGGTTTTATGTTGGCTTTTTTATTCGCGTTGTTTGATGGATATTTCGTAGATTAGATTACATACAGTCCGGAATCCATGATATATTTTTGCACTTGATTACTATCAAGCAAATTTTTCGTGAGTAGCTTTATTTTGATGAGACGCCCAACATTATCCTGTACGAAAACTCTTGGTGAATTTAATGATTCTCAAAAATGTATTACTAACTGGGTTCTTTTTATAAAGCTGATGATAATTATCTAAATAGAGAGTAATACATTTTTGAGAATGATTAAATAATAAACATATTTTATCCTTGCTACCTCTGTTAGCTACCACAATCAAGAGTTTCTGTACAGGAAAATATTGGGCGTCTCATTAAAATGAAGCTACTCACGAAAAATTAGTTTGTTAATAATGAAGTGTCAAAATAGACCGTGAGTCCCGGACTAATAGCTATACAGGGTTGATACGACATATGGGGTATTTTTTTTAACTGCCTATACTAGGTATCATTTCCAGGCTCTGTACCAAAAATCAATTAAATCGGAGCAACAATATAGTCGCAAATGATTTTTTAAATTTTTGCCTCATTTGAACATGATGTATATCTCATATATCTTTCCTAACAGATGTTTATGCCTAATGCATCGTTTATTAACCTTAGGGGCAGTCCATTAATCACGTGATGTTTTTTTTACATTTTTTAACCCCTCCCTCCCCCTTGGTGATAGCTGGTGAGGTTTAAGACTACCCCTCCACCCCCATGAAAAATCACGTGTATTTTTTTTGTACCGTTTCGAATTCATACTAATCACATATAGTATACGTAGTGTAATTTAATGCCCCTCTGTCATATCAACTCTGTTTAATGAAAAAACATTTCGTGCACCATACAATGACATGTTATTTTATATTACTCCAGTCTCGTAATGTCAATTATGTAAAATACAAGTATCAAGGATCAAAATACCAATATACGTATCGATATATCTCATATCCGAGCTCACGAAATATTTAGTGACCCTTATAGAATTCATAATATCACCATCCCACTCTGTCCTACAAAAAGAGGACTAAAGAAATTTACAAAACAGTAAACATCGCCGCGAAGAAAGGGGTCTCATTAGGTTACTATTCAGCCCATAATGACCCACTAATTAGTCGGGCCTTCTACAATTACATGGAGGGTAATTAGCCTACTGTGCCACGCTGGCCAGACGGGATGGCACAGGGTAACGGATCAAGTTTTCCTTCTCTTGCGGCTAGGTTCCTTTTGGCTCTTACGACACCCTCAGTATGGAATCGGGTGGTATTCTAAACCCGTCAATACACGGAGTAGTAGGTTAATATCCTTTCATATTCAATTAGAAGATGCTAGACCTAGAAATGAACCCTCTAGTAGCTGAGATGATAATTCATGCCACAGGATCAGCAGTGGCGTACTACACCTCCGTCAAAGAAATTCGAGATAACATGAAGCTGTTTGACCCATACAAAAACGCGAGAGCTGACCAAATTTTCACCCTAGAATTCCTCATGACCTTCCTCTTGGTAGCCACAATACTAAGCGTAATAGACCAGCGAAGAGGAGCTAGAGGTCTGGGATCCTCGTCTCTGACCATCGGCTTATGTGTCACAGCCTGCCTCAGTTCTAGTCTTCCTTACACAGGTACCTTAAACCTTGTCAGGACTTTAGACATACAGGTTTTTAGTTAAACACGATGTTCACACGCATAAAGAACGTTTTAGTGGGTAGGTTGGGGCGCAATTACCCTATAAGAATATAAACACAGTATTATAAAACATTTGAAAAAGCAGAGAGGTCAGGTCACTGTTGTTAACCAAAGAGGTTTAAAAGAGGTAGTGAGTAAGATGACCAGAGCTCTAACAGGGAAGATATTGAGTGGGCACGGAAAAGAAACCCACATTTCTTTTTTGCTGGCAGTTACATGCCTTGATTCTGACGCGTGAGTGATACTTCTAGTGTTCATCCCAACCCCAGTTGGCGGAGGGGCACCCCAGACAATGTTCCCCCTATAAGAGCGCAACTCGCGGCCCGGGAGCGGGCAGGCGAGGGATGCTGTCGGTTTTAGTGGGTTATCGTTCAGAGCCGAATGCTCGACTCACCCAGTGGCATGAAAACGCCAGGAAGTGAGCTTGGGTCTTTACCCAAGACTTCTGGCTCTGGTAAACTTAGGCGCGAACACGACACCATCGCCGATTTTTTTTTAAATGAATGTAGAGCGACAGGGAGAAGTTTCCCCCTGTCCTCTTGTATACCGCAGCCTGCCTAATTTATAGCTTTTTCTACACAGGTGCCTTGAATCCTGTTAGGATTTTGGGGCCAGGGTTGCTGATGAACCAGTGGAGGTACCATTGGGTGGTCTGGTCTGCGCCCATGCTGGGCGGTGTTACTGCTGGTCTGGTGTACAGGTTAATATTAAGTCACGATGTTGAATATGAGTTACCAGGACGGACTAGAGAAGAATAAATAAAGTTTATGACTAGAAACCAGTAGATTTATAATATTTGGATACATTATTATTTACTACTACTACCTACTACTACTCAGCCCATAAATGATCCACTACTGAATCAGCCCTCCATACCATTAGGTGGAGGCCAACCCGTCTGGCAAGTGTGGCAAAGTAAACTACTTTGCCACACTTGCCAGACGGGTTGGCACAGGGTTTCTTATCCTTTTGTTGGCTTTTACGTCATGATGAAAGGGGTTGGTGACACTATCTATTCAAATTCATTTATTTATTGCTTATACATCAGTTCTTAATATCTATGTATTCTAAATCCGTCTATGCACAGACAACATTATTATTTACATTGCGTAAAATATTATACTCGTAATAATGCCATTTATGCGACAACTTCACAAACACGTTCCCTAACTCGCCAGTAACTGATTAGACCAATGTTGCTTCGACCATGTTTTTAGTGGGCAGAAGACAGGCGCGCTATGTGCGACTAGAGGCGTTCACGACAACCCATTAAAACCCGTACTACTTAACATGTTTCGTATATCCTATAATTGATAATATTATGGCGAAAACGTTATAAATATACGAGAAAAAGCTTTCCATGGAAGTAAACAGTACGAGCTGTACAGTGCTTTACAGCAGGCTACGAGTGTGGTTCCAATTAGTTCTGTCCGATACAGATGATCCCAGATTCGATCAGCCGAACGGTGGCTCGGATTTGCATTTTAAATGGCTTCGAGCGTTTAACGGTAGAGCTTCACAAATCTGACGTTTTTTTTTTTAATATTTGCATTATTAGGCGTATAGTACATTTGATTTCATCTATCACAAATTACGAGGAATAATGGTTTACGACTGAAATTTTCGTGTGTTTGGTATTCGTGTGTGCTTTTGTTTTGTACGAGTTCTTAGCAAATGTAATGAATACGCAAAATCGATGTTGAAATATAGTCTAACTGCAAAAGGACACGGTAAAATGATAGCAATCTGTAGATTTATTATATTTTAATTTAAAAGTTTTAATATGGTTCGTCTAAATAATATTATAGACTATTAGTTAAATGTATGTTAAGCTCAATGTAAAATTCTATACTAGCTTCAAATAGAATTAGTTGTTTGTAAAAGGTGATATTTTAGAGGGATAGGCCTGTCACACGACATTGCACATTTTTGTTAAAATGCCCAAATATGAACACGGATACGTAAAGTCAAGTGAAGTGACACTATTAAAAAAAATAAAGCAAATTAACAGCTACAGTAGCTCACTTTAGTCTGTCTGTTGATTTTGAGTTGTGAATAGCAAGAGGTGGAGTTTTGTGAAAAATAATAATTTTACTCTAACTGGAAGACTAACTATATGAAAAAGCTTAGTCACGTGTAGTAGGTATTATAGTTAACAGAGCTGAACGAATGAGCAATATAAATCTATACTAATATATAAAGCTGCAGAGTTTGTTTGTTTGTTTGTTTGTTTGAACGCGCTAATCTCAGGAACTACTGGTCCGATTTCAAAAACTCTTTCAGTGTTAGATAGTCCATTTATCGAGGAAGGTTATAGGCTATATTTTATTTTCAAAAGAATTAGGGATCCGTATGAAAATTGCGATTTTGTAACCAAAGGTGTAAAATCGAAAACCTATTTATGCGTGCGCTGCAAAAACTATTGACAATAGAACAAAATGAAGTACTACGAGTTTGTAGGTCTTATTAAAATCTGCGAGAGCACATATCTAACTATCATAGTTTAGTCACAATAACCGAATGCATAGAGATAAGCACGGGTTCGAAGTCCACGCGAGCGAAGCCGCGCCCAAAAGCTAGTTCTAATTTAAACGCGTATCTCGACGTTATTTTTAGTAAGAGAGACCGTTATTTTCAAACTTAAAAATGGAATAACCCTTGTTCCTTTTTTCTTGACGGTCCCATTAATTCGCCGTTCTCATAAATAAATGCAATTTTATATTATATTCTCAATATTATCTTCCTTAAAAAATATCGCTGTGTGTAGAAATAAAATCACCTTTAAAAACTGACTAAAATTATATAAATGCAGCTTGATCAAATGCGACATGCGGAATAATCAAACTAACTGGTAAATAAAATTGTGATTTAATGTATTTACTTTTATTAAATGTACTGACTACTGCCGGAAGTCAGCCTGACACAGTGCGCTTTTAACCCTCCACCGAATTATAGACGCAATCCGATTTAACAGTGAGTATGGGCCGATAATTGTGGAAATCCTTGGGAAATATGTCCAGACGTTCACTTCTTTTCGGTGAAATAATAATGGCTAAGTACCATATTTACATGGAACGATTGCCAGGTACACCCCGCGACCAATCTAGCGGGACCACCGGTAATTATATGGTTAGACCAGCTATCAGTTCTCACGCTACTGGCTGAGTTTTACGACTGCAATAGATAGTAGAATGGCTGCTAGGACCGAAGGCTTTTCGTGGTCTACGAAACACGAAAGAGGTCACATAATACACACAAATGAACTGCAGATGGATGGCTACAATATTTATACACTAAAACCGCTACTTAAAGTTAATTTCATTAGATGATAACCCATTATATTAAGTCATTGGTAATTCATTCTTACATACATACAAGGAACGGATCTCTGCTAGATCGAGCGACGATCTGCGAAAGGTTGCGGGCAGCAGCTGGATGCGTCAAGCAGAAGACAGGGCGCTATGGTGCTCTTTAGGGGAGGCCTATGTCCAGCAGTGGACTAGTGTGGGCTGATGATGATGATGACATATATACAAAGTTGTCACCGGCAATCTACACAGAATATCAAATCTGTCATCGATTCTCGAGGGTATAAGGGTTACATTACCTGTGCTTACTAACCAAAATGTAGGTTGACTATTACCATAACAGGAAACAGTTTCACTTAACTCTGCCGTAACATAAAAATACGGCCACGTTTTTAGCTACAGTTTCTTTATGAAAAAAATCGATAGTTTTAGCAACATAAGTATAGTATTTCTATAAAATCTAAATAAAAGTCCTATGTTTAAGGTAATGGTAACACAAAAAATTATTAAACGACTTTTTAATTAACAAATTACCATACACATAGATTTGTTTTTATATGTAAGCAGAAAATGGAATTGTATAAAATTACATTGGTTGTCACAAGCTCATGGTCCATATACCTTGGCTCAGTTTTCTTGGACTTTATAATATATCCTTTGACAAAAGACAAAAGCTTCGCGGAGTAAATTTATCGCGTCGATGCTTTCACCTGTTTTTTCGATAAACGTAATAACAGTGCCGGGTCGTATGAACTGCCTGCGATATGTAGTGTCTATAATTTAGTAGTACTAGAAAGTAAACCGCTGCGGGTCCGCGTAATACCTAAGTTAGCATTTTGTGTGTTCAAATGAGGCGACAGAAAAAAATTAAATGTTACTTATACTTTAGTGCATAAGGATTGAATCACTTATTCAATAATTTAAGGAAAAGAAACCTAACCCTCCTTGTAGTTTGAGGAGGCCTTACTCAGCAGTGGGACGAATAAAGGCTGAGAAGTTAGTAAGTAAATAGAGAAAGTGACTGACCAACACCTTTCTCTTCAATTTGTTTTTAGCAATCAATAGGCATTTGCTGGCAGGAAATCCAGGAACTTTACGTTCACCCGTGCATCTACACAATTAAATTTACGTACTTGCTTATTTTAGTGACATCTGTTACAGTGTTTAGGTGACATTTAAGTTTCAATCAGCGCTCTCAGCACATCCTCGAATGATTTGGTAATAATTAGAGTTTTCGCTATGTTCTAACAGATGCCGTGACTGACGGAAGTAATATTTTGATCCGTTCTTTTTTTTGATAAAATAATATTGTGCACCCTCGTGCCGACCATCATCATTATTTTGCTTTTTTGTTCAAAAACGGAAACCAGGCATTCAAACAAAATTATAAAACCCTATTCAAATAGCAATGGTATTCCGTAAGATACCTATAATCTGTGCCTCCCTTCCAGAATAAGATCCCGAATCCACCAATCTCAACTTGCAAAGCTACTGACGTCATGAAAGAAAATTGACAATGTTGACATTTCCATTGTGACGTTATCAGTAATTTTTCGTTTTTGTGCGTGTAAACTGGAAAATCAATGAAACATGTATAGTTTTTTTAGCAATTTACTTGCGATAATATAGACATCGAATTGAACATGGACTCAACCGAAGATTATGATGAAAATGAGTTTTCTATATGGCAAGAACAGCGGTGCGAGCCGCTGGGAGCGGCGAAAGAGACTCTATGTGATGAAAACACCTCGGAACAGTTACAAGGAGACAGGCTGCATGCTTTGGAGGAAGAACAAGAAATTCTTTCGTCTTCAGTGTTTTCCTTGACATCACATCTCGCTCAAGTGGAGTTTCGTTTGCGACAAATACTGAAAGCACCGCCTGGCGAAAAAGATGAAATGCTTAAGGCCTTGGAACAGTTTACTTCGCGTGGAGTGCCCGACTCTAGAGCTGCACCTCAAGGAAGCTCTGGCGAAGGGTCTTGCAGTGAATGTGTTGAACTAGAGCGAAAAATACGACGGCAACGCGCCAAACAAGCCCACTTCATAGAAAGGTTGAAGAATCAACTTAAAGAATTGGAAAGATTTGCCGCGAACCCGACTTTAACTGTTGACACGAAGCATAGAACCCTTATAGAGCATTTAAGAAGTGAGATTGACCAAAGCCTTGAAGAAGGATGCCAACAACCACTCACAGCAGAGGAATTGAGACACCAGATTAACTGTGCAGTTCGTCAGTATGCTGATCGTCAGTTGTCTAAAGATGAAATCATAAGCAAGCTCCAGGCTCATATCGATGACATGCAAAAATTCATTAAGCTAATGAAAAATGAGGAACTCAAAAATGGCAAACCTAAACCTGAAGTGAATAATGTTGGCAAATCAGAAACATTTGAGAAAACTTTCAACAAAAATAAAAATAATGATGATCTTAGGACTGAAACTATAAAGTTAATGAGGAAAGCATCAACTTTAATACAGATATTTACGGTATCACAGTTTGGTTGCTCTCCTAATACGAGTCGGAGATATGAAGGGAAATCTTCCACAATAGTGAGTCATTGGGGTAATCTACGGGCTAAACTTGAAATGTCAATAGATGCGGTATTACATTTAGTATCAAGAGAAAGACAGTCACACACTATCATAGATAACTATGACAGCGAATCTGAAGAAGGTGGGATTGTTATAAATGATGCACCGCTAACAACTGCTGTCCGACGTCACTTGGCTGTTAACCTAAGAGATCTGTTGCAGCATGGCTTGACAGGCCCTGAAACAAGCTCATTGGTCCCCATCATAGGATGTTTTCCTCTGCGTAGATCATCATCATCACATTCTGTACATATCTGGGAATTAATCCTCCGTTACTATGACTTGAATGATGGAGACAGGTATAACTCCACACCGGCGAGAAAGTTAAGTCAAAGCTTTAACTTAGATATAGTAGGTGGAACAGCAATTACGAATAAGCAAAGTCTGTTAAGTGCCATTGGCAGTATTGTTGCATCTCACAGCCCATACAAGAGAAGTTATGATGCCCATTTCAAAGCATTTGTATGTGCAGCATTAAATGCACATAAACTTGTAATTTGGTTGAATATCATACTTAAAAGCCGTACAATTATTGATTCATATTACTCTTCAACAAGCTATGTTATCAACACTGGTTTTCAAGATACGTTGCAAAGCCTAGACCGGTTGACTCCTTACAATTTTGAGTTGCCAGTTGATCTTGCGGTCAAACAGTTCCAAAATATCAAAGATATATTTATGTAGTTAATTTAATTTTAAGTGTAATATTTATACATAATCAATGATTAATACTGTTTACAGAGGGACACGGTATAGACAAATATTTTTATGGAAATTCAAGTGTGTATGGGCAGAAACCTTGTTATAATATAAATTTATACAGTACCAGGGGAAATTATTATGAAATGGGAAATGGGTCTTGTATGTAAATAGAAGCCTTGTATGCTATGTTTGTATCAATGGTTTGAGATGTGTATAGTAATACATGTAGATTACACATCCTGCATATACAGGCTAATCTATTGGCTGATTAAAACTGCTTTAATAATGTTTATTGGTGGGAAAACTACAGGATGCTTGGTACACTACCAATTTTGTAGTAGTTTAGTAAGTACTTAGTGTTTGCATTGTCATGTTGCAGTTTGATTCTAAAATAATTCAAATAATTTGGCTGTATTAAATTGTACAAAGTTGTACCTACTATCCAGCCCATAAATGACCCTTTGCTAAGTTGGCTGTCCTTCAATTACATGAACTGGAATGAGCCTACTGTGCCGTGTGCCACTCTGACCCATCTGGGTTTCCACAGGGTTTTGTATCAAGTTTTCCTTCTCTTGTGGTGAGATGGTCGGCTCATAATACACCCTCCGAATGGAATGGAGTGATGACACTTTGTGTTCTAACACGGATTATGATATTAGATATGGTACCATATTAGAAAAACAACAATTTGCTTTGAATATTTTGTAGGTTTTTTAAGCTTAGACTTGTTCACTATTTCTTTATTGTGAAAAGTAAGAGTAAGTAAGGAAAAATGAAAACAAAATCCAATGTACTCCAGAGAATTAGCCCATGTTCCACCCTGGCCAGATATCAGGAAATAGGTCTTGATTTCATAATTTCCTGTCCTTGTAGTTTTCTGCCACCAACAGATTGGAATTAGTGTATTTATACCATGTCTCTCTCATAAACAGGCTTAAGATGCCTTCCATAATATCAAATATGCTATTAGCATTAGCCTAAAGTCTAGTCCATTTATAATCTGGTTAGTTTAAAGCACTAATGTATAGGAATTATTTATTAGTTACTATTTTGTTGTGTGTACAAAGTTTAAATTAGCTTTAAGACCTCTCTCCTTGATTTGTATTGCTGTTTCATAGTTATACAGGATGTCCCACAAAAAAGTGTCAAACGGAATTCAATCACCTCCATGTATGTTCTGCGATTTTAGATTTTCATAGAATTAGTGTTATGATTTTTTTTCTGAATTTTAAATGTTTGGCTTTACACCAATATTTTCATAATTTTGGTCAAAGTTGATTGAGTTGACGAAGCTGATTATTTATGCTTAAAAATACAATTCAAGATTATAAAGTTAGAGAAAGAAAAAATAAAGATTTCTACTTTAAAACAATATGAAATTAAGTTTTCTTAGTCGAAAATTTAGAACAAAAAATCATATTACGAAATCTATGAAAAATCGCAGAACATAGGTACATGGAGGTGATTCGGGTACCTCAAGGGTTGCTCTATCTCTGAACTTCCGCTTGACTCTATTTTTAGGACACCCTGTATGTACTTGAAGCGACTAAGTACCTCATATTTGGTAATAGTGAAGTATTTTTTGTTATCTGTTAATTTTTGCCATTTGTTACCAATTAATCAAAAAAATATTATAATATATTCATTTGTACACGGATTACTATACGGTGTGCAACCGACTTGTTTGTGTGAACGAATAAGCAGCGGGCATAAAAAAAGTATATCCATATGGGGAGTGGCCGGGTTAGGTGTAAAACCGACGTCGATCCTCGACTGCCCGATTACGGGGTCACGGGACACTCCTCCCGATGGGGGAGGATGCTCCGCAATCCTGATGGGCAATAGAACATCACCCTAATGTTTACGCATACCAGTAAAAGTAGTGATATAGGTTGGGGTTTTAAAGCGTAGTAACTGTACAGTTGAGCTTGATTAACGTATGGGCCAACTGCCGAGGACCAGCTATTGTATGAAGGAAACTAAACCTTCCTTAAATAAAATTTTCTGCAGTTGTTTTTCCGTGATATTTATACAACGCGAACATTGCTATTATCCTATACAGGATGTAACAAAAATGCTATTGCTATCCGACGTGTTTATGGACCTTATCAAATGTATAAATGGTTTTACTGTTTTAAAGTATGACTGAGGAATAGATGTTCCGCTCATAGAACTTTTTCTTCTCAGCCCGTAAAAGGTCCGTTGCTGAGTCGGGCCTCCTCCATTTACAGGAGGCAAACTAGCCTACTGTGTTATATGGCACGGGGTTTTGTTGCAAGTTTTTCTTCTCTTGCGGCTAGGTTCTTTAGTCGGCACTTAAGACAGCCTCAGAATGGAATAGGGTGGTGACATTCTACAACCCACTCGCCACACGCTTCCTACCTACCCTAGAAGCTTGTGTTCTATAATGTTTCTTGGGGTATGCTTATTTCGCCAGATACGACCCTCTGTGTGTGTGAAAAGTGTATAAAGCTTTTTTTGTTCTTATAATGTTTATAAGAACAAAACAAGCTTTATACACTTTTCGCAGAGTATCTGTATCGATTCATTAGTTATGTATATAGGGATTTTGTTAGGCCTTGTCACTTGCTTTTGTCGGCTCTTCTGACACACTCAGCATGGAATGGAGTAGTGACACCATGTATTCTAAATCCACTCGGACAAACTACCGCTTATTACTTCTTTTACAGATCATTCCGCAACAAACGTTGTTCATTGTAATTTCTATACTGTAAGCGTTACGGATTTTGGTGAGTGAGTGTTATTGTGTTGCTCTCTAATGCCGAAACATTCCATGAATGATTTTATGTGATATAATGTTTTACCAATGATTACCTAAACCAAAGATGTAAGTAAGAAAATCACTATTATTATTAGTATTATACGAGTAGATATTGAAGCATTGAAAATCTGTTTCATTTATTTACCCACCTTAAATATTCCCTGTGGGAAGTAAAAATACTTGTAAGCGCGTAGTTACTTTAATACTGGCCAATTTTTAACGCTATGGTAATGGTTTAATTTTAGGTAATGATTTTAAAAAATCTTTAAAAAACTAAACTCCACTAGGTCTAACCTGTATCGCGGGGTAAGTTTTTAAATTATATAAATTAGGGTAAAAAAAACCCTCGAAATGTTTTTTAGCCGGTTGACGAAGAACATGTTATTCACGGACACAAATGACAACTAGACTCTGAGCAATACCCTCTGGCTTAGACACAGACACTAGCACGACCCCGAAATCGAACCCGTGACCCGTTGATCCAAAGGCGGTATATCTAACCCCTAGAACGAGGAAGTCAAAGATTAACTACTACCTATAGAATGGGATGTTGGATAGCCATAATTTGTGTGTAGTATCTGACCTCCGTGATTTAAAGGGCATACAAAGCCGTCCGTCAGTACTGGCTGCGCGTTCTAAAGTTTCGCCTTGGTTATTCGTAGCCAGTAGCGTGAAAACTGACAGCTGGTCTAACCATATAATTATAGTTGGTAAATACTGGTAGATGGTAGCAAAATCAGGTCAAGCCATAAACGTAAGGATTGTCTTGACCCTTGATCAGGTCGAACACTGCAAATTCAAAATACCATAAGCACGTGAACGTGAAAAATGAAGACCCCAGATTAGTTGTATAATCTATTCAGTAGTTAGTAGTTAATTAACATTTATAGCTATCAAAAGCTGCGGCTTCTTATAAATTTATAGGTATATATAAAATAATCTTTGTCTGTATGTCCTCTATAGAATCGTTAACTAAGTGTCATGTGATGATCTTCAGCAAAGTGTTGTGTGACTTGTGCGTGAGTGTAGGAAGTGTTCTAAACCAAAAAAATTAACAATTTCGTAATGTCTTTTCAAATTTATTTTAGTTCGTGGCGTAGCAACTACCGCAGGGTACAGCTAGTAACGGGTAAAAATTACCCTACTGTGCTACTGGGAGCAGGAATGGTTTAGATTCACAAATTAGCCCGACAGATGGCGCTGCAGTCGGTAAACGAATATCATGCAGGAGAACGTCTGCTACTTATTAGGCTAATAAATTATAGGTTAAACGACTCACCGTTTTGAAGGCCTCGACGACAGAAACTATACCACTATTACTGTCACTGTTACTCCCAGCCGCTAACTGGTAGGTACACAAACGCACAACCGTTATCACGATCCTACCGTTCCAGCGTCTCTTGCAGACTAACTGGAGGCACTTCGTGTTCAGTATTTTTTTTATTAATATTCCATATATACAGGCTATGCTTGCCAGAACTGAAACAGGCAGAACTCATAATAGTCCGTGAATCTGATGACTCTCCAGAGTCTACGATCACAATTCACAACTATACCTGACGAGGTTTTGCAAACTGTTACAGACAATATGTTTTGTAACTACCCACATTTGGGTAAATTTGTTAAACTGGACATTTAAATAATTTTACCGACCAGCACTAAAATTAATAATGTTAAGTTGCTTTTTTTCCGATTACTCATACATACTTCCTCAACATGACGAAATGCTGGGAGCCTTTTTGCCACACAAGTTGTTGCAGGATTTAATATTCCTGATGTAGTTCTCTATCTGTATCTTTAAATCATCTCATGCTTAGGAATGCATTGGTGATAAAAAGTACCAATGCATTCCCTTTAATATGGTTGAGGAGACCGATGGCTGTCACATGCGTTATACTTGTGAACCGGTGCTGCTGTTTGGGGTTGGTCGGCTCACTGGACCAAGGAAGATTTAATTTTATTTCATTAAAGTTTGTTTTGTTTTGTTTTAATATTCAGATTTCAGCTGACGCCTTCCAGATTCGATTGAACAGTTTGTTTTAAGGAATTTGTTGGGTAAATATATACATATTAGATTATGAATAGGACCGCAAAGTAATAAAAAAGAAAAAATGACAAGCCCTCTGAGTTTCTTGCCAGTTCTTCTCAGCAGTGGTCGCGTTCCGAACTGGTGGTAAAGAATATTACTTTGCATTGTATAAAATTTTATTAATATGTTGACAATTTGTAAGTGTCCATTGTGTCCTATGCAAAATAAATTATTTGACTTTGACTTTACTTTGTCATATATATTTTTTTATTGATACATAAACAAAGTTTATCTTTTCTACAAATAAACGGGCTGTATAAATTTGTATCACTACATAGTATAAAACACTAAATAGTACTTATAAAACAACTAGTGGCCCGCCCCGGCTTTGCCCGTGCAAAGCGGGGGTGTGTTATACATATAAACCTTCCTCTTGAATCACTCTATCTATTAAAAAAAAACCGCTCCAAAATCCGTTGCGTAGTTTTAAAGATTTATGCATACATAGGGACGGACAGAAGAATGCGACTTTGTTTTATACTATGTAGTGAAGTCGCTGTCATCTGTCCGTCCCTATGTATGCTTAAATCTTTAAAAATAACGCAACCGATTTTGAGCTTTTTTTTAATAGAGTGATTCAAGAAGAAGGTTTATATGTGTAATAAATGCATAATATTGTACACGGATAAATTTAGAGGTTCATCATTGCACCCGTGCGAAGCCGGGGCGGGTCGCTAGTAAACAATATACAAATATATACAACGTACATATACGATACACACAAATAAAATAAGTCGAATTCCAGTCAAAACTTCAATAAACAGTTCAACCATTTTTGAGGGATTTTTCACTGGCAGATACTTTTATTAAAGATCCATACAAAGCTGGGAGCCATCCTTCCACCTTGGAACGACATGTAAATTGGGGAATATTAGGGAAAAAAAACCCTCGAAATGATTTTTAGCCGGTTGACGAAGAAGCCTTAATAAAACAAGCTTTTACTCCCTACTTCATTTATTTTATCAAACAATATAGGTTTCAAAATAACAATAGTTTCTGCACTAAAACACAATGCCTTTTAGTAATAACCTAGAAGTTGACGTAACCCTTGCAAATACAGGAGGACTCACGCAAGTTTGTAAAAGCCACTAAAACATCTCGATAACTATTTTAATTAACATAATAAATAACAGTAGAAATCACATATTATTAGCATTAAAATATTTCAGTAAACAAATACAATACTTCAAGTAGGTACCTCCATCGACGGTAATAAAACAATATAACATCCCAGTAGAGTGAGAATCGACTATTAACTTTAGAGAAAAATGTCATAAGGTTGAATATTAACTACACATTAGATATTTCTACTGGAATTTAATATTCCAGAAAAAATATTTAAAGACCACTGGGTTAATAACGGCGAGGTTATTACAAAGACACTAGAACATAAATGCGTCACCATAGTAGTGTTCAACAACATTAGATCTTTGATTTAATAATCAGAACTCAGCGACAATATCTTTAATAAAAAGAACCATACAAAACATATAAGATAATAAACGATTTTTACACATGATGTTTCATTATACATTTACATTTTAATGGATGTAGCCTCGGGGTCTTGAGAGTAGAGCTGTTTTAGAGTTTTGAAGGGAAAGCGTTTATTTTAATAAACGCGTAAATTTAAATGTAAGTTATTATCGTAGACACGTAGCGTTTTGTGCTTTCGAGTTTCACTAACATTCACAGAACGCCAATTGAACAAAGAACCTTGACTCGAAATACATAGCAGAACGCGATACATTTTTTTGAATAATATGGTTGAACGCTTTTGTCGAACTAAGCTCACTTCTCCTTATTCATCTTCTTCGCCTACTTAGGCCCCAGCATCTCTTCTGGGCGCACCCATTGGTTGAATTGTTCCTCGGTGAGGATTCCTAGCTTGATGGCAGTGTCCTTGAGCGTGCCGCCCTCCTTGTGGGCGGTCTTGGCTATTTGCGCCGCCTGGAATAAGAATAAAAACATTATATATACATAGATGTACTAGTAAATTTACGTACCAACTAATTTACTACTCAACCCATGGATGACCCACTGTTGAGTCGGACCACCTCCAATCACCTGGAGGGAAATAAGCCGTGGTGACACAATGTATGCTCGCGGATCTTATTACATACTAACTTACCTTATTAATGACTAAATAAATAAATAAATAAATATCCTTGGACATTTCACACAACGCCATCTCGTCCCAAGTTAAGCAACTTAATGCTTGTGTTATGGTAAAGAGATGGATGATAAACTACTTAAATACATTTTTTTTTGTAAATACATACATATTATAGATAGAAATGACACCCAGACTCCGAGCCAGTGCCTCTGGTTTAGACAAAGACACTTGCCCGACCCCGGAATCGAACCCGGGACCCGTTGATCCAAAGGTGGCCCATCTAACCATAAATTGTATATTTTGTTAAGGAAGATACTATAGACTAGCCCTTACTAAAATTAGTTTGCGTTGGCCCAGTGCGACCTGAATTGATTAGGTTCCAATATTTACGAGCGTACGCTGCATCTCCGAGCTTTCAGTGTACTACCACTCTACTCAGCGCATAGATGACCCAATGCTGAGTCGGACCTCCTCCAGGAGGGAAGTCAACTGGCCGTGACCACGCTGGCACAGGGTTTCGTATCAAGTTTTCGGTCTTGCCGTTAAGTTTTGGCGGCTCTCACGACACCCTCAGGATGAAATGGGGTGGTGACACTAGGTATTCTAAATCCGTCACCACGTGGAGTGGCTCTCTTCCTGTTCTCGATAGCTGGCTAGATTATCGGACTTTCTCCTTTAATCTGCTCTTACACCCTCTGATGAAATCCGGTATTGTAAGGCGTCACCAAGTGAGGTCACCTTATCGTATCCAATGTGCGGGTTGAGCGCCGTGACGAGCATGAGCGACTCTCGCATGATCTTGGCGATGTTCTCTTCGTTGGCCTTGATGCCCATCGCGCAGTTCTTGTTGAACGCCTGGCACCCATCGCCTACAAACAGACAAAACACTATAAACAATCTGCTTTTATTATTAGAATTTGCAATCAACCGATTTCAACAAAGAGATTTTTTTATATTTTTTTTTGTACCAATACCAATCGTATGCTAATTTTATCGAAATGGATCGAAATTAAAAATTTGGCAGAAACCTTGAAATTAGAAATCAACAATTTAAATGGCAAAACAGTGAACCAAGTACACAGGCACTAAAAACCAATAAAAAGACCGACTTTAATAAAATTTGGATATGTATGCCTAAGTCACCGACTTCAAATGGTTATTCATTTACTTTTTAGTGTATATTTCCAAGTAGGTTCTCAGTCTCTGTTAAATGTATACGTCAAAATCGGCGGTTACTAATTACACTAGATGTTGCTGATATTTGGCCTTCGGCGACTATTGCGCGAGTTTGCTGTCACAAATCTGTCCTACCTACCTTGTACTTACAAATGACGATCTAAAAAAAATATAGAATTTCTCGCCGCCTCTTTTCAGTAGAGCTGCTGTCTGAACCGGTGGCAAATGTTATAATATAAAACTTATATTTTTAAATGACTTGTCAAAAGAGCTCTAATGAGTTAAACCTGATTAAATGAATGTTGATTTCATTTGTTATTTTACGAATATACTGGCTTTATTAAGATTTTTATAAGTCTGTTTAAAAACATGGGTTATTTATTGTTAGTACAAATGAATGGATGCTTTGTAAAGGACAACGGCAACAAAATGATGTTGATGAAATTAGTATGAGCCTCCTCCTCGTGGAAGTGGGGCAATGTTGCTAATAGAAGCAATGCGTCACCGATGAGCCTGATGGAGCGCAGCACGTTGGCCACGATCATGGGCTTGAAGACGTTGAGCTCGAAGTGGCCGTTGCTGCCGCCCACGGAGCACGCCACGTGGTTGCCCATCACCTGCGCCGCCACCATGGTCAGCGCCTCGCACTGCGTCGGGTTCACCTTGCCTGCAACAGCCCAGGGGCCAACTTCTTATGACGCACCGCACACAGATGTTCCGTAGGTAGTAAGATAGGCTGATCCGACACGCTCTGAGGTGAAAGGCTCGATCGGGTGAACTCGGGACCGCCGAGTGTACTAGAAAGATCCGCTGCTCTTCGCTGTATTTAGTATATTCAATTCATACGTAATAATTCTCTTTATTAATTTAAAAGTTATCATTGGTACGTAATAAAAAATATTTTTACAACTACATATATGGTTTACATTGTGAGGTTATTGTGTGTGGTTGGCGGTTTATCGTGCTTATAAATTTTATTTAGTTGTCGCGTTTTTCAGTTTTCACTTCTGCCGGCACTCCCGGAGTGCAACCCTTTGTTTTTTTATGTAGGTTATCTAGCAGTGGACATGTTAAACTACTTAAAAAAATCGTTTATCAAAATAGGTTCAGACGTGTCAAGGTCATCAGCTGTTTTCTAGACGTATTACGCCTGTATTTTTTTTAAATACCTTTTATCCCTGTTCTTCTTGGTATTCTTCTTAAGTCAGGGCTACTTTAATAAACCAACTCACCAGGCATGATGGATGAACCGGGTTCATTCTCCGGCAGCATGAGCTCCCCGAGCCCGCAGCGTGGGCCGGAGCCCAGCAGGCGGATGTCGTTGGCGATCTTCATCAGCGACACGGCGATCGTGTTGAGCGCACCAGACACCTCCACCATGGAGTCGTGGCAGGCCAGGGCCTCGAACTTGTTGGGCGCAGTTTCGAATGGGATACCTAATAGGAGCATATTAAAATCAAGATGCCTGCGAGACTGCCTAGTTGGTCTAGGGTGTAGATGTGCAGCCTTTGGATCAACGGGTCCCGGGTTCGATTCCGGGATCGGGCAACCAGGGTTGGGTGCCATGCTCACTCATAGACTCATGGCAGTGGTAGCGTGTGGCAGGTCGCGTACGTCCGTGCAAGGAGGGCGATTGCTGTCACGTGCATCAACCTTGTGAATAGGTTCTGATGCTGGTCAGCTCAAACATGCAGTTAAGCCACTACCAAGTTTCTTACCGGCTCTTCTCTGCAGCCGCTCTCTTCCAAGCCGGTGGTATACGGTAAATAGTAAATGTATATTGACGTGACAAAAGAGCTCAGATGAGCTAAATTGAGTAAATATATTTTTGTTTTGAGGAGACCATGACACAGCAAGCGTCCTTAGAAGCGTAAGCGTAAGCGAATTTAGAAAACAAATAATTCGAATTATTGCCAATATTCGTAAAACTCTACTTTAATCTTTCTTTCCTTTTTTCTATAAAAAAGTGATACCCCGAAGTCCTTTCTCTTGACTCTTCCACAGACGAAACTGAAATTAGCTCGCTGTAGACATGAATTTTCATGCGCCCCACACATGAAAATCCATGGGGGTTAGGTCCGGACCTCTTGCTGGCCATGGCAACGGCCCACCAAGCCCATTGAAAGAGAATTGTCAGTGACTGGCTGGACACAAATTATCCAAACAAATGCATAGGACGAGGATGGCCGTTGCCATGGCCCAAAAAAATTGAGTAACTCGAAAAGGGCTAAGGTTAGGGTGTTTCATAGTGAAATAAGTCAGAAATGATGGGTACTCCACGCCCTTAACGGATCTAGCACGACTTTTCTTGTAACCCTGTATAACCTGTATCACGGGGCAGTTTACAAACGTGTAATTCACGAAAACAAATGACACCGACACTCTAAGCAAGTGCCTCTGGCTTACACAATCTGGTATCGAACCGGGGTTGATTCAAAGGCACCACAACCAAAACAACAACCAACCGACCAAAAAGCAGGATATATTCCAGCCGACTGCCTCTTTTGGCTGAAGTGATAATGGTATCAAAGTATTCACCGGTAAGAGAAGCGATCTCCGCAGCACACTTCTCTGCGAAGCCGATGCGGGTGTTGAGCCCGGTGCCAACCGCCGTCCCCCCCAGGGCCAGGTAGTGGAGGCGCGGCAGGGTCGCGACCACTCGCTCGATGGAGTAGTTCAGCTGGGCGGTGTAGCCGCTGAACTCCTGGCCCAGGGTCAGGGGCACTGCGTCCATGAGATGGGTCCTGGGGGCAAATTTTGTGTTTAAATCCAAATTCAATGGGCCATCCACAGAGACGAGGTCCACAGGCAGGCATGGCCCCACAGGAGTTGAGTGCCCACGGGGCAGTATGCGCGAGACGTTACCTCAGATGTTTAATAGCCTAAACCTGGGGGGCGACCCTCACAGCACCCATCATAAGGGGTTAGATGTGCCGCCTTTGGATGAACGGGTGCCGGGTTCGATTCCGGGGTCGGGCAACGGGGCAAGTGTCTTTGTGTAAACCAGAGGCTCGGAGTCAGGGCGTCTTTTCTTGGTTTGTCTGTGAATTACATGTTTGTAAACTGCCCCCGCGATACAGGTTATAACAACTGCAGGGGTATCGTTTAAAAAAAATACCGCTGGCTAGGGTATACAACATGGCGTCCTCCGTAGGGAGCAACGAAAATCACATCCACAGCGCACCTTACATTTCATAGACAGATAAATACTACTACTACTCAGCCCATAGGTGACCCACTGTTAAATCAGGCCTCCTCCAGCCACATAGGGGTAATTAGCCTACTGTGCCAAACTGGCCAAACGTGTTGGCACTGGGTTCCGCAACAAGTTTTCCTTCTCTTGCGCTAGGTAAGCCTTGTCATTTCATATTGACGGTTCTTACGACACCCTCAGGATAGAATAGGGTGGTCAGCACAGAGGGCTTGTTATTTTTTTTTTTTTCTTTTTACTTTGCGGTCTAATTTCATATAGTTACAATAACATAAATATAGTATTTTGACACTGAAAAGTTTATTGACATGCAGCACCTTTTTACAAAAAGTTTACCTAAAAAGCAATCTCTTCAAGGCCAACTTACCTGCCGATCTTGATGATCTTCTCAAAGTCTTTAGACTTCTGCGCCAACGTGTCTCTTAGGGCGACCAGGCCAGGCATCAGCCGGTCTCTCAGCTCCATGGCGACAGCGATGTGCATCGCCGTCGGGTAAGTGTCGTTGGAGCTCTGAGACTTGTTGACGTGGTCATTCGGGTGGACCGGGTCTTTGCTGCCCAGTTTCCCGCCTAGAATTTGGATCGCACGGTTGGCTATCACCTGGAAATGAGGGTATAAAGTTCTAGAACTGCCATTACCTTGCAGTTCGTGCTGCGAAGAACAAGTTGCCGTCTACAACTCTAATGCCGTTATCCGCAAAAATTACGCTCGTTTTGTTCTCAAACTTACTGACATGAAATTCACGAAAACAAAAGTATAGAATACAAAAATGCTTTATTGTATAAACCATGGCGTTCGCAATCGTCAGCGGTTACATCATTTTTATAATACTACTACCAGGTCGGAACGCGGCACCAACCGAGAAGATCTGGCGGAAGAAACTCTGTGGGCTTGTCTTTTTTTAAACGCCACATTACAATGATCGTCTACATATAACTAATTTTGTTTGGTTTCGAAAGGCGCTCAGCTGAAATATGAATTTTACAATGACACCCAGACTCAGAGTCTATCTATCAGCCACATAAGTCCACTGCTGAACATAGGCGTCCCCCAAAGATTTCCACAATGCACGATCTCGTGCAGACCGACTGCCAGCGACCTTCACAAGATCGTCCGTCCACCTAGTCGGGGGTCTTCCCACGCTTCTCTTTCCCATACGTGGGCGCCACTCCAAGACTTTTACCCCTAGACTCACTTCCCAGTGCTTTAGAGGGTACATAACACCGTCGGTCCCGGCTAACATTCTACCATCAGTCGACATAAGTAGTCTGTAGCGTGACAATTCACAGCTGGCCTAAGCATATGCAGTGTGCAGACGGCAATCACTTCGAGTCAACACTGGTAGTTAGCCAAAACATGATGGACCGGCGCCGACCGCAATGAGATTGGGAAAAGGCAAGGAAGACGAATATTTGTACAGATTGACGTATTACCTCGTTGGTGTTCATGTTGGACTGTGTGCCAGACCCGGTCTGCCAGATAACCAAGGGAAAGTGTCCCTCACGGTACAATTTGCCACTGATCACATCTTCGCAAGCCTCCATAATCGCGTCCGCTGCAAAGTACAATCTCGTTGAGAAGCCCTACATAACGCAAATACCAGTAGACCAGAAGTTGACTGGATAGTCGGCTTTTTGCAAGTCATGCACGCACTTACCGATTTTCTTGTCCAGACCGAACTCGATGTTGACCTTGGCGGCAGCCTTTTTCAATATACCGAAAGCGACAATAACGGGGTACTGAAAAACAAACAATCACACTTACATTAACGGTGAAAGTGCTGGAGAACAAATGTGTCTGGGCCATCATATCTAGGCGCATCGCGGAGGAAATAAGCACTACTGTGTCCTACTCTCGTATCTAGATTTTTTGCCACATTGCTGCTTTAGAAAGACCTATCAAAACCTTTGGCTATCTTGCAATCCTTTCGACATCCTCAGGCCACTATACGAACGAAGATCAATTGACAATCAGGTCACTATTTTTCGCTATTGGCATGGAAGGAGTTGTTTCTTACCGGCATTCGCTCCTCAATGCCGCCGATGGGGAAGTTCATGACAGACCTGACGGTCTGTGCTCCATACAGCTTGTCATCCGGTACATCCAACTCGCCAAATGTGTCCCGTTCTTTTCTCTGCAAAGAAAAAATAAACTTTATCACTTAGGTCTTATGGTATATTAACAAGGTTGTCTGTAAGAAATCGCATTTAGCGATAAGACCGCTCTTTGTACAAAGCGTTGTATGTTTTTTTGTGTTCTGTCTTTTTTCATGTGTGCAATAAAGAGTATATCTATCTATCTATCTATTAACGTATTTACTTATGGACATATATGGATTGGTTAGGGTAGAGTAGATTCATATTTCTTTTGACAACATTAAGAAATATTCAAAACATAGTTATCAATAAAATTACAGTTAAGGTATCACAGTTACGAATAAAGGCTTGCCCCTTCTAATTTCCATATAGTTTAGCAATGAACTCGACACCATATTTGTTTTGTAATGGAACAATAGAATACAATCTCGCTTTCACTCCGGTCATTATAGTGTGAACAATGTTGTGCAAATGCTTGAAAGAATGTTTTCAAATAAATCAAATATGTCACAAAGAAACGCTGCTAAGTTGAAATACGAGTAGTCTCTTTTAAAGTCAATGCAAGTCTAACTTGTGCCGAATAGTAGTTTTAGAAATTATTTTGGATGGACAATGACATTAGGAAATAAAATTATCAACTGCCAGCAAATTTACTATAGAACACAATACTCTTTAAAGGCATTACCGGTAAACTGTAGATATTTTGTAGGATGCCGCAAGGACCTGTTCTTGTTCCAATATCAAAAATATGCTTTTCACGTCAAAGATGATAAATAATATAATTGGAATACACCAACGGGCATTAAGTGTTTTTCTTGAACGTTGCCCTTTAAAATGAAGATTTATAATCTTTTTAATTACAACGTGTGTAGCGACTATTGACCCAAATAATGGTTTTTCCTATTTTGTACTAGACGAAATATTTTAGAAGTCAAGCTGTACTGTAATGGGAATGACCTAATTTGACCTCCGCGTCAAGTGTGGCCTGAAACACATCAAAATCAAGCTGAGCCGATACCTCAACATTAATATGAAACGCAATAAACGCAGGTTACTTTCCATGACAAGGGAAACCATGTCAAGGCATGCAGGTAACAGTCATAATTTATTTCGCAATACAGATTGACTTATCGTTCAATAAGAATAGAGACGGGAATAGATTGAAAAAATGCCCCAAACATTTCCTAATTACTTTCATTTGACAATGCATTTTTATGAGTATAAGAGAGCCACACGTGGCGCTAAATGGGGCTGGTTGGTGTGTAACGCTGAATGAGAAAACCTGGCGGGAAAATACCTACTGATGTATGATAACTAGTCCTCATTGCCGACGTAGCAAAGTACATTCGATAATGGATGAGAATAGAGAAAAGAAGGTTCGAATAAGAAACCGTTGCTCCAGGAATCTGCGAAGCGGCGAATGGAATATAATATAGAAACATATTCCTGCACGGTATGACATTTTTGGTTATCCTGACGTAAGAATAACATTTTATGATTGTAGTCGTTTACCACATGTGGCTTTATCAGTTGTAAAGGTTGAAAAGGTCGATTGCATAGTAGTTATAAACAAACAGGCTGAACATGTTTGAGATATTTATAAAAACGTGGGAGGTCTTTAAACAAATAACTGGAAATTAGTTCTGTTTAAAAAATACTATGTTAACGACGACATCCGATTTTTTTCTTGTAAAGTGTATAATTAAACATTCACATACATTTAGATACTGTATTTTTTAAATGCGGAAACATTTAATTGATGCAGAAATAATCATCGATAGAACTGATGGAAGAGAAAATAAATGTGGTAGTTTTAATGTGTTAGTTATTATGTTCATGCACTAGTCATTAATATCAACTTCATAGTTGAGAGTAAATATATGTCCAATGTTATTTCAAAGCAAACAATGCACACTGATTAGATAGAGCAGAGTAAAAATTCTACGTAATTACTCGTATAACTACATCTATTATGATTAGAATGGGATTATAATATTAATGGGATTCAAATATTACCGAAAACTAATAAGGATATGGTATGTCGTCAGTTTAAAACTGAAAATCCAGCCACCACATATCTGTGCAGTTTTTTGTTGGTAGAATTTGGTTACAAAATACTAAAGTAGATTCGCGTTACGCATTGTGCATTTTTGCGTCCAACATTGCTTAGAACCTTATTAGATTTTATGTTTATCATTGTTGTCATTACAGGTTCATTACTGATTTAATGATTGATGTGTGGATGATTGATTTTCATTCTTTCATAAACTGGTAATCTAAAAAAACTTGATTTGGTCGCGTCAGAATATCCTGATAATTTGTACACGACATATGTAGTTCCAAACTGCTTATTAAACTTGCCAAATAATAGCTTTATTTTGTTACAAAAAAACCTTTCAAAACAAATTTACTATTTGCGTTCACAGTAGAGTCTTATAATAGATACAATAGTGTTTTTCCTGACACGGCTAAAACCCGCTTACGTAGCTGTACTAATTACTTGCGCGTAAATCAACACACTTGCAGAGTGAAGACAGGTAAACATTGCCTAAAGGTACAAATACTATCTTTTGCCGGTTTATTTTAATTTAAATTATTACACAAACTACATTTGTCATATTTTCCAGATTCTTGCTAGTACATTTACGTCGAACTCCAGAACAGAGTTATCTGATAGATTCATGAAATTCACCACATAATAAATTGAACGAAACAGCGAAACAGGCCTATAGTTACGTAAACAAATCTGTATTGGACTTACCATTTTAACCGGTTTCGCCTCTGGGTTCAAACACACAGTACACGCCATTATAACAACGAAAAATTCAAATACAAATCACGTACACAGGAAATTTTACAAAAATATTTATGTACCGTCAATACAATTTTTTTTAATTATGACTGACAGCTAGGTTTTTATACTTTAAACACAACCTCTTTTAAAAAATGCACGCAAACTGCCAGTGACTTTTAATTAATGCAAATCCGAATGGTGTCGGCGCAGCGTTAAAGTTCCCCACAGACTGACAATAAAAGAAACTTGGGAATTAAAACGAAGTGCCGTTTTGCGTTCCGTATGGAAGCAAAAAGTGTTGCGAGCGTCAGCAAGCGTAATAAAAAAACTACAGAACCGGTTACAATGTCCTTAACAATGTCAATGGTCTTCGGTGGAAGAAACCGCCGAATTTATATATTTTTACTCCTTATCAATCCGCAATTCAACCGCCCGCATAGAAAGTCGTGGGCGTACTGACTGATTGTAATGTGGTGGTTTATAACCGCAGCGCGATACTCTATTTATCAATCAATTCACATGACACTCACTATATACATGGTCCATTACCACAAGCAAAGCAAGAAATTAGTTTCATCATAACAATATTAAATCGAATTGTATCCATGGGGACACGTCATGGGCTTACCTGTTACAGAAGTGCAGAATACCGTGGCATGCCACCATTAAGGTGAATGTTCCAGGGTAGCCCGCGAAATTCAAATTTTCTTACGTTCTTATAAAAAACGTACGAAAATTTGAATTTCGCAGGCTACCCTGGAACATTCACCTTAAATACAGTTCATCCGACTCTTGTCACCGCCGGTGTACCATCAATTTTGGAGCTAAATGGATTGATGCGTGACGATGGCAAGAGACTTGATGTAATGACGCTTAAACCTTTGACCATGGGACGGCCCTTGGTATGGGATGTCACATGCGTAGACACCCTAGCGTCGTGGCAGTGCCGTGGATTCTGCTGAATCCCTCAAGTCGCGCAAATATAGTCAGCTGGATTCGAGCTACATGTTTGTGCTGCTTGGGGTGAAAACTATTGGTCCGTGGGGCACGGAATTCAAACCTTTTTACAAAGAATTGTTCCGCCGTCTAATAACTTTAACCGGTCACCGGTTAAAGTTATTATTGGTGGTTATTCCTTCACTCAGAGAATTAGCATTGCCATACAACGTGGCAAAGCTACTAGCCTTTTTGGCACCGTGCCCTGTGACAGTGATCTGTCGCAAATTACATTTTTATAATTTTAGTTATTTACTTTATTTCGTTAGATTAAGGTTTTTTTATGTCATATGTACGTTAATTTCAATCCATTTTGAGGGTGATGTAAAAAGCGATTAAAGGAACAAAAGATAAGGACATGCTGGCAGTACAGTATGCCAACTGTGAAATAGGAGGAATCCTGGCTTGATGAGTTGAAATTGTATTAAAGAAATATGCTTAAGATTGCTACACACCTATTGGACCATTGGTTGTGAGAATGGATGCTATTGGAGAATTGACTGGATCAAGACAGAAGGCAATAATGGTGAGAGAGGAAGGTCAGGATTTTTGTAACAAACAATACACCATATTGTATCGGAATTTACATTGTAACCTCTTTGTATTGGCTTAAGTTCTGAACCATAGACAAAATGGATGTATCTTTGTTTTAGAACATGTTTAAAAACATACTTAGCTCTAGTGGAAGAAAGTCTATGTGTCTACTACCACTACTACTATTCAGCCCATAAATGGCCCACTGCTGAGTCAAGCCTCCTCCAGTTATATGGAGGGTAAGCCTACTTTACCACGCTAACCAGACAGGTTGGCAAAGGCTTTTGTATAGTTTTCCTTCTCTTGTGGATAGGTTATCAGACTTGACATTTCCATTTTGTTGTTTCATAGGACACCCTCATAATAAAATAGGTAGTGAAGCTATGTATAATAAATCCATCACCTTTTGTTTGAATATGGTTATTAGACTATGTATTTGGGTCTCATATGTTCTTTATCCCAAATGATAAAATGTTATTTATCTGCATATAACTGATATTTGATTTTTAATTCAATGTTGGTTTAGATTATTCTAACATTATTTTAATGGTATCATCCCACATCTTTGTTACTGGGAGTGTTAGGAGGCATCACAGGGAAATATTGGATCATGAATTTGAAGTACAACTGGGGAAATTAGAATGAAAAAAATATTTATTTAATTTTAAGTTAATTCCTATGAAAATGAACAACTAAGGTCTGAGGAGGACACACCTGGCTCATGTGTCATGCTTGTGTACAGGTGCCGTTCCTGAGGGTTGGTTGGCTCAGACATTCAAAGGTTTCTATTATTGACTAGATGTTTCTGAAACATCAGACCCTTTGTGACTATTGTGTGAGTTTGCTCTCACAAATCTTAATTTTAGTTACAAGGCTGGTATAAGATTATACCAGCCTTGTACCTAAAAATGGCAATCTAATAAGCAACTACGAGTTTCCTTCCAGCTCTTCTCTGTAGAGCTGCATTCTGAACCAGTGATATGTCATACATTTTAAGTTTTAATCTTTAAATGAAGAGTTTTATATTTTATTTTATTGTTTGACTTGACAAAATGATCCAACTTAATTAAATGAGTTTTGATTTAGAAATTGAAATGTTCAAAATCATCCCAGTCCGAGTATATTCAAATGAGTACCATACATTTCTTATATTACATTTGTTTTCTTCACTTAAAGATTGAAGCATTTGCTCTTGGTTACACTAAATTGCCATTTGTGGATGCATCAGATTGAAGAAATATTATTTAGACTAATTAGAGGTGAATAGCCCTTCTCCAAGGAGCAGATTAAAGTGGGCTACTGATGATGAATTTGCTTCCATGATTTGTAATTGTGTGTGTATAACAATTTAAGTTCAAAAGAAAGAATTGAAAAAGAAAGAAAATTGGAATACTTGTAAATTTATGTATATGTAGAAGCTGTACAGGGTAGTCTTCAAATGCTTGAACAAATTGGCGATATTGTACAACGTAGGCAAATAACCAAATAAGTAAGACAGACATTCAGACAGAAATAAAAAATATCGAAGGATTATGCAACTTACTGCGGTGACATTTGTTGTCGAAATGTTACATTTATTTATAAGGTGAACGACGGACCGCAAGTTTTTGGATGACCTGGTAATAGCAGAAGATAATTTGAACATGGTTGTAGCCATGATTTTAATATCTTCAAAATTCTGGGAACAACAAAAAGGACTGCCTGCGCTACGCTACGTGCGTCCGGCTGCGTCAGGCACGGAAAAACTTGTCAATCTTGTCATTGCGCGTCAGTCAGCCGTCAAATCTATCAGTACCTCAATCCCGAATTTGACGTGGATTAACGTGGACTTAAAAAAAAATATTTTGACTACTTTTTAACGACATTAACCAATAATTTTATTTAATGTATTTAAAAAAATCATTAAATAATGAAAACCAGTGAATTCAACATATTTTACAATAAAACCATAAACAGTTTTGTTCCAGATCTTTTGCTAAGCAAATACATATAATGCAGAAAAACAGCAAATATGAGTTTACAATAACAACATTATTTCATCTTTAAGCATCTGTTGGCTCTACAACATTTCATCTTAGATTTTGTTTTACTTACTCTATTCTAGAGAAAGTATAAAATGTGAACGCATCTGTAAGTACAGCGCCTCTATCGGTTGTTTGCCTCAACTATAGAATGTTGCAAGTTTATGAACTTTTCCCTCGAGTTGAGTTTTCCAACAAAACCTAATAATGTAATATGTTAAAATATCATTGACTACTAGGATTCGGAATCATACTGCTATAGGCATATCATAACATTGTAAATACATTAAAAATAAAAATATTAGGTTGTAATAAAAATTTCATAAATGCTATGAACATTAGGCTGTCATATCACTTATAGCGTTTTTTTAATTTAGCAAATAGCATTTCTCTGTCATTAGTTTAATTTATAATTTTAATTTAAATTTAACTTGTAGAATAAATAAATGAGGCAGCCACATTTCTGGTGTAGCCTATAGAATAAACGGTGTTCAATATTCCCTCCGGAATCCCACTCAGTCCGATTAAAGGTGAAATTTTAAAAAATCTTGAGCACATAATTAAATTTCTTAAATTTATTTATCATGGACAGTGTACATTTTAAAAATTAATTGCAGACACATGACACAAAAGTTCCCCCTCGACCGTACTGCCAACTTGTTGTGGCGAGGGGGCTTGCATGTCTATATCCGTTGGGGCCATACCGGCTCATCCATGCGGCCCACGCACGGCACACTGAGTCGTGGTGGGTTTTGGCTCTGGGGACTCCTTTGTCCTCAGAGTTACCTCGGAAGCCTTAACTTGCCGCGACACACGGCGTGGTAATTGCAGCGGAGGCGCGGTCAGGCTGGCAGGCCACGACTGCCACCGCTACCGCGTGGATCAGGCGCTAGTTCACCCGGCGCCTGACGCGGGCACGTTCAGTGTCCCACATGTGCCTCTCAGTGTGTTCCAGAGCTCCCCAATAAAGCGTGCATCCCGCTTGTAAATGCGGGCCAAGGCACCATCAGGATCGCGAATCATGCTCCCCAATGGGGAGTGAAGCCCGTGGCACCGTTCCAGGCAATTGAGGGACACCGTTGGTTTTACTGGGTAGGTTGAGGCGCAACTGCCATCTTTTCGCGCCCTGGTGTCCCACATAACCCGACTGGCGTTCAGCGATCGGGTATCCATGATGACTTCCAACGTAAATAAAACCACAAAAGTTGTTTAAGTTGACAGACATTATTGATTTTTATACTTATAAATAAATTAGATTTATTTCATTGGTTTGATTAATTAATGCAGCTACAGCTTAAAGGAGTATGCTAAGTAGTTACAAAGACATCGTTTAATAATCCAGTATTGCATTTAGTTTGGGTAAAATAAATTTGTTTCTTACAACACCGAGGTCGGCAAGTCTCGGCTTTCCTCGGCACAGTCACGCCTAGACTCGTTCGAAAAACGAAACTAAAATCATTTCACGGCAACGTACCAAGACTGATGCCCTTGTCGTGGACTCCTAGTGGAAACGTGTTACTTTAGTCATTGTAACGAGCTTTGATAACCGTTAAAGGTATTTTTATAAGTATAATATTGTGAATTAAACAGTCGCTTGTGGTGATAAGTGTTCCATTCCGTTTAGTGAAAATATACAAAGAATATTGTGTGGTGCAATAGTGTTCTCGGCAGTTCTCATTTTCCGGATTCCAAAGGATTGTTGTTGACCCGCATAGAGATAATCTGATATCAGGTGAGTGTATCATATATTTACGAATTCTTGTGAGCTAGTAACGCGTGGCGTTTACCGAAGGGCCTCCGTCTATCGACTCGCGTGCGCGGTAATGGCTGACTTTCTTTTCTCCCAGAAGGGATTTTGTACACAGATAACGTTGGTAATACGTGATGTTTACTTGGAAACGTTCGAACGATATGGGGTAAGAATTTTGGCCAGTAGACGCGGCAGATAAATGCGAGTGGGTCAAAAGGAATAGACTAGGTTTGAATTGATGATTTGAGCCGGATTCTTTATTGATATTTTAGCGGCTAATTTAATAATGTGAGAATTAATACAATTTACAACTCTGAATTATACAATAAATACTATGATTTATCTAACAACATGAGTCTTCCGATTCTGATCAAATAATAAAAGTGGTTATCTAGTATTGTAACCAGCTTAAAAACTCATGAACACATCATGAAAAACTATTATCAAATGATCACAATCTATAGCTTTATCTTGTACAGCTTTAACTCCGTTTTCACTTTGACATATATGTGAAAACGGAAGTATTTTAATATATTTTATAAAAATATTTAACTATTAGTTAAATATTAATGATTCTATTGGTTTTGGGGGGTGGGGTAATATCTTGATCCTTTAACAAGAATTCAGGTTTCTTTTCATAGTCTCTAGTCTAATTTTAATGACTTGTAACTTATGTTGCTAGGTTCTATTCCATCTCAGATTTTATTTCAAGTTAGTGATATCCTTGCTTAGAGAGATCCTATAATATATAAATTTATCTAAAACTACCATTGTTACTAATTATCATGTTTACTTGAAATTTGGCAGTAAATATTTAAATAAACATATAACAGCCTAATTAAAATGAGTTTACTTATTATTGAATTTTAAACATCCTTAAAATAAAAATAGTACTAACCTAATATTTGTTAAATAGCATTCATATCAGGTGTTATGTGATTTCTACACACAACATCCTTCTTTAAATACACATCTTTAGAACCTACTAAAAAATTAGAGTTAATACATGTGTATTCATAGCAATAAACATTGCTATGAATCATTGATGTAACTTTGTCTCCTTATCAGCTGTGAATGTTTTTCAAATAGTTTGTTAACTGTAAAATTAGAGTAGCCTTAGTATTAATGTTAGTTAATATGGTTTATGCATGAGCACAGTTCAATTGTGTAGAATTTCTTATTTTCCTAGTGTCATTTTAATTGTTGGGACGCCTTCAAGACACTTGGTTTGAGGGAATGAGTTAGAACCAAATTCCGTAGGATAGCAAATTAAAATTATATATATGTCTATTGACATTTTGCATGTTTATTTGTATAACAATTATTCTCTTAGTTACTGTAAATAAAAAATAAACCACTATACTTACTTCCCAAAAAATAAGTCTAATGTTGTCTCATTGTCATGAGTCAATGTAAACTAAAACAATATTTATTCATGTTTGATTATAAAATGTATTATAAATGCATACCAAACATATATGAAATAAAGTTACTACAAATACATAAGGCCAAATTAATGGTGATTAATTGGCCAATTTTAATGCTGCCAGTTAATTGATCAGTATTACATCTTGGCCTTTAAATCTGTGTGTGTGAAATAGGCAATATTCATTGTCATTTCCACAAAAAAAAACCTGTTATAGGATTTCCACAGATCCAGAGCCACCATGACAGGCATTCTTTAGATCCTGGGATAGGAAATTTATAGGTACTCCTTTGTCCGTGTTTTTTCCCCAGTTGTATTAGAGTGGTCACCAACCATATAGTATTTACATGGATACATACAATTGGCTTAATTAACTTAATTAGGCTCAAAGTAGGAAAATAGGCTAATGTACCATTCGGTTAGTGTCAATGTTGCAACATCAGCATGAAAACATGATGCTTCAATGCTTTTGACCTTCATTTAGTTTCAGTGACCATGACCACTTGTTTTGGCACTATGCCATGCAATAAACTGAGTCATACTGCATATTATAGTGTGTGCATACTATGTAATATTGTCTTACAAATATTTCTTCCGCGTGGGGATCGAACCCGCAACATGCTGCGCAGCAGTCGATCGCTCAACCACCTTGTTTAGTTGGTAGTTTGTTTTATAATTAGCTTCTTGCTTGATCTTCTCAGCAGTGGTCTCATTCTGTTATATTCATCCACTAAACTAGGTCGGCCAAGGCACAGCATGCTCTGCCTTTGGGAGTGAATTATGTAGCCCTGGTTGGGCAGTAACTGATCACCATTGGTTTTAGAGGGTAGTGAAGTCCAATGTACCAACTCTTTGCACCCCAGATTCCAACATAACCTGGCCAGTCTGCAAAGGGCAAGGTATTCAGATATAGGACATAGTTATAATTATGTTTTTTTTTTGATTAAAAGTATGTACCTAGGTGAATCAAAAAGTTCTTAGAAGTGCATATATATGAAACCTTTTTGGATCAAGTTCGATATTCAAATTAAAGAGTGTCTATCACACTATATTTATGCAGACTGTCACTTGTTTTTGTCAGTTCGTTCGCATGTAATAAATTTTTTTGTGCAACGAGTTGCTAAAAAGTCAAAATTATGGATAAAAGTGAGTTACGTGCGGTGATAAAATATCTCAGTTTGAAAAAAATGTCTACGAAGGAAATTTTTTTGGACATTCAGCAGACATTAGGGGGTGATGCTGTACCCTATTCTACGGTTGCGTACTGGGTGGCTGAATTTAAAAGAGGTAGATCAAGCTGTAAAGATGACCCGCGTTCTGGGCGGCCTTCAACCTCCGTTACAGAAGAAAATGTCAAAAAGGTTGAGAATCTGGTTTTGGAAGACAGAAGAATGACTATAAAACATATAGCTGAGATCCTAAAGATATCTTTTGGTAGTGTTCAATCCATTTTAATTGATTCACTGGGGTTCAAAAAAGTGTCTGCAAGATGGGTGCCACGAATGTTAACCGACGAAAACAAAAAGCGACGTTTGGAAATTTCCAAGCGTAATCTCGAAATGTTCCAGCGTGATTCGGATAATTTTTGCCGTCGTCTTGTCACCATGGATGAAACGTGGGTCCACCATTTTGATCCTGAAACTAAAAGACAAAGCATGTCTTGGAAACGACCATCCTCTCCATCCATTAAGAAATTTCGAGTTGCTCCTTCCGCTGGCAAAGTTATGGCCTCTGTGTTCTGGGATAGTGAAGGAATCCTTTTTATTGATTACATGCCAAAAGGCCAGACGATAACTGGACCCTATTATGCAAATTTAATCCCGAAAGTGCGTGAAGCGATTAAAGAAAAACGTCGTGGAAAACTGTCGTTGGGCGTGTTGTTCCTTCAAGATAACGCTCCTGCCCATCGATCGGAAGTTGCGCTCAACGCAATCCGCTGTGCTGGCTTCAATCTCCTTGACCACCCACCATATTCTCCGGACTTAGCCCCAAGTGATTTTCACTTATTTCCAAAATTAAAAGAGGAAATTCGTGGAACAAAATTTCACGATAATGACGCGGTTATAGCTGCCGTAGAGGACATTTTCGAGAGTCAAGAAAATAATTTTTTTTCACAAGGAATAAGGAAGTTAGAAACGCGTTATTCTAAATGCATTGCATTGGAGGGAGATTATGTAGAAAAATAAAATATTATTATTTAAATCTTTGCATTTTTTAATATTGATTCCAAGAATTTTTTGATTCACCCTCGTATATGCATGCTTAATACCAATGCAGGCCAAGTACAGAAGCTGATTGAAATGTAAAATTAACTGTGTAACAATATTCCTTGGCCTCTTCAAAGTGAAGAAATTAAATTGACTTTTAGTTGCTTCACTTCAGTAATTGTTGGCAAAAAAACATTTATTGTACACCTATTTGAATGAAAAGAAGTGTCTTTCGTTACATTGCAATTTCCATTAATTTATTTAATAAGATTTTGTAGACACCAAATGTTGTGGTAAGTTTATTCAAGCAAGGCAGTTGAGACAATCTGTATGACAATCGAATACATCAGGCACCAAAAGCCAATCACTGACACAGATTCTGCCTCAAGTTTGTCAATAATTTAAGTATATGGCCCACCTAATGGTTAGCTGTTACTGTAAAAGAAGGTCCCGCGTTGGAAACCCTGTTAACAAAAACTTGAGCTAAAACTATGCTTCTCCTAATAGATTTGACTGGTAGTTATCTGCTACCATATATTCAAATAAAACATGAAAACATCAAGATTCAAGGGCAATTGTTACATAAGTATGTCAAGTAATTACAATAACTCTTACCTGTGCTCCACCCATAGCTCAATGTAAAGTTGTAAAACATCTAAGTTGTGTCAAATTCAAAAAGTGTATAATTGATTTGCATACATTTATGTCACAGCAGTTCAAAACATCTTTGTTGAATAATAATCAATATTCTTTTATAAAGCTAGAAACACTGGTTGTTTTTGTAGTTGATATACAATTCGTAAATGGGATACTTTGTTAAATGGATGATAATGATTATAAAACTCTATGCAGCTAATAATTTAGTAAAAGAGTTTTAATTTTAAATATAGAATAGCAATGGGTCAAGGTTCAAAAATCTAGTCAGTCTGTGATAAAATATGTATTAGTCAGCATAGTTAAACAATACAAATTAAATATGCTTTTCAAGTGACATTGTATAGTCTTGTTTAATTGAAAAGCTAAGCAGGATTCTTAGAATCCATTTATGACTAAAATGATGCTCAATTTCGAACATAATTATTTTCTTTGAATGGAACCGTCACTTTGTTACCATTTTGCAAAGTCATAATTATGGGTTAAACTAGTAAGATATTAATCTGACGGGTGTTGCTATGGTCACCAACATATTCCATCATGAGATTGCCACATGACGTTACTAACCAAGTAGGTTGAAAGTCAAGTCACAAGAGAAAGAAAATTAGATAAGAAATCTGTACCAATGTACTGCCGAATTTTTATTCATCAAATTGGAATAATGCCACTGTAGCTGGCGAAATATGTTTTTCGATTTTTATAAAAGAGTACGACAGACGCGTGAATGGGTTTGTTGGTAGTAAGTAGTTTAATCTGTGTAGTACAGAGTAAGAATACTACCACCCCATATCTTACCATGGGTGTCGTAGAAGGTGACTAAGGCCGTTTGTCGGCGGTGGCCGCGTATGTGTCGTGATGATTTTCGTTGGCCGCCTAATGCGCCTAATGCGCGCATCTACATACATTGTGGTAGAATTAGTTGGCCGCAGCGACTTGGCCGCGCGGCCTGGCAGCCTACTGCGCGGGGGTTCCAAGATGACGTGACGGCGATCGTTTGACCACCGCGCCGATATATCGGTGGTACAGTTAAAACAAAAACCGGGCAAACGGCGCGGTGCGACGGTAGTGTGTGGACTAGAACAAAGTTGTTTTGTATTGCCGGCACATCGTTCGGCCCGTCATAAAACCGCGCCGAGTTCTAGCGGTCACGCCGAACTACTCGAAACATCGGCGGCCGGGATGACGGCTCTCGGGTGACGGGCGTCAGTATCGCGTTGTTCTACCTGTGTAACCTGATTTGAATAGCTACTGGATAACCTTCGACACCCAAATAGACCAGCAGTCCGTTTCACGTTATTGACTTGGGTGTATCGACTGTCAGATTTTCAAACGATTGTGGGGGCCGACATCTTTACGTATCCCTCGAAGGATGTAGGTCACGTGTAATATCATCATATTGGTGTCGCCCATTGAACATCGTAGCAGAGACAACGTGATGTCAGTGATTTCGATTCTGGCAGTTTTGGTAACTTACTAATTCTATAATCTATATGCGTAGGCCTTTTTAATTTATTAAATAAATCTTTTTATTAAACATTATCCCTGCACTAGGTATAAACTATATCACTGGGGTAGTTTATTAAAATTAAATTCACGAACACAAATGACACCAAGAATCAGATGCAAGAGCAAGTGCCTCAGGTTTACGTAAAGACACTTGCCCGGTCCCGGAATTGAATCCAGGACCCCGTGATCCAAAGTCGGCCATAGAAAGTCGGCGGTCTATAGAAAATAGGAAGTTTGGGGATAAATTGATAAGATAAATTGCATTCCGCACTATTCGATTGGCTACGTCCTCTTTTGTGCTCTATTGTAAGTATTCATATTTAAAAACAAATAATCTACTTTTTTGCCGTTCTTCCGTAGTATCAATAAAGTATTGTAGTACCTAACGATGGTCGATTTTATTTACACGTCATATGATATTGATTTACCACGCTTTTTCTTCACGTAAACGTTACTATCGCCGACCTCAATTTCAACTCGAATAATCGTACTGTCATCTGCGTACGAGAGCGGTACTACCATCATTCATAAGCAAAGTATGCCGTCGAGGGATCCCACCTTAAGTGGTGTCTATCCAAATTTAGGGGTAAATCAATGTAATATCTTTTTGCGGGCATTATATTTAGTAATTTTTTTTGGAGTCATTCTTACAATGTATAACAACGAAATGTTTTTACCGTTATTTCAAGGTTTTCAAGACGGCATTTATAATTTCAAAACGTCTATAAACGATATTTTTGAGCTGCTGAAAATCAGTAGTATAACGCGTTTACATTTTTTTTCTTTTTTTACATACTCGTTTCCTTGTACCGAGCGACTGCCAATACAACTAGCGCGTGCAATGAATGGACATAGGCATATTTCTAGTTAATTAGGTTATTTATTGAGTTCAAGGTCTTTTTTAGGTATTTTTATTTATTTTCATTTTGTGATTTTTATGGTAAGGAGAAATAAATAAAAATAGTTTTTCTGTCTAGCAGATAACACACAAACTATTAAATTTCTTAGACAGTTTCGTTAAAAAAAATGGTACATTGATCTTTCTATCTACAGTTACGAATTTCTCTTAGTAACATTGTACCGAAGACCTGGTTAAGTTCGCTGGAAAACGATAGATGCGGGCGGCCCAGGACCGGCCTCTGTGGAAATCCTTGGGGGAGGCCTATGTCCAGCAGTGGACGTCTTTTGGCTGAAATTATGATGATGATGAGCATTGTACTGCAGTTCAATATTTTTTACATATAAATTCGTCGAAGCAAATAATTTGTTTCCGTTTTCTTTCCATAAAAAAAACTATGAGCGGCACTTATTTTCCATTTGGTTTTTTCGTCTTCCGAATCGAATAGTTGGAACAGTATATTTAAATAACTAAATACTATATATTATTCTTTAATCTTGATTATGTACATTTTGTTCTTCAGTAGCCGTAACGGAGAAATTGGAACAATATATAATACGAGCTTGGTGCAATAAAAAAACTGTCATAACGATCATTTGTAAGATTTCTTTAGCTGGATTCTCGTGAACACAGGACCTTTCCGACCGATCAATATATACCATTAATAAGAAGACACATTTCGCTTAGCATAACAATTTTATTTCAAGAATATTCCGTCCAATTTTAATATTATAAAATATATTCCTATTGGAATGTAGTACATAACGACAACAATTTAGTTTTGTGTTAATATTTTACAGCTTTTTTTATTTAAACCTAGAGGCAAATATTTTTGTGAGTTTGTAACACTGGCCGTCACGACACAGCGCCACAACCATCGCTTTACGACACGTGAACCCTACATGATAGGTCTATATGGAGTAGGCCAGGCGAGATTGGTCGACGCGACCCTGGCGTTTGGTTTTCTTACCTTGCCATTTTTACAACCTTTTTTGCTGGCGTCGACACCGGTATAAATTTATTTGGCCAAGTACTAGTGTTCATACGGAGCGATTCCCGTCTGCCATCCGAAGCCTGCTCCGAACCATGTAGGACGTCGGATGTTGTAATATGATTTTCACCCATCTATAAACCGGATTATATTTGTACTAGCCGCTGCCGAACCTTCAGTTGTGCAGCCTACGCCTTGTTAGTATGATTCTTGCTAGACGATTTACGAGAAGTCATCATTCAACATCATCATCATCTCGTCCTATAATTACCCAATTCTGAGTCGACGTCGTTCGTGCCCATAAATGACCCACTACTGAGTCGGGCCTCCTCCAAATCCGTGGAGGGAAATTAGCCTACTATGCCGCGCTGACAAGACGGGTTGGCACAGGGTTTGTATCAAGTTTTCCTTCTCATGAGCTAGGAAAAAGTGAAGTGGTGATGACTTTCAACAATTAATATAGTCGAGTCGCACTAGTATGCACTTGGTACAGATCAATACAAATGAAATACATTTTCTCGTTTTTTGTTTCGTGGCCCTGGTTCGTTTTGCGGTTTCGTCTTTGTGTAAGGTTGTTATGACTTGTAATAACATCTAGGTTTTTGGTCTTAATTCTTAATCATCTTTTTCAGTCACTGTTTAGAAACGTTTATTTATCATGTATAGTTGAGCGTAGACGTGTCAATTTTAGGGTTGCCACGGAACATGGAATTAGAAGAAATCGGAATGGTAGTACTTTTGTACGTAAGTATGTACGACAAACTAACAATTAACCGTAAAACGGTAACAATTAATAAACACCAGTACTCGCCTACATCGCTTAGTGGACGGCATCATAGACAAAAAGATAAAATATCTGCTTCTGATTCTAAAAGACTTAAAAAAATCTTACAGATAAATACGGGTGATATAAAAATCTCACGCGCGGGGAGCCGCTCGTAGAAGTTCGAATATTTTTTCCATTTAAAACTAGTAATTCATTAATAAATTTGTGTTATTGGCAATCTACGGACCTTTTTTTATCCGAGGTAACAAAAATGAATGAAACTCTGGTAACCATGCTTGGTATTATAAACAGAATGATTTAAAACAAATACTTGACATTTTATTTCAGAACAACGCTATTGCGGTAATATGGTGGCATGTACTTATTTAGGCCTTTATACAAAAAAGTGACTAGAAAATAACAACATTAAACTGCGTTCCGTAATTACAACAGTTATCTGTGTTTAAATATTCCTTTGTTACTGACTAGTTTCGGCCGAATACGGACTATACGGTGTTTTTACGTAATAGTGTTATTTAATACGTAATATTTCTATAGGTTACTATGTAACATCAGCCAAGTAAAATGTAAAGAAAATGATGCTACATCGTGAACCAATTATTTGTCCAATACTTGATACACATTTACAAAATTATTAAGCTATTCGCCTTTGAGTTTAAAAAATATTATGCGGCTCTTAACGACCTACTTTACGGTCTTGTTTTGCTTGTTTACATCCAACCATGTGAATATGATAATTAAACCTTATAGGTTAGCACGAAATCTCCCATCTCTGTGAAAATATGATTGGTTTAGGTTTTAAATAACTCTCTTTGTTCCAGATCTCTACCACGACCCGCTGTGAAACGCACTATGAGAGTGCGCTTATGATCTCAATTTAGAAGAGTAAAATTTGAAGCGTATCGTTATACACAATGGCATTCCTGTAAGTATAATTCGATGTAACTCTCGATGTTTTATGTTCGTTCGATATTTTCTTTTCATTGTTTTTGTCGTTGCGCTACCACGTTCACTCCCTCGTTGCGAACAGCATGCCAAGTTATTGTTTTAGTTACTCCCCCCTTTGTAATGATGCTGAGGCTTTCGTCGACGTGTGACATGTATCGGTGCACTGACCGCGTTGGGTAGCCTGCGGCCGCTTTATCCCGGTGCTGACATATTTTTGCTCACAAAAATAATCGAAATATATTTAAACTGAAAATTAAACTGAAAAACTTCTGAGTGAATCACTAACAATATTTTTCTAAATTAATTGTAATATTTACAATAATTAGCGTCAACATATTATCCCTATAAACACCATCGTATTTACAGTGGTGTAGTAAAAATAAGTCAGTACCTAGAGTATCGATGTGGGTCACCTGGGATGCCGGTCGCGGGCACCCGAGTCCCGCATAAGTTCGCGTGATCGCTCCGACCGCACTGGACCTCTCCGAGCTAACGCGTTAACTCGTGCGCACCGCGGTTGAACGCGAAACTGTCAAAGATAGGTTCGGAGCCGGCTTCGACAGGCATCGAATCGGCAGGTCGGTCGCATAGGTGGTCGCGCAGGAGCGGTGCGGTGCGATGGGAACGAAGCGGCGCCGGCGAGCGGGGCGGGCAGTGCGCCTGAGTGGTGTGTCCGTTGCAGATGCTCGGGGAGGACGGGCGACGCGGCCGCGGCGCGGCGGCACGCGCGGTAGGCCCGCGGAGTCGGACCCGTCGCGAGCACACATGCGCCCGCGCCATGTGGCGCGTGCTGCTGGCCCTTGGGGCCGCGTGCGCCGCCGCGCGCGCCTCGGAGGACGTGGTGTGCAGCTTCACCGACCCCGAGGCCAAGCCCAACTCCTACTTCAATCACCTCGTCGTCGATCGCAACACGAACCGCGTGTACGTCGGCGCCGTCAACAAAATCTACCAGCTCACCGCCGAACTGGAGGTCGCGCAGGCGGTTCTCACGGGGCCCGTCAACGATTCCGCCTTCTGCACCTTCGACTGCCCCGCCAACTATGTCAAGAAGCCCACGGACAATGTGAACAAGGCTCTGGTGATCGATTACGCGACGAGTCGCCTCATCACGTGCGGATCGGTTCTGCAGGGGGTGTGCTCGGTGCGCAATTTGAATAATATATCGCTCGATCCGCTCGAGGTGCGCGAGCCGGTGGTGGCCAATAACGTCACCGCCTCCACCGTGGCGTTCATAGCGCCCGGTCCGCCGAACCCACCGATGACCCAAGTTATGTACGTGGGCGTAACGTTCACGGGCAATTCGCCCTACCGCTCAGAAGTTCCTACTGTTAGCAGTCGATCTCTAGAAGATGACCGCCTATTTATGATTGCCAGAACGGCAGTTACGACTGGTACGAGAATGTTTGTCAATTCACTATCACGCGAACGATATCCGATCAATTATGTCTACGGATTTAGTTCTGAAGGGTTTAGTTACTTCTTGACTACACAACTGAGAGGAGTGGGCTCCGACACATATTATAGCAAGTTAGTTCGCGTGTGTCACGACGATGAGAATTACTATTCATACACTGAAATCCCAATGTCATGTATGGGAGAAGGTGGTGGAAACTACGGCTACAATCTCGTGCAAGCGGCATATTTTGGAAAAGCCGGTTCAATTCTAGCCGGTGAGCTAGGAATAACGGCCCAACATGACGTGCTGTTCGCCGTATTTAGTCAGAGTGAAACTATCAATACCAATACTCCTTCCGATCTGTCAGCTCTTTGTGTATACTCGTTGAAGTCGATTCGTCGTAAATTCATGCAGAATATAAAGACATGTTTCAGTGGAAATGGTTCAAGAGGACTAGACTTTATATCGCCGTCCCATGCATGTATCGGTACAAAGCTTCAATCAATCAGTGAGGACTTTTGTGGGTTAGATGTGAACACCCCGTTAGGAGGCGAGCAACCAGTCGAAGCAGTACCAGTGGCTGTGTTTTCAAAGAGGCTAACAGCGGTGGCGGCTACGGCCACCGGTGATTATACTGTCGTTTTCGCGGGAACTGCCCATGGGCATCTTAAGAAGATAGTAGTGGAAAGTGCCACCTCCGCGTTCGAATACAGAGACATCGTCGTCGATGAAGGATCCCCAGTGAATAAAGACTTACAATTTGACATTCAACAGATGCATTTATATGTTATGACCGAACGTAAAGTGTCTAAAGTTAAAGTTCAAGAGTGTAGCGTATACAAATCGTGTTTAACGTGTCTCGGAGCCAAAGACCCGTACTGTGGATGGTGTTCGTTAGAAAATAAGTGTAGCCTACGATCGGACTGTCAAGACGCTCCCGATGATCCTCTGTATTGGATCTCATACAGGAGTGGTCGGTGCACGACTATAACCCAAGTGACACCAAATCAACTGCAACGAACAACTGCTAGGACATTAGATTTACTCATTGAAAATTTGCCCACGCTCAATGGACAATTCTTATGTGCATTTACAGCTTTAGATCGTACATTAATTACTAACGCCACCAGGAAACATTATGGGGTAAATTGTACCACTCCGCGTACCGATACGCTCCCGCCTACTCCTAGTGGACAACACCATTTCACAGCTAAATTGTCGGTGCGCACTACTCAAGGCCCTGACTTCGTTGCTACTAACTTCACGTTCTTTGACTGCAATACCTACAGTTCTTGTACGCAATGCGTAAGCTCGTCTTTCCCTTGTGATTGGTGTGTTGATGGGCATCGTTGTACACACGACACGGCGGAAAATTGTCGAAACGATATTTTAGTCACGGGCGTCAGTAGGATCGGTCCCAGTTATCGCTCAGGTCCCGGTTTCTGTCCCACTATAAATTCGACGTCCGACGGAACGAATGAGATTCTAGTTCCATCCGGTGTTAAGAAAGCTATAAAAGTTAAGGTTCATATAATAGGTCAATTTATCGTTCAGACAAGGTTCGTTTGTCAATTCAATATAGAGGGTCGGGTGACTCATGTGAACGCTCAGCTCCTCGCGGACACAATATATTGTGAAGCCGTGGAATTCACTTATACTTCGCGTGCTCCAAATATTACCGCTTCATTTGCGGTCATATGGGGAGGTTCCAAACCGTTAGACAATCCTGATAATACTCACATTCTTATTTATCGTTGCAATGATATGGCGGATAATTGCGGTATGTGTCTCGCTCTCCCTGAAAAGTTTGGTTGTGGTTGGTGTCAAGGTTCGGATAGATGTGAAGTTCAAGAACAATGTGGTGTTCCTAGTGTATGGCTTAATCGTACTCAGACTTGTCCAAATCCTGAAATACACTCCTTTAGACCTCAGTTAGGGCCTTGGGATGGTGGAACCAATATTACAATTGAAGGTATAAACTTGGGTCGAAACATTTCTGATATCTACAATGGTGTTACTATTGCCGGAATCAAATGCCAACCTCTTATTGAGTTGTATGTGAAAACCAAGCAAATAGTTTGCACTGTGGATGGACCAGGCGAAGAAGTGCCTCGCGATGGTCCTGTCGTCGTACGCGTCGCTGACTACCGCGGTGAATCGAAACATCATTACGCGTTTGTAAATCCAAAAATAACTAGCATCGAACCGAAATTTGGCCCTCGCTCAGGAGGCACAAAGTTACGTATCACCGGCGAATATCTTAATGCCGGCAGTAATATTCAAGCGTTTATTGACGATTTACCGTGCGCTATATTATCGGTTTCGCACGAGGAAGCCATTTGTAGAACAAGCCATTCATATCAAACTAAATCGGGTACGTTGCGAATGCGTTTCGATAACGGTATGCGAACTTTAGAGCATGAAAAGTTTGAATATATGGATGACCCTGTTATTTACAGCGTTGAATCCGGTCCACCAAATAATTCACCTAGAAAACAACCCAAGGGTATTCCGTCCGGCGGAATTAATATCAAAGTTACAGGTCAGAATTTCCATACAATTCGATTTCCACAAATATATGTTTATCATGACAACAGACCTTACATCGCCCCTTGTAATAGAATTGATCTCCAAACGCATCTCATTTGCGAATCTCCAGGTATAGAGAGCGCTGGTCTCAATCTTGACCCGGATAGACCTTTAGAATTAGAATACGGTTTCAATATGGACGATGTACAAAGCGTACAAAACCTCTCTTCTAAAACGAAAGAACGATTCCTCTTGTACCCAGATCCTATTTATGAGAAGTTTGACGAAGACATCAAGTATTATAAGTCTGATTATTTGACTATTAATGGTCAAAATTTAGATCGCGCGTGTACCGAAAGCGATGTTGAGGTTCACGTAGGCGATAGCTTGTGCAATGTAACATCTCTGTCTAGACATCAATTAACATGCCGTCCTCCATCGCGCAATGAACTTCCAGAAGGCGTAGATACACCCGAAGTCGTTGTCAAAGTCGGACGGGCCCTCACGTACAAGATTGGCAAATTGTCTTATTCATCTCAGACGAGCTTGCAAACCGCTTTCGGCAAACCCGCCTTGATAGGAATAGGCGTGAGTGCTGGTATATTGCTGGTAATTTTCTTCGGGTTCTTAGTAATGTATAGAAGAAAGTCAACGGAAAATATTAGGGTATTAAAAAATATGCAAGAGCAAATGGATATTTTAGAATTAAGAGTAGCTGCTGAATGTAAAGAAGCCTTTGCCGAGTTGCAAACAGAAATGACCGATTTGACTGGAGACGTTACGGGCGGTATACCGTTCCTCGATTACCGCACGTACGCCATGAAAATCCTGTTCCCAAATATTGACGACCATGCCGTCCTTCAGTGGGAACGTCCAGAGCTTATTAGAAAAGACAAAGGTCTTAGATTGTTTGGCCAGCTTATTATGAACAAAACATTCCTTTTATTATTTATTCGTACTTTAGAAAGCAATAGATACTTTTCAATGCGTGATCGTGTTAATGTAGCTTCACTAATTATGGTTACTCTGCAGAGTAAGATGGAGTATTGCACTGATGTGTTAAAGACATTATTAGCTGAGCTGATAGAAAAATGCATGGAGGGGAAGAATCATCCCAAATTATTGTTGAGGCGTACTGAAAGCGTTGCCGAGAAAATGTTGAGCGCTTGGTTTACTTTCCTGTTGTATAAATTCCTTCGTGAGTGCGCTGGTGAACCGCTGTATTTGTTGTTTAGGTCAATGAAAGGTCAAGTAGACAAAGGTCCCGTAGACGCTATTACTTCGGAGGCGCGATATTCTCTCAGCGAGGAGAAACTGATTCGGCAGTCGATAGATTTTAAGAACATTTCAGTTAGCGTTTCCATATCTCAACAAACTATTTTTGTCAGTGGATTAGATGCTACTACCGAAAACGTTCAGGTTAAAGTTCTCGACTGTGATACGATAAGCCAAGTTAAAGAAAAGTGTTTAGATGCTATTTACCGCGCAACTCCCTACTCGCAGCGGCCAAGTCGTGACGATCTCGATTTGGAATGGCGCACGGGTGCCTGCGGCCGTTTAATTCTCTACGATGAGGATAGTACTACAAAATGTGAAGGCGAATGGCGCAAGCTCAATACTCTTAATCACTACCGCGTGCCAGACGGTGCTTTCCTCAGCCTCGTGGCTAAACAGAGTTCCGTTTACAACCTGTCCAACATGGAGAAAAATGACAAATCTCACACTTATGAGACTTTAAATCGCGGTAAATACGGTTCAGCAAGTCCACCGGCCAGCCCTCTCAAGTACGAACATGGCGGTGGTTTTAAATACTGGCATTTGGTAAGGCACCATGACGATGACGCACGCAAAGAGGGAGAGCGTGGAAATAAAATGGTTTCCGAAATATATCTTACGCGTCTTCTGGCCACCAAAGGCACGCTGCAAAAGTTTGTCGATGATTTGTTCGAGACTATTTTTAGCACTGCGCACCGCGGGTCGGCGCTTCCTCTCGCTATTAAATACATGTTTGATTTTCTTGACGACCAGGCACTACAACATGCCATATCCGATCCTGAAGTCGTTCACACTTGGAAGAGTAATTCCCTCCCCCTTCGTTTCTGGGTCAATCTAATAAAGAATCCTAACTTCGTCTTTGACGTCCACAAGTCCAATACAGTAGATTCCTGCTTGTCAGTAATCGCCCAGACTTTCATGGATTCGTGTTCCACGTCTGATCATATTCTTGGAAAGGACTCGCCGTCATCTAAGCTTCTTTATGCTAAAGACATTCCCGTTTACAAGGAGTGGGTGGAGCGCTACTATGCGGATATTAAGTTGATGCCTCCGATATCCGATCAGGATATGAATGCGATGCTCGCGGAGGAGTCTCGTCTCCACACAAAGGAGTTTAACACTAACTGTGCGCTAAATGAATTATATGCGTACGCGGAGCGGTACAACGAACAGCTGACGGTGACACTCGAGGAAGACGAGTTCTCCCAGAAGCAGAGACTTGCCTATCGCCTCGAGCAGGTGCACGGCCTCATGGCCCACGACTACAACGTGTGATCGCCTAATGTATAGGCCGTGTCACCAACCCCACCGCCCTGTATATAAAGCCCCCGCACATATCTATGCTGGCAAATATTGTATATATTAGATAGTGTACAGTCATTAATATTGTAATTTTTGTATCATTTCTGCGGTCCGATGTCGTTTTTTAATTTTATATAAATGAAATTTGTATTAATTTTTGACGACGAGCTTGGCCGGCCCCGGCCGTGCCAAAGTAAGCATCGTAATAAAAAATTGTGTATGTCTGTCTATGTGTGCTCGCGTCGTACGAGTTAATGTTACGTCGATCGGTGTAAAATGTGTGTCGCAAAAGAAATCGCATGTGAGCGCGCCGGCGAGTGTGTTCGTCGCTCGCCGACGGGCACTTTTAAAATTTGTACTCACTACTTAAAGAAATAACCGACAGTGATGCCCTGAACGATTCCAATAAATAAATATCGTCGAATATATTCTTAGTGTTTCGCTTTGGACGGTCTGCAGCGCCATTGTCCGCTCTCGACGAAAGCCCCGCGTCTCGGCAGCTGTCGGCAGGGTGAACGCGGTACGGTGTCATCCCGCCTCGTCTCGCTCACGGAGTCCTTGTTGGTCGCGTCACTCGACTGTGGTGTCCAGCACCTCACATCCCATATCACCAGTAGCCGTGTACTCATTGAGCGAAATAGCCGATGCACCAGACTAGCGCTCGACTAAAGGGCGCGATCAGTTAGTTCCATTGAATTTTGCTGTATTGTTGAGGTGCGAAACTGCAGGCCAGATGAATCAACTGCCATTCTATGCAGTTCGTATTACGAGGACAACCACGCTCTGGGTTGCTGAGGGTAATGAACGTCAAACATACGGAATACGTTCAATAAATGAGCATGGAAGCTACTCGCTCAATCGGTCACGGCTAATCATGTGTATGTCGTTGCGGCCCGGCCTGCAAGGGCTCGCGACGCGGCGAGACGGATTGGATGAACCCACGCGGCCCTGCTGTTTCAGCCGGTACGTGCGGGTCGTGGCGCGAACGGTATTCGCCATCGTCAACAACATATACTGCATCCCCGCTTACGTCGTGTGGATGATGGCGTTGCGGATCGTCAGACCGTTGTACCCATCCCTGTATTGGAAGATCGAAGGACTCATGTACCATTGGCTGCTGGCGATGGTGTCGCTGTGGTCCTGGACGGCCGGATATGAACGTAAGTTTGTTTCGTTTTTCGGAGACGGCGCGCCATATACGTCTTATGTGCTGGGTCTTCGTGAATATGGTTTGGTGAAAATCGACTGACATGTTAGAAACGAATATGATTCTTTGTGTTACTTTTAGCGTCTAAAATAAGTTAATTATGTTGGTAGATACACGTCCTTAGAAGGCACTTGCAGCAGACTATCGTAATGTTAGGTAGGGCAGATTTAACCGGTAAAAGATGGCGCATTTTTAGATATGAGTGACTACGTTTACAGAACTGTAATTTTGCGATAATTCTTCGTGCAACTATTTAAAGCCATTACAAAAATAGCATGCCATCGAACTTTAGAAACGATTTCACAGACAAACGGCTATGAATAATTTAAGCCTAAACCACAAATCTGGACCCATCAGAATGCTCTGAAACTATAATATCTCCGGGTTATTGGTTTAAATTTCGACATAGAAGAGGAGCACGCCTAGAAATAAACGCCAGTATTCATTTAGAGCGGGGTCTACATCGAACAGTTGCAGTGGCCTGTAATAATTAAAAGTTGAAAATCCTTTGACCACTTGCTGTTACGAGGTTTCAGACGTGAAACTCTGTATTTAGATTTGAATGGCATAATTACCGTCTGTGCGGTAATATTCAGATTGCGTTTAAGATAAGATAAAAGCGATTAGACGATGACAAAACTTGTACCATTGTTCTGTACTCGCTGTTTGTATGGAAATTTACGCAATACGCTTTATGGCGCGCCTCTCCCAAAGTTCGTTTAGTTAAGTTTTGGAAAATGACATTGTAGTTATCTGATGACTTCATGACCAACACTTTGGACACTGTTTTGTTACCTCAAGATTAAACTGATATCGAATACGTAAGTATGTACTAATGAAATGTCGATTGATTTGAAGCCTTACTTAGCACCAAGAACCAGATCGTACGACTGACGAAAAATGCAGCCTCGTTCTGAAAATATGTTACACCAATTTTTAGACTTGGGGAATTATTACGCTTAACTTAAACTTGAGTTTTTAACCAGCAACAAATTTTATTTAATGAGACTTCATTATTATAAAAACTGAATATTACATGTTCTAGTTCTATTTTATCCCTTTGTGAATGCATAGTACGATTTTTATTTTAACAGTATGATATTTAAAACTAACGTATTACTCCTTGGTAACATTATGTTGGAAGCGGTCCCTTCGATGCAGTTTATTGTAATATTTTTCCTAGGAACTTATTGAAAGGCACAGCGGATGTTAATGCAATGTATGTAAAACGGATGTCAAAACAATGAAATGCTACTGACGGTTTGTATAATACTGACTATCCTCGAGACAAGCATTTAAATGCGAAATGGATGACTGGTCAGTAATGGTAAGTATTTATTTATTTTATTTTATTTTTATTCTTTATTGTACACAAATAATTAACCTAAGGCAGAAATATACATTTGTAATTACATGTACAAAGGCGAGCTTAACTCATACATGAGTTTTCTAACAGCAAACCCGAGTGATAGAGAAATTTTATTGAGGATAATAAAATTATGCATACAAATTTACAATTCGAATTTAGAAAGGATATACATAATATGAATAAAAATAGCCATACAAAATATACCTATTTATAATATCTACACACATAAATATAATAAACGTAAATATACACATAAAAATAGTAAATACATATAATACAACTAACGTAAAACTAGTATATAAAATACATAAACATATAATACTATACCTGTAAAGAGAGAAAGTGATTCTTGACTCCTCTCTTGAAAACGTCCAAAGAGACGCTGGCGCGAATTGAGTTCGGAAGAGAATTCCATAGTCGCACCGCACGTACAGTGAAAGAACCGTCATACCGGCTTGATGTATGACGAGGGACACGAAGTAAGAGAGATGAGGAAGAGCGACATGCTTTACCTCTGGGGACAAGATACTCAAAGCGTTCCCGTAGATACAGAGGAGCATAAGGGTTATGAAGAGTAGAGTAAAGAAGAGAAAGAATATGGGAATCCCGACGCTGCCGAACAGGTAACCACTCCAGTTTCTTCCGAAATTCTGACACATGGTCATATTTCCGGAGACCGAAAACAAAGCGGATCGCTAGGTTCTGCAGACGTTCGAGTTTATTTACCTGCTCCTCAGTTGCATCTAGAAAGCAGACATCAGCATAGTCTATGAGGGGAAGGAGAAGAGATTGAGCAAGCGTTATTTTTGTTTGAAAAGGCAGGAACTTTTGGAGGCGTTTTAGAGTCTGGAACGAGCAATACACCTTTTTGCTAACTTCAGCAATATGTACAGTCCATGACAGATGACAGTCTATGTAGACACCTAAATTTTTTACACTGCTGGTGAAAGCTATTGGTGTGGAGTCGTATATGATTGGTGGGAGGGTTTTTAGATCCAATGACGTAAAGTAATATTTACTACCAATGATAAGCGCCTTTGATTTGGTTGGATTAACAATGAGTCCATAAGATTTTGCCCATTCGCAAATATTATTCAAATCGCTATTTAAAGCACCAATGGCCTCCGGGAAATCATCAATTTTTGAATGGCGATAGAGTTGCAAGTCATCTGCGTAGAGATGATATTTTGAAGAAATATTTTTGGAAATATCATTAATAAATACTGAGAAGAGAAGAGGAGATAAGACGCCACCCTGGGGTACACCCGCAACCAGATCGCACCACTCAGAGATTAACTCGTTGCCGCGCACCGATTGCGAGCGGTCCCGAAGATATGAATTGAACCAGGATATTACAGAAGATGATAAGTTGAGGGATTGTAAGATCGCCAAGAGTATGTCATGATCAACCGAATTAAAAGCACTACTGAAATCCAGTAGCACCAACACAGTGAGACACTTATTCTCCATAGCAAGCCGGATGTCGTCAGTGATTTTAATAAGTGCTGTTACTGTACTGTGGCAAGGGCGAAAACCAGACTGATATGGGTTCAGCAGACTATTAGACGAGAGAAAATTTGACAGTTGATCATGAACAACGCTCTCAAGGACCTTAGATAGGATAGGTAAAATAGATATAGGACGAAAATGGGCTACGGAAGAGGGATGAGGCACTTTAGGGAGTGGAATAACCAGAGCCTTTTTCCACTCTGAGGGAAAGGTGTTTGCATCAAGTGAGTGGTTGATAAGATGGACAATAACAGGGGCAAGGATATTTAGGATGGGGCGGAGCATATGAGTATGCAAGCCATCATTGCCTACTGCTTTAGTGGATATGGAGCGGATGGATTTCTTAATATCACATTCTGTAACCTTGTGAAACGAGAATGAAGTACTTATTGGCAAGGAAAAATTAGAAAGGCCTCTTATCGTAGAAGCTTTGACATCGTTGTCTAATGAAATTGGTGTTTTGGAAAAATGCATGTTTAATGCATTTAAATCGAAATCCGGGATATTGTCTTTGCAGACTCTCCCGATTCCAAGAGATTTGAGGAAGTGCCATACTTGTGATGTGTTTGAGTTTTGAATGGATTCGTAGATATGGCGTCTTTTTGCATCTCTACACAGACGATTACAGCGATTGCGCAAGATTTTATATCGCGATAAATTTTCTTCCGTTTGCCTTTTTTTGTACCGCCTTTTTGCCTTGTCCCTCATTGACATGGCCTGCCTAATGTAATCGGTCAACCACGGTGCAGGGAGATGTTTTACGCGTACTCTCTTTAAGGGCGCGTGCTTATCAAATAATCCTACCACCAGTTTGTTAAAGTCTGAAACCTTATCATCCAAATTTGCGTTGTTATAGATAGGGGACCAATCGGTATTACTTGCATCCTGCTCCAAGCGCTCCATGTTAATGTTCTTGAAACTGCGAAGAAAATGATATTTGGACTTCCGCTTAGGACAGCGAATTTTGTACGAGACATAAATCAAGTCATGATAAGAAAAGGGAGCAGACAGCTGCCCATGAGTGGCTACTTTGGAAGAGTCTGAGACTAGAACTAAGTCTAGGAGTGAAGGGGTGCTGTGGGGGCCATGATGAGTGGCATTTAGTGGGAGAATCTGCATGTTGACAGAAGAGACAAGGGATCGAAGTTTACGGCTGCGCACGTCATCCTTCAGCAAGCAAGTGTTGAAGTCACCTAGAATTATTGTATGATCATATATTACAGACAATTGTTCAAGTTTCGATTCAAATGACGCGAAATAATCGATCTGACTCGATGGACTGCAATATACCCCAAGTAATATCTTCGTGTGGTGAAATTCTATTTCAATAAACAGGTGTTCAGAGAATTTTGAGTACTCACCTGGGGACTGATCAACAACCTTGTAGGGTAAGTCACCGCGGAGGTATATCGAAACCCCTCCACCTCCCTTGCCTATTCTGTCGTTGCGAACTAATTTGTAGCCAGGTAGTGAATACTGAGTGGAAGGAAGTGCAGGCTTAAGAAACGTTTCCGAGACGAGGACCGCATGAATCAGGTCAGTATCAAAAGAAGTTACAAGATCTAAATGGTGGGCGGGAATACTTTGAGCGTTTATGTGGATGGCGTTAAAGAAATTATTGAACGGAGACATTATAGATATAAGTTGGTCTTTTAGTATCCGTCTTATAACCCTATTAGCTCATTATTCTTGTGAGTTATCTAAATAACTTACTTATGAAGTCATCGTTACAACATCACCCAACCGGTTTTCATTAACTGTTAAACTAATGCATCTCATTTCAAAAGTCCCAAGTCAGGTATTAGCTTATTAGCCATTCAAGACTTTTGTATAGCATAAAATTATATGGATACGACGTTAGTTTTAGGAGTCGTCTCTAAAATGTATTTAAAAAAGATTATTAGAGGAATAACCAATGCAAGCAGTTACAAACTGCATATTTGATGGTTCTGAATTAGCTAACTTTGTATTCAGATGAATGGAATATCCGATTGTAGGAATTAATCCAAATTTAATTATGTACAAGTCCTAACATAATTAATCTGCTCTACACTGGATGTTGAGGCACATGGGAGATCGGAGAAACATAAAATGCTGTTGATCTAGATGTTTCCTCCTCATGCTTCTTCTTTGGATAATATGTTTATCCAAAGAAGAATCTTGTTAGCAATCGCTGCAGTGCAGCATGTACTCGTATTATAAAAAATAAATAAAATATCTTCTGTGCTCTCATCCTCCTCGGAATTTGCCATAAAGTCCATGTCCCGGAAGTAATCATCTCATAAAGGCAAGCTCCCAGTTGCCAGCTAATCGGATTATATCCAATCATTTCTAGATAATAACCCCGAGTTGCCTAACCACAAATTAGGTTTCGTATGTGTACGTAATTGATTTTCGAATGTGAACAATGGGGTTTCGTAATATTCTTTGTGGGCATTAATGTATTGCAATTATAGGTTCGTCAGCTTTGTATGTATGTGAATGAGTGCGTGTATGTGGGCTGCCTGCTACGAAACACCTTCAACCTAATTGGGAAGTAAATTTTAAGGTACTCTCTATCGTTGTCTAAACATTATTCCCTGTTAGCATGGCATAATGAAAATTATATTATGGTGAAGATATTGTAGTAGAATAATTCCTCTGTGTGCCGTTTTAACAACGTCTGTAACATACTGCCTTTGCTTGGCACCGTTACGTGAAGGTCTTCGTATTTCTATAAATAGAATATAGCGTAACTATTACGTCTAACTCTAAGACGACGGATTAATAATACTTAGTGTCATCAACTCATTTGATCCTCGGCATCCATCCTCGAGATGCCATGGATGTAGAGCTATACTAAAGATATTAAATTCAAATGCAATCAACGAAAGGAAACCCAAATTAAAATCTTTTGCCTACACTGCCTAACCGTCAGACTAGCGTCGCACATTACCTTTAATATTTATCTTTAATAAATTGGACTTCCCAGTTCATTTTCTTTCCAAATACAAATTTATCCTTTGTTTATCCTTCATGTTTACAAACAGGATTGATGTATTTTAATACTTTCTTTTAGCTCTATTATTGTTCCAATTTGAACAAATTGTGTCTACGTCTGATGAAAACCCATGTATTATAAGTACCGATAGCGCTTTAAATTCTTTGTACAAGTCTTTGTGCTTTTTGAGTCTATCGATAGTTCGAATTTCCATTGGTGAGCAGACCGGTTGGCTCGCGAGCGGCGCTGTATTGACCTTACTCGCTGTAGTTTATGCGCGGTCGGCTGAGGACGGTCGATGACCGACCAACCCCTCCCGCCCGCCGGCGGCCACGCTAGGAATGCCGGCTCCCCTCCCACGTCATGTCACGTTGCAGTTCCAGCCGCGAATTTGTGAGAAAGTAGCATTGCCCAAAATTGTTGCACTCCTTTAACCGATTTTTAATATTACGCGTCATCTTTCGCTCAGCTTAGTGGACAAGTTCCGTGGCTACAAAACTGAAAAGAAGTTTATCTTAACCTGGTTTACGAAACAGAGGCGGCTAAGTTGGCGGCACACATGACTCAACGGTGTATCATTTATGATGATGGTTGGTGCATATCACCGGCAAAACTTCAAGAGACTTTGTAGCATTATAGTAAAAAACTCTTAGTGATAAATGAAGAGCCAATATGCAATGGTAGCGATAGATGTTTCTCGTGGAATTTTCTGGCATTTTATTGAGCACGTGGGTGGTGCTTTTACCGTGCTAGATAGCTGAGAGTAGATGCGAGTCGTGGGTGTCACAATGCATCTGCGCATCCTGTTGAGAATAGCAGGGAATAATGTTTTGTAAGCATGTATATCCAATCTATTTTACTATTTGCACCAAAAAGTTATATCGAGTTATACCAATAAGTTTTAACCAAAAATACCTATAAACCTCAACCTGATAAATGACCTAATTTAATGCAGGGGAAATTATCCTTAAGTGCTGTGGTGGCCAGAAGGGGATACAAGCTTTAGGTATATCTGGTTTTATTTGTCTTGTGGCAAATAAATTAATAAATCTCTTTAGATTTTTGTTAAGTATGCGTTCTTAGCTATATATTTACGTACAGTAACCACATTACGTATGAATAAATTAATATTAATAAAGCAAGCGCTCATTTCCTACCTGACAGCTTTAAACTCATAACCTTACGTTTACCAGTTCTACCTTGTACCTGTACCAAATTCTGGCGAACTCCAGAAAATCCAAGATGATACCTAATTCTAATCATTAAGGTTGGCAATGCCTGCAGATCTTGTAACGAGAGTGAGTCAAGATGACATAAATAGATAAAAATTAATTTCTTAAAAATACGTAAATGTACAGACATACCGCCATTCACATTCCATTCACACTGTGGCGCCCTGAAGATAAATTAACATTGAAAGACTTAAAAAGCAAATGCTATTCAAACGTCGTCCACACACAATGATTGGTCGCGTGGTATGATAATATCTAGAGTTATACATTCCTTTATGTCGTACTTACATCCTTCGAGTGCGGCGCGGGCCTCAAATTGAGGTCTTCCTGTCTTGTAAATCAAGTGTTAGGAATCTAGATGAGAAAGAATTGGGTTCATGGTGTATCTGTTCCTGAGATAATCACTATTATACTTTTAACTGTTACTTACACTGGATGAATAGATGGCATAGTTCAATTAGCCCTACAGGACATACAGACTACATGAGAATTGGATATCCTTGGAAGAGGCATTTACATGTAGAGAAATATATTAATTAAATATATAATTCCAATCCATCATTTTAGCCCAAAGACGTCCACTGCTGGACATAGGCCTCCAACAAGGATTTCCACAAAGGCCGGTCCTGGGCCACCCGCATCAATCGTTTTCGGCGACCTTAACCAGGTCATCAGTCCACCGTGTGGGAAGCCTACCAGCACTGCGCTTTCCGGAACGCGGTCGCCACTCGAGGACTTTTCTTCCCCATCGGGCGTCGGTTCTGCGCGCTATGTGCCCTGCTCCATGCCACTTAAGTTTGGCAATCCTGTTTGCCCTAAATGTAGTAGGTACCAATAATTTTCAAGAAATGTAAAAGAATGTACGTCTCGCAAAAACACTCGGTGAGCATTTGAGGCAAACCCCCATTCTACCGAATTGAAATGAATCATTGGGATCATAATGTCACTACTAGCAATCCTAGAAATAAAGAAAAACTACGAATGAAGTATTGAGGTCACTGCACCAGATGTTCCAAGTAGTATTAAACACATCTGCAAACCGCAAGCCTATAAATATCTTCAGAGACAAGCTGCACTGACACATTGTGGCTATATCATTTTATTACATTTTGATCCGTACGCGTGGTCGTCTGTGATTGGGATTCAGGGCTTGGTCTTGCAAGCTTTTATTAAGTCTGGTGTCATTTTCAATTTGGGATGACACGTCATTGTTTAAATTCGCTCGCGCTAACGAATTGATGCGGTGTTGTTGTTTCGACATAGGGCTAGGATAAATAACCTTTCTAGCATTGCTCTATGAATCAAAATACTAGGTTCTAGTTAGGGCTAATAGGGGCAGACAGGCGATATGAAAATGCAGACTGATCGGAATTACTAGGCGTGATGACGTGAGCCTCTCCACAGAAGCAATCAATGTAATCAATAAACCGATGACTGCTAGGACAACAAACCAGCAAAAGCCTGAAGTGCATAGTGTGATGAGCTAGTGTGATGAGCCCTGGAACTTGGTTAATATAGTCTGCCCAGAACAGGACACAGTTACTTTATATCCACGTGCTAATCCGAAACGTTGCAACTGCTAGCATTAATTTGCATACTCTAATCTAAAAGTCCTTGTCAACTAATCTTGTCAAAAGCGTGTGGCATACCATACGACCCGAACTGACCCTAGTATTAGTAAGTTACCAAAACTGGACATCTGACTGACGATTTTGAGTCTATTGAAGAAGTAGGTTTGGGGCCCAGCAGCCATGACTTCTTTGGTTTAACTATGCGGGAGGGTTATGTTCAGTAATGTTCACCTCAGTGGCTGATAGATGGATAAGGTTTCACTATGAAAAGTGAGATATTTGGGTGAAACTATAATAGTACATATTTAAATAAAGTTAGTTAAAAAAGTAAATAAATAGTCTATTGTAAACAATTACTGTGGGTATTAATAATATGTCTACGGCCTATGGACCTTTTTTCTTTCAAGTGGCATGAAGCATTAAAAATGATGATGATCATTCTGTATTTAACTATGCGACCTATGCAAACGACGCAATGGAACAATTTTACAAACACAAAGGCCAAACAAATTTGTTTCTGTGACATTGCTTTAGTCACACGACTACTATGAACAATAGTGACGTCATTTCCGCTGTTGCATCAAAATTTGCGTATTAAAAACTGTAGCGGAAACACTAAAACAATTCAAACGTTGGGTGAAATCACACAGTAAAAACATCGAGATTCGTGATATAATATCGAAAGTGAGTTTTTTTCCGATGTCGTAATTTCTCTTGCGCATGGGTTACCCCTGGGGTGATGTCCATAAACGTTTTCCGGTGTTCATTGACGTAAAAAAATCTTTATGGCGTGTTGGGATGTGGATGGTATTTATATTATAAGTTATTCTGATCCCTATAAAATTCATAATTTAAAGGGGGGATTGTTTGGCTGTGTGAAAACCTAGCCACATAAGCGGCTAAGGTGGTACACTAATTCTCCTCCACGACAAAATATCATCATCATCATCATTTTGGCCTAAAGGCCGGTCGGACATAGGCCTGCCTCAAGGATATCCACAAAGGGAAATCCTGAGTCGCTCGCGTCCATGGCATTCCGGTGACTTTATCCAGGCCGTCAGTCCACCGTGTGGGAGGCACTGCACTTTTAGATACATGATTGTCATGATAAAATTTACTTGGTCAAGGGTACAAGGTATCAAGACTGATGACTGAGTGGCCTCAGTCATCAGTAGTTGTAGCCAAAAATGTCGATACAAAAAAAACAAGCTCTTCTCTTTACAGTGACTTCCGAATCTGTGGTAAAAGTGACGTGTCAAAAGGACTCTGGTGACCTAACCTGAATATGTAGATATTTCATAGATATCGATTTCTTTTTTATTTATATTTTGATGGATGTACATACTATTTAAAATATGAATACTACTTAAATCTTAAATTAGATCTTATACGGTAACTTTGTCCTTATTATTAAGATTCGAAGATATTTTTCCAACATTATTCATGTCTTCTGCTGATATCAATGCTGTCATTGATTGGAAACACAATGTATGATAATGGTTTTATGAGTCACACCTCTCGCATGTCTGAACGTGCCTTATACTTGTTCTCGTTGTATTTAAACTGGTTATATTTCCTTCGTAAATATTATGTATACCGTTAATTTCTCATAACATGTCCAGTATAACATCCTTTGAAAGTCACCTGTATATAAGTAGTTTATCATCCATCTCGTTACCATAACACAAGCATTAAGTTGCTTAGCTTGGGACGAGATAGCGTAGTGTGAAATTTCCAAGGATAAAAAAAAATAAAAAATGACATGGCGGCCGCAACTTATAGGTAACTAGTGGCCCGCCCCGGCTTCGCCCGTCCAAAGCGGGGTGGGTTATACATATAAACCTTCCCCTTGAATCACTCTATCTATTAAAAAAAACCGTATTAAAATCCATTGCGTACTTTTAAAGATTTAAGCATACATAGGAACGGACAGACGACAGCGACTTTGTTTTATAACTAGCTTTTGCCCGCGACTTCGTCCGCGTGGAATAATGACTTCCGGAAAAAAACAATTTATCCCCGTTTTCTCCCCGTTGGGAGGGAATTTCCAATAATCCTCTCTTAGTGGTAGCCTACTCCTCCCAACAAACACACAGGCCAAATTTCAGCTCTCTACTGTCATTAGTTTCGGCTGTGCGTTGTCTGTCAGTCACTCAGTAACGGAAGAGTTTTATATATGTATATAGATATAGATAGCTGTACCCGCAACTCCGTCAGTGTATAATTCCTTGTGTATTATTAAGTTAATGTATTGGTAATATTGTTTAGATCACGTTCACATGAGGCTTAAGTACCTATACAACGAAAATACTTCAGCGCAAAGCTTCCGGGTAAACTATCCTACTTCACTTAAAACTAAATATCTATAACATAATTAATAATACCTATACCTTTAATTAATAAAAGTACCTACGCTTTCACTTACTTATTATTATTATTAAAAAAAACTGAACATAAATTAACCAAAACTTACCTACTACTAACTAATTACTACTACTTCACCTAAAAAGAAATAAAAGGTTAACTATTAATAATTTGTAATTTGAACGAATATAACACGCCACCAAAATAACTAATACCTATTTTATGAAATAAAAACAAAAGAAAATTAAATAAACAAAATTATTGTAAAGACTAAAAGTCGCGCTGATAAACAATAGTACCTGTCATTAAGGGCGAATACTCGGAACGTCTACTCGCATCATCAGCCAAATCCAAATATTGTATGAAGTTCGCGTTTGGATCCCCCGCCCTTTTAAACCTCCCGCTACGACCCGATGCGACGCGGCGACGCGACGGTTACACAAAAATAATCCTTAAAGCATGATTCAGTAATCACGCGCGATGGTTTATTAGCGTATTTCATGAATAACTTTGGTGTTTCTGTACCGATTTCTATGATTCTTATTTTTATTAAATAGGTAATAATGTTAACATTTATTAATTAGGGATGACTGAGAGTGTTATAAACGTAAGAGTAGACAAATATAATCAGAAAGCTCTGAACTGCTAAGCTATCGGGAGTTACACGTGTTATTGTGAGTCAACCATAAAAGATAGACATTTGCTGTCGTGGAATATTTGTTATATAATTTTAAGGAGAACACTTCCGTCATACATGATTTCTGTGTAGCTTTAACTATTAAGGCTGCACACGCCACGGAAGCTTAAAAAATGGAGTAAGTTCTCCTGTTTTCCCAACGTTTCCCTTCACTGCTCTGCTCCTATTGATCGTAGCGTGATGAAAAGTATACTATAACCTGCCCAGGAGTATGAAGAACAATTGTACCAAGTTTTGTTGAAATCCGTCGAGTGGTTTTTGTTTCTATAACGAACATACAGACAGACAGACAGACAAAAATTTTACTGATTGCATTTTTGGCGTCAGTATCGATCACTAATCACCCGCTGATAGTTATTTTGGAAAAATATTTCATGTACAGAATTGACCTCTCTACAGAATTATTATAAGTATAGATATAGATAGAAGAAAAGTAGTGATGATAGTGATATTGATATCTATAAAATGGCAAAGTAATTCCAAATTTAGATTATTTTATTGAATAATCTAACATCGTACCGGCAATAAAAATTACTGAACTTATATAATTAGATAAAACAAAATCGGATAACTAACGAAGTTATTTATCGAAAAATTTATTTCTAAACACTTTTTATGTAAAAGTAAAATAGTGCTTGTTACTACTTTCATTACAACTTTATTATGGTATGTTGTCCAAGTTTTAATATCTAAATAACTTCAAAATAGCGTTCTTGCGCCACTCCGATACGTCTTCGATCGTTAAATCCCTACTAATATTGTAAATGTGACTGTAGGTTTGTTTGTCACACTTTCACGCGAAACCGATCATCTAGAAATGCATGTGGATAGCCTACGTCCCGCAGATTATGACTAATAGTTGTTTTTGTATATAATGTCAGTAATAATGCGTTATAATACTTAAATAATTGTTTGTTTGGTGCGGTGTGTGATTTCTGGGCTGAGGCAGATCACATAGGCGCAAGAGAAAGAAAACTTTATACAATCCCTGTGCCGACCTGTCTTGCCAGTGTGGCACAGTAGGCTAATTTTTCTCCATAAATGTGGAGGAAGCCCGACTCGTTAGTGGGTAATAAATATAGCCCATAGGCTTAAATGGTAAATGATGAAAACTTTCCAAGTCTAGACAACTTATGTTCATCAACGTAGGTAATAAAAACTAACTATAAAACTCATCTCACATTCAGTCCAGTACCTCTTGGCTCTCCTAAAAGGAACGAAGCATGTCTACCGCTGCGGGTTGATTTCATGAATTATTTAACCGCACCAGCATCTAGGTCATTTCCTAAACTTCTCTCTTCTACATCAACGTGTTCCAGTTTATCTTTAGCGGTTACATTTACAATTGTGATACGATGTCGCTTCCGTTGCAGAAATGTAGGATGTTTGAACAGCGATAAAGGCTTCACTGTTTGTTTGTTTTCTGTATTATTCATTATTTAATTTGCTGTGAGTATTTTTATTTATTTTATCCAATACGTTTCTCAAAAACCTTTGCTATGGAAGAAGTAACAAATTTTAATGCGTTCTTAAAATAACTTTATCCTTGTTCATAGTGTGGTATGAGATGGCTATCCAAAACTCTTGACAGACACTATGAGATATGAAGAGAAAACCGTAGGATGACATTATATAAATATTCTTGGACATTTCACACAACGCCATCTCGTCCCAAGCTAAGCAACTAAATGCTTGTGTTATGGTAACGAGATGGATGATAAACTACGTAAATACATTTTTTTTTTGTAAATACATACATATTATAGATAGAAATGACACCCAGACTCCGAGCCAGTGCCTCTGGTTTAGACAAAGACACTTGCCCGACCCCGGAATCGACCCTGGGACCCGTTGATCCAAAGGCGGCACATCTAACCACTAGACCAACGAGGCATTGCTTTATAAAAATTGACAGTCGGGCCCATTGATGAAGTCTACTGTCAAAGCCAGACAGGTTTGCACAGGATTTCATATAGCTATTCACCCACCTACAGGATAGATCACTTGGTGGAATAAATATTTAAGGCTTAGAAATTCAATTTTGTATTGATCTGCGAACAAACGTTCTGCTGGAAGTACATGGCAACTTGTGACTACGTTACGTATCCAATCCATTCTAAAACAGTAGACTTGTGTAACTCACGAGTGATTCGTTCCACTGAACTGCTCATTGGCAGTGAACAAATTGAACTAAATCAACTCTGTGGAGTATTTTAGTTCTGCAGTTCACCAGCTCATCGCTCCCGCTCTGATTCGAAACCGGGTTGCCGTGATGGTATTGTTGTATTCACGCGAACTGTAGTTCTGCAGTTCACCGGCTCGTCGCTCCCGCTCTCTCTGATTCGAAACCGGGTTGCCGCGATGGTATTGTTGTATTCGCGCGAACTGTCTACTATAAAGCGCTTTCTTTTTCTATATGTATTCGTCTTTTTATGACGATTTTGTGCCCGTTATGTTGTTTGTTTGTGAACAGAACTTCAAGATTTCCGAAACTAAACTTTATTAGTATTATTGTTTTTTACTAATCTATACTAATCTATAAAGCTGCAGAGTTTGTTTGTTTGTGTGTTTGTTTGTTTGTTTGAACGCGCCAATCTCAGGAACTACTGGTCCGTTTTCAAAAAATCTTTCAGTGTTAGATAGTCCATTTATCGAGAAAGGTTATAGGCTATATTTTATTTTCAAAAGAATTAGGGATCCGTATGAAAATTGCGATTTTGTAAACCAAGGTGTAAAATCGAAAACCTATTTATGCGTGCGCCGCAAAAACTATTGACAATAGAACAAAATGAAGTACTACGGGTTTGTAGGTCTTATAAAGGTCTACAAAAAAGTCCGCGAGAGCACATATCTAACTATCATAGTTTAGTCACAATAACCTATTTTATGTTCATAAAAAATATGCACGGGTTCGAAGCCCACGCGGGCGAAGCCGCGCCCAAAAGCTAGTAGGTAATAACGTTCGGGAAGCTGCGAAAGATCTTCTCGTCCACAATACCGCAGTGTCTGAAGACAAAAGTCTTCAACCAATGTGTGTTGCCAGTGATGACATATGGAACTGAGACGTGGTCGCTCACTATGGGCTCCATCAGAAGGCTCAAAGTCACCCAAAGGGCAATGGAGAGGGCTATGCTCGGAGTTTCCCTGCGAGATCGAATCAGAAATGAGGAGATACGCAAGAAAACCAGGGTCACCGACATAGCCCACCGGATTGTCAAACTTAAGTGGCAGTGGGCAGGGCACATAGCTCGCAGGACCGACGTCCGATGGGGCAGAAAAGTCCTCGAGTGGCGACCGCGTTCCGGAAGGCGCAGTGCTGGTAGCCCTCCCACACGGTGGGCCGACGACCTGGTTAAGATCGCCGGAAAGCAGTAGATGCGGGCGGCCCAGGACCGGCCTTTGTGGAAATCCTTGGGGGAGGCCTATGTCCAGCAGTGGACGTCTTTTGGCTGAAATGATGATGATGATGATGATGAATAACGTTCATCGTAATTAGTATTTGTAATTATTATAAATTTTAAGTTAAAAAATTAAATTGTCATACAGCAGTAAATATCCTTGGACATTTTATAGAAGTTTATAGGAAATCAAAATGTCTAAATCGTTTAACTATAAAATAGACTCTCGTTCAAAGTTCATGTTCAAGACTCACAGAGTCACAGAGCGAAATGAACTGTAGTGTAGAGTGATTTAAATGAACTCGTACATTTTACTGAACGAGATTTGGTGAACGATTTAGGTGAACTCGTTCATTTTACTGAACGAGATTTGGTGAACCGAGTCTTTAATAGGAACTGTGTTGCCCAAGTCTATAAAACAGTCATTTGTGTGCGGCAAGGACGTTCGAGTCGCTCTCGTGTGCCGATACCACGCGACCGCAAAACTGTTTGAAAAACTTGTTTTATTTTTTAACGGATTATAAAGTTATCAAAGATTATAAGCTAAAGAACTTCCGAAGTAAATACAATTATTTATATGATTTGACGCTCGTCGTTCTTCCACACGATAAAACAATTTATTGCCTAGTTTACGGGTGATTTCTGAGTCATCGACGTGATCATAACAACGAAGATGTGATAGTACGAAGATGGGATCATCTCAGCCGATAAAGGGCTCAGTATGGGTCGGACCTGATCCAATGTCATGGTGGGAAATTAGTCTATTGTATGACGCTGGCCATCCGGAACAGATAGGGATAAGATGATTTTAGTAACTGATTACTGTGGCTTCTATGAGTGTCAATTAGTATCGAGTAATAGTTATACTCTATCATACCGTGTTATTTGAATAACAATTTGAGTCATAATTTCATGTAGGTACACGATTTATTTTTTATATCAGAAGTGATTATATCCGACAATATGCTCCGAATTGTTACACTTATTTATTTGGTGCTACGCAATGGAGATTATGCTCTTCGTATCCGTATTACTTATTCTAATTGCATCGTTGCCTAATATACTATCCATTAATGTAGTTAAGTTAACGCTAATCTTATTCCTCAGTGACAAACGTTTCTCATAATATCTTGTTTGTGCTTGTTCGAAACCTGTTCTGAGATGTGATCTCGTACGGACAATCGTTGTCGAGTAACAAAGAACTGGTTTGAGCTGCGGTTTTATAGACCATCCTTTACGCAGGCTGGGACACGACTAATTTTAGATATAGTGCGTCAGTTCAGGTTAATATTGGTATACCGAGTAAACTCCTGGAAGGGTGCAAAGATTTTAGTCATTAGCTTTTATACCGGTTAGAAGCTGCTGTTCCTTTTCCATAGTTATTTTTTGATGGTGTTTTATGATGGCATATACAAGACGGATAAATCATAGAAAGTTAATCCACGAACGCGCGTGAATCAAAATCCAAATTTTGGAAGGAAGACTAAAATTCATCTTAACGTTTCTAGTTAACACTGGATTTCAACGTAGGTACATACATACTCATTCATCGAATATCTGACACTTGTCTGTGTGAGTAGGTACTTAGAATACATATTGCCCTTACAGTTTTGTAAGTGTGGACTAAGGAGAAAAACAAGCAGAAAACCTATTCGCAGTGAGTATTTTGTGGGCTTAGATGACGATAATGGGAATCACATACGACTAGATGAATAAATAAATGTTTGTCTTTGGCTCCGAGCACATTCCATTGTACGCGTAGACGGTAGTACAAATTTTAGAGCCAGTACGTCCGTTCTGCATTTAATGAGCACTTGAATTGGTTTTGACTTTGAACAACCGCAGTTCCGGCCGTGCGAAAGTGTACCTTATGATTCATAGTATTGTCCTGTGAATGCTTATGATAGATATTTTACGACGAATTCTACAGTCATCATCATCATCTGAGCCCAATTACGACAACCCAACCTACGACTTAGTGAGGCCTTCCTGCTTATATTATTGAGGGATTCTTTAAATGGCGTTCTGTTAGCTGTCACATTAGAGGTGTCTCCGATTTAATAAAAAGGGAAACCATGACGCTATAGCAAAAAATTAAAACATGTTTAATCTCCTGGCAACACCATGCTTGATGGAGCTCTGGCGACATTATTTAGGAACACAACACTAGGTAAAGTGTTGTATTATTAGGCGCCGGTATTTTCTTCCTCCTTCAATAAGATTAAGAAGGTTTAGCTTTGGGTTGTATGATTTATTGCTTCTTAAATTTTTGTTACCGCATAACCTCGTCCTTGGTCAATATTTCGGCTGTAATGATGTCATTTATACCTATTGCCTTACATTTTAGCTGACATTGCGGTGTAGGTTAGGGTTCTAGTAACCTTGTTGCCAGTGTGGGATGCAATTGATTTGTAGCTTAAGGTAACGTGTGACCATCATATTAAAACAAATGACATCCCCTGTGACTCAAAGGGCACCTTCAAGTTGTTGGTCGTGGCCCCAACCCTAATAGCATACTACGCACGATGTCAGTAACCTAATAACTGATAGCTGATCTAAGTGACTATCGCTTGTCCCACTGGAGAGTTCTCTGAGGGCACAAAGTTATCGTTCTTTGTAAACACTGTTAGTCTCATTATGTTGGATTAGCACATGTGTATTTACCAGACTTCAATAAATTTGAAAAAGGTAGATCATCCTCTCTTAGCCTATAATCAATAGGTTCGGACAAGCCTCTTTAAATTTTATAAGAAAAGATTAGCCTACTGTATGTTAAAGCTGTTGTTCTTTAGCGGGTAGGTGATCCGCTTCCTGTTTCTTATTACGCTCGCATAATTACGAGGTACTGATATGTATTCCAGAACAAAGTGTTCTAAATACATCACACGAACAAGTGTACGCAATTGATGTCTATTTAAACGTTTGCAGCTAAAACTACTTTAGTTAAATGTAGAGACATACGCGTATATTAGTACATCACAAGATCACTAGAGTAGAACGAGTTACAACAAAACCACATTTGTCAATGTGTTTGTGGCTTGTCCGACTTTCTAACCAATCGCTGAGCGTGGACGTATGTGTGGGTGCTTTATACTTATAGGTCCATTGTTTGCCAGCACAGTATGTTCGGTCAGATCATATTTTAAGTAAGTGTCGAGGATGGTTTTAAAAGGCGAAAAGCGAAAGTAATGAAGGGCTCTCTTCTTTCGGAATATTAAATTAAGCCCTCTGAATATGGACAGGAGTTCGGGTGTGCGAAGTTACGCAATGAATGTTTGTCTCATTCTGATTTATTCCATTGTTATGTCACAAACGAACAATGATGTAATAAATGAGTTTAAAATTATATATTCCTGACTGATTCAGGGGCCAAACCTGCTAATTCAATAAAGTCAAAATGGACTATCACTGTTCCTTTGATAGTCGACTTTGACAGTTTTGGTCAATTCAAATCAAATTTGACAAATAATAGTATAGTATTAATTGGGTCAAGTTCTTGTGCCAGTAGCCTATCCCACACGCTATTGGCACAAGAATTTGACAAGAATTAGGCTGCGGCGGTTGTGTCTCTGAATTAGGTACATATTCATACGAGAGGATAACAGACACCATTGGGATTAGACATGTTCTAATGGAAATCATTAACGGTAAGATAACGATTTGTCCACCTGAACACAGTTACGACATTTATCGTCATGACTAGTAAATATAGTAATAAACTAGCTGTACCCGCGACTTCGTCCGCGTGGAATTTAAAAAAAGTTAATTAGTTCATTAATATTTTTTTTTTGGTTTTTGCATTTATTTTAATTATCATTTATTTTCAGTTTTTGTTGGCTTATTTATCGAATCTTCTTTGATATTGAGATTGTGAATATCATCATAAATACTATGTATTAAAGTTTCAGTGTCCACCACAACCTAACAATTAAAAAAATGTTATTTTGGTCTATGTGCTGTGTATACAGACTTACGCATTTAGTAAAAAGTTGTTATTTTATTATTACAAACAGACACTCCAATTTTATTTATTTGTATAGATGTATAGATGTGCTGTGTACACAGACTTACGCATTTATTTATTTGTATAGATGTATAGACTAAATAAAAGTAGCCTAAGTTACTCCTTATATCATCAGCTACCTATCGGTGAAAGTCCCGTCAAAATCGGTCCAGCCGTTCCAGAGATTAGCCGGAACAAACAGACAGACAGGCAGACAGACGGACAGACAGACAAAAATTAAAAAAAATGTTATTTTGGTCTATGTGCTGTGTATACAGACTTACGCATTTAGTAAAAAGTTGTTATTTTATTATTACAAACAGACACTCCAATTTTATTTATTTGTATAGATGTATAGATGTGCTGTGTATACAGACTTACGCATTTATTTATTTGTATAGATGTATAGACTAAATAAAAGTAGCCTATGTTACTCCTTATATCATCAGCTACCTATCGGTGAAAGTCCCGTCAAAATCGGTCCAGCCGTTCCAGAGCATAGCCGGAACAAACAGACAGACAAAAATTAAAAAAAATGTTATTTTGGTCTATGTGCTGTGTATACAGACTTACGCATTTAGTAAAAAGTTGTTATTTTATTATTACAAACAGACACTCCAATTTTATTTATTTGTATAGATGTATAGATGTGCTGTGTATACAGACTTACGCATTTATTTATTTGTATAGATGTATAGACTAAATAAAAGTAGCCTAAGTTACTCCTTATATCATCAGCTACCTATCGGTGAAAGTCCCGTCAAAATCGGTCCAGCCGTTCCAGAGATTAGCCGGAACAAACAGACAGACAGACAGACAGACAGACGGACAGACAGACAAAAATTAAAAAAAATGTTATTTTGGTCTATGTGCTGTGTATACAGACTTACGCATTTAGTAAAAAGTTGTTATTTTATTATTACAAACAGACACTCCAATTTTATTTATTTGTATGTATATATGTATAGAGTATAGATGTGCTGTGTATACAGACTTACGCATTTATTTATTTGTATAGATGTATAGACTAAATAAAAGTAGCCTAAGTTACTCCTTATATCATCAGCTACCTATCGGTGAAAGTCCCGTCAAAATCGGTCCAGCCGTTCCAGAGATTAGCCGGAACAAACAGACAGACAGACAGACAGACGGACAGACAAAAATTAAAAAAAAAGGTATTTTGGTCTATGTGCTGTGTATACAGACTTACGCATTTAGTAAAAAGTTGTTATTTTATTATTACAAACAGACACTCCAATTTTATTTATTTGTATAGATGTGCTGTGTACACAGACTTACGCATTTATTTATTTGTATAGATGTATAGACTAAATAAAAGTAGCCTAAGTTACTCCTTATATCATCAGCTACCTATCGGTGAAAGTCCCGTCAAAATCGGTCCAGCCGTTCCAGAGATTAGCCGGAACAAACAGACAGACAGACAGACAGACGGACAGACAGACAAAAATTAAAAAAAATGTTATTTTGGTCTATGTGCTGTGTATACAGACTTACGCATTTAGTAAAAAGTTGTTATTTTATTATTACAAACAGACACTCCAATTTTATTTATTTGTATAGATGTATAGATGTGCTGTGTATACAGACTTACGCATTTATTTATTTGTATAGATGTATAGACTAAATAAAAGTAGCCTAAGTTACTCCTTATATCATCAGCTACCTATCGGTGAAAGTCCCGTCAAAATCGGTCCAGCCGTTCCAGAGATTAGCCGGAACAAACAGACAGACAGACAGACAGACGGACAGACAGACAAAAATTAAAAAAAATGTTATTTTGGTCTATGTGCTGTGTATACAGACTTACGCATTTAGTAAAAAGTTGTTATTTTATTATTACAAACAGACACTCCAATTTTATTTATTTGTATAGATGTATAGATGTATAGATGTGCTGTGTATACAGACTTACGCATTTATTTATTTGTATAGATGTATAGACTAAATAAAAGTAGCCTAAGTTACTCCTTATATCATCAGCTACCTATCGGTGAAAGTCCCGTCAAAATCGGTCCAGCCGTTCCAGAGATTAGCCGGAACAAACAGACAGACAGACAGACAGACGGACAGACAGACAAAAATTAAAAAAAATGTTATTTTGGTCTATGTGCTGTGTATACAGACTTACGCATTTAGTAAAAAGTTGTTATTTTATTATTACAAACAGACACTCCAATTTTATTTATTTGTATAGATGTATAGATGTGCTGTGTATACAGACTTACGCATTTATTTATTTGTATAGATGTATAGACTAAATAAAAGTAGCCTAAGTTACTCCTTATATCATCAGCTACCTATCGGTGAAAGTCCCGTCAAAATCGGTCCAGCCGTTCCAGAGATGAGCCGGAACAAACAGACAGACAGACAGACAGACGGACAGACAGACAAAAATTAAAAAAAATGTTATTTTGGTCTATGTGCTGTGTATACAGACTTACGCATTTAGTAAAAAGTTGTTATTTTATTATTACAAACAGACACTCCAATTTTATTTATTTGTATGTATAGAGTATAGATGTGCTGTGTACACAGACTTACGCATTTATTTATTTGTATAGATGTATAGACTAAATAAAAGTAGCCTAAGTTACTCCTTATATCATCAGCTACCTATCGGTGAAAGTCCCGTCAAAATCGGTCCAGCTGTTCCAGAGATTAGCCGGAACAAACAGACAGACAGACAGACAGACGGACAGACAGACAAAAATTAAAAAAAATGTTATTTTGGTCTATGTGCTGTGTATACAGACTTACGCATTTAGTAAAAAGTTGTTATTTTATTATTAAAAACAGACACTCCAATTTTATTTATTTGTATGTATAGAGTATAGATGTGCTGTGTACACAGACTTACGCATTTATTTATTTGTATAGATGTATAGACTAAATAAAAGTAGCCTAAGTTACTCCTTATATCATCAGCTACCTATCGGTGAAAGTCCCGTCAAAATCGGTCCAGCCGTTCCAGAGATTAGCCGGAACAAACAGACAGACAGACGGACAGACAGACAAAAATTTAAAAAAATGTTATTTTGGTCTATGTGCTGTGTATACAGACTTACGCATTTAGTAAAAAGTTGTTATTTTATTATTACAAACAGACACTCCAATTTTATTTATTTGTATAGATGAACGGCGCTAAACAGTCCTTTCTTCTAGATTACTTTAATTCAACGTAAACGCATAAAAAGCTCCTATAGTATTTGTGATAAAGCCTAATAAACTTCTTGGTCAATAGGTGCCTGGTCAGGGCCTTTCTTTGAAAAAACCGAATAGTCATAACTATTTATTATTATTGATATTCACTAATCTAATAAAGACCTTGTCAAGATTAATGGTATATGAGTACTTGTTAGAAGAATGAAATAAAATAATGCCGCGCAATATGTTGTTACCTCGACCTTTCCTCAAATTAATGGGTAACGTCATGTAAAGGTCCGAGAAATGTCCCTTATCGACGACGATATTCATTTATATATATGTACAACATATAAAGTTTTTTTCTATGTTTGTATATTTGCTGTAGGTAATATGTAGTATCGATTTTTGGAAACCTGTCAACAATGTATATACTGCAATGTCCTCACACTCGTCCTGACTTTGCAACGAGCACCAAACTTAGTGCTTTCCCATACATATTGGTTATCGTCATCTCGGTATATAATGACCTACTAACTGCCTCTCCAATTCGATGAAGGGAAATTAGCTAATTATACCAAGCTGTTTAGACCAGTTAGTATTCTCTAGTCTCCTACGAAATCAAGTTTTTCTGCTCTTTTCGCTATTTATTTCTGCCCATTTATTATTTGACAAGTAGTAAATGATTTCTTGGCGGTTCTGATCATGTATATTTTATTTATATTTCCTAAGGATTAAGACTTCCTAGTATAAGATTACCTGGGACGCGACCATGGACACTGCGAAGTGTCTGAAACGGTGGGAATAAAATAAAATATACACGATCTGAACCGTCAAGAAATCATTTCCTGCAATATGCAAAGATCGTGAAAACCCATCATAACAAGGAGTATCTAAATTAAAAGTTACTACAAACTCATTGATGATTCATAAATATACAATCGGTTTTAGGTTTGCGCCTTCGTGTTAGGTGACGAAAAGTGCACGAAATTAATTGGTCGAAACTATTCCGAAACAGTCCTTTTCAATTGACGCTGTAGGTCAATTGGGTTTGATGTTTATATTGGTTAATTGTTTAGCGTAGATGGAAGGTTTTCCAAGTATTCTCAATTAAACAATAACTATTTCTTTGCCAAGTAAAACACTAGATTGTTTAACGCTACATCCCTGTAGTGTATATAGGGGGCTCTTGTTAAACATTTATGTTCTCCAATAAAGTTCTACCAAAGTCTTAGCCTTAGCCAACAGTTTCAGGACAGTCTTGTATTCACATTATTCTTTAAACATCTGAGCGTAGAGCAACTCTTCTTCCCAAGTAACGCCTTATCAGAAGGATAGAAGTATCCCAAAATAAACTCAAAACTCAAACTCAAATCATTTATTTCAATTGAACCTATTTACTGGTGTTTTTGAAAAGTCAAAAGTGAAGTTAGGAATCTAGTTGCATGTTCCAAAAAGTAGATCCTATGGAGAAGAACAGGCAAGAAACTCCATGGACACTCTTTTTATCATATTTTCTGTTACAAGCATCTGATTGGGTTACATTGATTTCGTGTTTATCCATAGTAAGCTAAGATGTGAGGACAATGTAACATATTGCACAACAGAAGTGTCCAGGAGATCAATATAAAGCTATGTAGGTATGTCAATAGCAGTTAAGGGATGACCGGCCCCAACTGGCGGCACCCGATCACGAGCATGACGCATGTGCCAGCCATCCCCCAGCTCAACCATATTTTAGGGAACCGAAGGACCCGACACACACGACACCACCAGCATGACCTTTAAGCGAGCATGACATACTCTCAACTGCTTGTTTATATGATAAGTTATATAAATACGGTGACTACATAGTGCTCACATTTACAATTCCAAACTTCTAAACAATTATACAAAATAAAATGATAAAGGTCCTGTATAATACGAAGGTACGGTGACTACATAGTGCTCACATTTACAATTCCAAACTTCTAAACAATTATACAAAATAAAATGATAAAGGTCCTGTATAATACGAAGGTCCTGTATACTCGATATAAAAAGAAACAAAGACAAATTAGTCCTACTCAGTGGTAAAAAAAAACAAGGAACATGAATATTTAATAAATCCATGATGTCAAAAATAATATTATGAGATAGGTACATGTCAATAAAAGACCTAGTGAAAGTCAGGAATTAAATAATTATTACAAAAAAAAAAGGAGTAGCAATATATGAAGACCACATAAGACTATTTCAGTGTGGCTGCGGAGCTGGACCAGCATTTCGCCAAGCATTTTTATCATCTACATATTCATCTAATTTATAATAAGCCTGCCTACATAGTGTGCGTTTTACACATATTTTAAACTTCCTCTCGTTTAATTGAAGGATGTTGGAAGGTATTTTATTGTAAAATTTAATGCAGTTCCCCATAAATGAAGTTTGCACTTTTGATAATCTAAATTTTGGTTGAACTAATTTATTTCCATCTCTAGTAGTATAATGATGTCGTTCGCACTGTTTACTAAATAAATGCAAATTTTTCCTAACATACATGATGTTTTCATATATGTACTGACAAGGCACTGTTAGGATGCTGATTTCTTTGAACAGATCCCTAAGGGAATCGCGACTGCGTAGATTGTAAATAGCTCTAATAGCTCTTTTCTGCAGAATGAAGATTGATTCAATGTCTGCAGCACGTCCCCATAGCAGAATACCATAAGACATGATACTGTGGAAGTAACTAAAGTACACCAGTCGTGCAGTGTCTATGTCTGTTAATTGGCGGACTTTCCGAACAGCATACGCTGCGGAACTTAGCCGCTTAGAAAGAGATGTTATTTGGGGACCCCATTGTAATCTAGAATCAAGCGTTATCCCTAAGAAAACAGTGTCCTCTACTAAATCCAATTTATCATTATTCAATACCACATCACACTCACTATGTTTAACATTAGGTAAAGAAAATCTTATACATTTTGTTTTATTCCCATTTAATACTAAATTATTCGCAGTGAACCAACCATGTACTTGATTAATAATTTTATTTATATCGTCATAGTTTTTAGCACGTCTATCTACTTTAAAAATAAGTGAGGTGTCGTCAGCAAACAAGACTATCTTGGGTTGATTATGCAATGAATGGGGAAGGTCATTAATGTAAACTAGAAAGAGAAACGGGCCTAATATAGAACCCTGTGGCACGCCCATTATTACGTTTGAGCTCCTTGAATTGACACCGTTTATCTGAACCTGCTGCTGTCTATCACTCAGATATGATTTAACTATACAAATGGCCTGCTTACAAAAGCCGTAATGTTCAAGTTTGAGGAGCAGCGTTTCATGATTTACACAATCAAATGCTTTCGAGAGGTCGCAAAAGATCCCAAGAGCATCATGTGCTTCCTCCCAGGCTGTAAAAATATGCTTTAGCAAGGACACACCGGCGTCAGTAGTGCAACGCCCTTTGGTGAAGCCGTATTGCTGATCATGCAGGATATTGTTTATGTTGAAGTGCAATAGCATTTGATTAAGCATGATCTTTTCGAAAATTTTACTGAATACTGGCAAGACCGATACCGGCCTATAATTGTTAGAATCTCTACTGTCCCCAGATTTAAAAAGTGGTATAACTTTACTATGTTTCATAAGATCAGGAAATACTCCTTGATCTACACATAAGTTAAACGTTAAAGCTAAGTAGGGAGCTAAAGTTTCAATAACATATTGACAGGTTTTGATAGACATTCCCCACAGATCCTCAGTCAGTTTGATCTTAATATCCTTGAAAGCTTTTTTAATAGTTACATTATTTATATGTTTAAAACTAAATGCTATGGGACAGGTAGTAACATTTTCTCTGAGAAGGGCGATAGAAAGGGCAGGTGAGGAATCTAAAGTTTCTGTCGTTTTAATCGGTATATTTGTGAAGAAATCGACAAATTCCTGAGCTACGGCCTTGTCAGTATTTACAGTACCGTGACTAGTTTCTAGTGTGTAATTATTAGATGGTGTATTTTTCCTGCCAGTTTCATTATTAATAATTTTCCAAGTTGTTTTAATCTTATTATCCGATGCTTTAATTTTACTACTTATATATTTAGATTTAGCCAACCTACACACGCTTCTAAAAGTTTTTGAATAGACGGCAACATAATTACTAAAAGACTCCGTCCTAACATAAGGCATGAGCCCATATAACTCGTACAGTTTATCTCTACTTTTCCTAATACCTGTGGTTGCCCAATCACTGAAAACAAATTTAGGGTAAGTATTTTTACTTTTTATCTTAAATATATTGCTAAACTCAGTCTGCACTACAGAAAACACATCCGAGTATAGTTTATTAGCATCGTTTATGTTTAAGTCCTGAACTTGTAATACACTACCTATAACCCTATCAAATTTCTTTAAATTACCAGGTGTTATTGGCCTATACTTTATCTGAATCTTCTGCAATGGTATCTTGGACCTAAAGGTGACAGTGAGTCCGCTATGATCAGAGGGCAGATAATTAACGACGCCTTTATGTATGAAATCACAATTACAAAAAACATTATCAATACAGGTAGCAGAGGTTGTTGTTATTCGAGTCGGCTCTAAAAATATATTGGACAGATTGAATGACTTAAAGAGGCTTAATAATCTGTTACTATTTGAATTATTTTCTAAAATATTAATATTAAAATCACCACAGATAATGACAGATTTGTTACTTTTGATGACTTTTGCCAAAGCATCTTCCATTGTGGTCTCAAAAATAGAATAGTTTTGCATACTTGGTGGTCTGTAAACGCACACTATAACATGCTTGTCCAGCTCAACACATGATAACTCAACATTGTGTTCAACCGATAGACTAACTATATCCTTCCGTTGTTTACATTTAATGCCATTTCTATTTAATATTAGGGTACCTCCATGTAACATGGATTTTCGATTAAAACAACTGGCCACACTGTAATTTTCTAAATTAATTATCATTTGTTCTTCCCTAAGCCAATGTTCACTTATACAAATTATGTCATACTGTGTTTTATCTAATAACATTTCCATTTCTAATAATTTTGAAGAAAAACCTTGAATATTTTGATACAATAGCTTAATGGTCTTCTGCTTAACCCCTATGGAACAATTAGATTGCTGTAAGCTAGAGGATACATAGTTATGTATAGTTCCAGTAAAGTTATCCTCTATTGTCTTGCTGACTAGTTTAAATGGATATCCGGAGCAAATCTCTGAACTTTGTTTTCACTAGTAAGCAAGTACTTATTTCCTATGCCTAGACTCAAAGTCTGAGATCCCTCCTTCGTCGAAGTCCTAACTAACCTAACATTAGTAATATTACTAGGGGGTGTAAAAAATAAAGAAGAAGTCATACTATTTATGACAGAGTTAATATTAAAAGCTAATAGCGAAGCTATTTTACGTCTAATTGTATTTGGGAGGTGTAAACTCTTCCCAGTCACTGTCAGCTTATCTACAAAACTATTAGTGTCAAAAAATAAAAGCTTATCGCTGTGGTGACTAACTAAGAAATGTATGTGATTATTTAACATATATATGTGGTTATTTTGACTCTCAGTTAAATGTTCAAAGTATGGGAATGCACACAAAATAATTTTATTACAATTAAGTTGTAATAAATGCTCAACACTATCAGTGACATGTTTTTTACTAACATTTAAACTATTACCTATAATTATAGTTAAATTTGTAGAAGATGTAAACTTCTTTTTAATTATATTTGACATAATTTGATTATATGAAGCTCCAGGCATACAACAATTATGAATTGAATGACTCAGGCTATTACTCAATAATGGTCCAAAACCCTTACCTATGTCATCAGAAAACAATATAGATTGATAACTGTTTATTGCTTGTGTTGGTATCTCCTGTGTAATATTAGATTCAGGCAAGGAGATGGAGGTGTTAATATCATTAGAAACCCTATTACAAACACATTGTGATTTTAATGTAAGCGAATCAACTCGGTCAGCATTGAAGTTACACAGTTCAACTAATTCATTAGCAGCAATGATATGTTCCCCAATCTGCTTCTGTGAACTAATATATTTATTATATAAAGAATTGAGTGACTCTTCTAACACCTTTATTTCGGACTGTAAGTGTTGAGTGTCTTTTTCATAAATGTTCTTACTGTCCTCTAATTTAATTTGGAAATTATTTAATTGATTTACTAATGCAACACGTTCCTTTCTGTATTGAATAGTTTTTGTAAAGGTTTTGTGTTGTTTTTTTAATTTATTACACTTTTTAATAATTTTATTTAGTTTAATATATTTCTTGAGTTTATTTTTACTACAGCTGTGTCTAATACAATTTAGGTTTAATAATGAGTCTTGCTCAGTAAGGTCAATAGTAACTAAAGCCTGTTCAGTTGTAGAATTTGAACTGGTGTGAATTATCTCATCAAACAAGTGTTGAGTTTCAATAGCCTGAGTTTTTTCTATAACCTTTTGCAATTTAGAAATTTTTGTATCAGCATGTATAAGTTCCTCCTCTAAGTCCCTAACCTTGCGTAAAGCTACCTCATATAGAGAACTACAGTGAGAGAAACCATCCGTTACTGCCTTCAGCTTATCCCGTTCATCAGTTACATCGAGGTAGTGTTGATGTAATTCAACTAGCTCCCGTTTCAGGCTGGAGTTCTTGTCATTGATGGCTTTGACTTCTTCCTCACTTTCCTCCCTCTCTTGCAGCAGTTGTTGGCACTGCAGGTTGGATGCTTTGAGCTCCTTGAGGGCCGTACTCAACTTGAACTCCATATCCTGAGCGGTTGCTTTACGGGTCAGCATGTCCCTGTTGACAGATCAGTGGTCACTAACAATCTAATTGTTGTTACTAAAGCGCAATCACCGTTACGTGGATCAAAAAAGAAAACAATACTCCCCCGGTAAATCCAGTTTCAAATTTCGTTGACAGTTGGAGGTGACCGGCACGGAATCACACACTGTTTTCGCTGTAGATATTTTGTGGATAACAATAATCCTGGATGTTTATGAACTAAGTATCATAATTACAATGTTATTATGTGGTTTAAACACTTATTATATTAATTTTAGAATTTTTAAATACAGAGCAATTATTTGACATGTCACTTGGACAGTGTTGCCAACGAGAATTCAATTCAAATAGACATGAGACATGGTGATATTGTGCGATCTTGTCCAAGAAATTCAGTGAAAGAGAAATGGCAGATCTCCTATCAAAACGTATCACCTTCTCTTTTTGCCCAGATTCTATGCCTATGTCTATTGTACGGTAACAAGCGTAAAAGGCGTTCGAATAGAAAGTGTAGCCAAATCAGGCATGTCTGTTTTGCGGAAACAACGTAACGATTTTAATGTATATTTATGGACTAGTAGTTATATCCATCAATACGTTCTATTTGATGGTTATCAGGAAGAAATACTTTTAGAAACAAGGCCACATGTTGTGCTGTACTTATTTTTATTTTTGTTACGAATTCACCATCAATAAATTGTTAGATTATTTGGGTAGTTTGAAAGTAGTATAAGATTGCTTCCACTCCACTTGTGATTTCAATTCTCTGATGCGAGATTTGGTTTTAGCAATCTCTTTGTCTGATTTGTGTCCTTTAATAACATTAAGATTAAAATAATGACGAATATTGGTACACTCATAAAATATCAATAATTGATCTTTTAATACCTAATTATAAAGAGATGATAAATTGATGTTTTTTATAACATGTATGCTGCATGTTTAGACTCTACACAAAAACCAATTTAACTATCTAATAAAAAAAAAGCAATTAAAATGTTACTTTACGATTTTTTATTATATGTCGTTAACTGTAAGAGATACTTTTGCTCAAGATCTAATCGACCTTTGTAAAGTATTTGCAATGCAAATATATAGTATGAAAACAGTCCCTTTTATAAAATACTAGCGACCCGCCCCGTATTATAAATATAAACCTTCCTCTTGAATCACTCTATCTATTAAAAAAAACGCTCCGAAATCCGTTGCGTAGTTTAAAAGATTTAAGCATACATAGGGACGGACAGGCGACAGCGACTTTGTTTTATAATATGTAGTGATAGTGAAAAAGCGCCATTTTACAGTTTCCTCACCGGTATGAACTGTTAAAAAAACTGTACCCAACATGGAATGTGTTCAACCATCCGAGCAGTTTGTCTTGCATCACAGCAGAGTACAAGGCAAATAGATAAGAATAAATATTGACATGGTTCAACAAAACATCACGTACGCATAGAAAACATAAGTTTTTAGCCTGGCCTTGTATTGCTGGCTGTCGTATTACTTAGTTGCTGGCGTTTGCGTGCGGCCCATTGTGAGTCGGGCCATGGAGTACATGGAGGAAATTGGCGTCACGTGCCACGTTGGCCAGGCGTGTCGGCACAGGTTTTCGTTTACCTTCTCGTATGGCTACGTTTACTGCTCCGTCATCCTTCTATTCGGCTCGGCGATTCACGACACCTTACTGTGGGATGGGGAGTTTTTTAACCTAAACTGCCCCACTGCTGGATTAAACGTGTTCCGTTTCTACCGCTCTCTTTCTAAGGCCAACTTATGTCTGTCGCACCAGAAGCCGTCTGATACACGTTTTCTAGGCTTAAAACAAATCGTTTTGCAAAAATAACGTGACATCTGTCAAGCGGTTTCTTGCAGGAAAGATGACACGTTGTTCTTCCAAAGTGGCAAAATGGTAATAGCAGCAGACAGCGTTGCGCCCCAAACATCCTATACTGCACCTTTAGACTGGTCATTGGCTTGTTCAATATATCCCAGCCCATAAGTTATCCAATGCGCCGGCTCTTGCTTGTGCTCATCTGCACAGGGTTTATTACATATCGACTGCCTCGTTGGTCTAGTGGTTAGATGTGCCGCCTTTGGATCAACGGGTCCCGGGTTCGATTCCGGGGTCGGGCAAGTGTCTTTGTCTAAACCAAAGGCACTGGCTCGGAGTCTGGGTGTCATTTCTATCTATATTATGTACTAGTGGCCCGCCCCGGCTTCGCCCGTGCAAAGCGGGGGTGGGTTATACATATAAACCTTCCCCTTGAATCACTCTATCTATTAAAAAAAACCGCTTCAAAATCCGTTGCGTAGTTTTAAAGATTTATGCATACATAGGGACGGACAGAAGAATGCGACTTTGTTGTATACTATGTAGTGATGTATTTACAAAAAAAAAATGTATCTAGTAGTTCATCATCCATCTCGTTACCATAACACAAGCATTAAGTTGCTTAGCTTGGGACGAGATGGCGTTGTGTGAAATGTCCAAGGATATTTATTTATTATTTATTTATTTATTATACAGCTTTGTCTTACGGCTACATATTCCGCCTCTTTTAATAGTCCTTTAATGCTCACGGGGATCGGGCTGACGATGCTGTATACTACTACCTACTACTCAGCCCATAAATGACCCACTGCTGCGTCGGCCCTCCTCTCATCACATGGTGGGTAATTTGCCTACTGTGCTCGCTGACCTGACGGGTTGGCACAGGGATTCGTATCAAGTTTTCCTTCCCTTGCGGCGAGATTTTCAGCTTTGTCATTTCCATTTTCGGCTCTTACGACACCCTCAGGATGGAATGGGGTGGTGACACTATGTATTATAAATCCGTCGCCACACGGAATATGGCTGTCTGTATGCACGTCTCCATTAATGTTGCAGTAGCCACTTCCCATTAGGATGATACAGTTAATTTAAAAATAGTAAGCAGTATGGTACGACGGCAGTTTATTATGAAACCAGATATTTTTTTAAATAACGGCGGCGTTCACAGTGTACTGTAACATATTTCGTCGAATTTATTTCCTTCGTCGTTCAAGGTTATTATTTCGTTACGGTTTAAGCAATCACGATCACATAGTTAAAATTTATTTGAGTAAATATATTTAGTTTACATTTATCTGTTGCATTAATGTCGAGTAAAAAAATGCAACTTAATAAGTCTTAAACCACGTTCGTTAAAGAAGTGACGAATCTAGAACGTCCTATATTAAATTCTGGGTCGTACAGAGTGATAAACTGATAATCTTGTTACAAGCAAACCAAATCAACTGGCCCGCAGTGTGGTACAGAACGCTCAGCAATGGGTTATTGATTATGAAGGAAGATAAAGTAAGCAGGGAAAAATATCTTTCAATGTAGCATCTGAAAACATTCCCAACTCCAAGAATGTTTTGATTGAAACCGACTTAAAATTACATCCTCCAGACATCATATCTCTCAACATCCCGTCTACAGTTCATAAGTTGGTCGTACCCCCTCATAATTAGTGTCAGTTTGTTTATTATGCAGTACGCCAGAAACGGGTGGTACTGCAACATGTCT